>JAPZDX010000011.1:16007096-16017510 GCA_029783625.1 Naso annulatus | reverse complement strand
TGAAGGCCAGAACCGGATCCACCTGGAGATTAAACAGCTTCACCGGCAGCTCGCAATGATCCTGGACGAGCAGCGACGATACGTTTCCGTCATCACTGACGAGATCGCCAAGAAAGGAACGACCGCTGAGTCAGGACAGGTGAGGTTTAAGCGTGTCTTTGGCAAGAGACTGGTTCACACCAGATGGGTAGAGGATTATTTATCATTTCACATTTGCTCCTGCAATGCTGTAATTAATATTCTGTCAGTTTTTATGATTTAAAAATGAAGCAGGATCATTAGAAATCTGCTTAAACCTGCTCTCACTTCGGTGTCTCTTCTGTGTTCTCCTGCTGAAGTTAAGTAGTTTTATGACAGGTTATTAAAAGTAATAAACCTTTTTATGAGTGCTTTATCGTGCATGAGAACCTGGAGTGTTGAACCCTCCAACCATCATGTTGTCTTTCTCTTTAAGCTGGACGCTGCCAGTCAACAACAGTTGGGCTCCATTGTGGCCACCCAGCAGGAGGTTCTCAAAACTCTGAACGAGTTGAGGTAAGTAACGACAGTGTTGTTGATGTTTGGTCAGCCCTTAAAAACTTGCTGTTGTTTTTGCAAAAAACATGAAGATAGATCTGTGATACTCCAGAAAAACAAGGGAAATCCAGGGGTTAAATCCCTCAAATCATATTTAATCTCAGGATGCAGCAGCTGCAGCCTCACAGGTGTCTGACAGCCTGATAATCCAGCTGCAGCAACGGCTCCCTGCACACTCACACAATCACACAATCACACACACACACACATGCGCACTAAAAGCCTCAGCAGTAAATGGGATAATCACCACACTGTCATGCTCTCAGCTCTAAACCATTTTACTTATTCTTTGCCTCTGTTTGTAATGAAATAAAAAGATTAATTATATTGTAGGAGTTACATAATGCAGACCTGAGGTAAAATGGGGCTTTCTAGCAAAAGTTAAATGTACTCATAAACTGTTTGTCGGCAGTCTTAAGATTTAAAGTGAAACCCAAAAGAAAATCAACTCAATTCATAAGAGTTTTCATATTTGTTTATAAGACTTACAGTAATTAAAGCATGATAAGTATAGTAATATCAAACTTTAATTAGGGATGCACTATTATTATTGGCCTGATATTGCAAAACATGACTTGTTATTGTACAGATAATGAAATTTAGAGCTGATAAATATGATGATACTATGAAGCCAAATTTGCTTTCATTAGCCCTGTTTCCATAAACGTATTTGATGCACATTTTGAAATACCGCATTAGAAACGGTCAATAAAAACAGCAAAATTCGGGGAAAAAATCCGCTATTTCGCAAAAAGTTTACTTGAAGTCGTTTATGTTTTGTCAAAAAACAGGAGATGGAAACAGCTGTTTCAGATAAATTGTGACATAGCGAATACGCTGTCTTTCTGAACATTCCCCAAACGCACAAAAACAGACTGAAATATTCCTAGAGCCCATCCGAAGAACATAAGAGCAACTTTAGACGGAAAACAGCCACGGAATGCCGCCGTGTTTTGTTTCCGTCTGCAACCTCTACCTCTACTGCTTATTCAGCCATGTGTGACGTTGCCTGTATCGCCATCCTCTGACCAAACTACGCTTTACAGCCTAGTTTATTCGCTCCTGACCAGTTGTTGGAAACACTCCTGATTCACATTTTCTGTTTTGCAAGATTTCAGAAGTTTGCCTAAAATTCGTTTCATAATGGAAACATGGCTACTGACAGCTCAGCATGCTGCTGTCTCATGTCTCGCAGTTGTGACACAAAACCACCGCGCCTGTAGAGCCGCAACGTGTCGCATGTGTGGACATTTTTCAAAATTTCAAAAGTGGTGTTGTTGTGTAAAGTGATGTCAGTTAGATTTGGTCAGAGCGAGCCTTCAGGTGTTCATAAATACAAGCTATCCTCTTAAAATACAAGAATGTGAAATTAATTATCAGTTGTGGTTATCAGTATCAGCAACAAGAAGCAGGTAATTGTTGGTATTGGCTGAAAATATTATTGTCAAGCATCCCCAGCTACAATCTTCTTCCTCTTCCCCTTATTTTTCAATTTTAAAACTGCTCTCCGTACGACTCTCCACACAGACTTTAACATAATACAGCTTAAGAGGTTTTTATGATGGTGTGCCTTCTGTGGCAAAGATTCAAATGACTGTTTGATTTCGGTACTTACACTAAGTCAGCCTGATTAGGTGTACAGAATGTAATTTTGTGATGTTTAGACCTTGTATCAGGTCAATAACATATTTGTGCTTTTGTTCCGCTCGCCTAAGGTGCTTGTGGGCTTAGTCATTGTGAACACGCAATGGATTAAAAAGTCTCCTTCAGAAGCCCTCTGTGATGTGAGGGGATTTTAATTCATGTTTTTCTCAGTTTCAACAAAGATTAAGTTATGAATTATCCATCTAGTCTGCTTATTTTAGTTTCCTGGCTGGTGTGTTGAGCTGTGAAATGTTGAGAAGAGTTTTATTTACTTCATCGCTTTGGACCCGTTCTGAAAATCAGTTTAATTATTCAATAATGACACATTTTATCCGTTGCTGCAGTTCGATTGTGTCTTAATTTTGTCGCGCCATCTGCATAAAGAATTAATCAGAATCACAAGATATTAAAGATTTTATTTTATGTAACATTAATCTCTTAGTCTCATGTATCATAAAAGAACCAAGCTGTTTATATGCCCTAAATCCAACAGGACATTCATCCTCAAATGACTTGGCATACATGATTTTCTTTATTATATCGTTGACCCACTACTCACATGCAGCCAGACTCTCACTCACACATGTCTGATTTGCTAATTCAATAGAAATGTTTCCTTAAGTGAGTTGTTTTTTTATAGCTGGCAGGAAAACAGAGTTTCTGCATTGATTCAATTTTAAGAAAGCACATTATCCGAGTGGCATTTTCAGGATAAGATGGTGCACAGGAGTAAGCTGATTGACACAGTGAGTATGCTCAGATGCAGGCAAAAGGCTGCAGCTGTTCCCCATAATGTGCTAATGTGCACGACTGATCTGTATTACTTTGTCGATTAAGCTCTCAGTTGATCCTGACCCATCTTTTACACACAGTTTGTGATACGACTTTATCTCAGGCTCTCCAAATATCCAAGGAGAGCGATCTGCTCATAAATGGGTCACTTGTAGCAGATGAAGATTAGATGTAGGGTTTAATAAATGCTCACTTACTTTCTCAAGGGAGATTTTTTTTTTCCTGTCTCTGTGAAACAAATTAGATTTTGTTTTTATGTCATCCCTGACCATCCTTTCAGACCCCAGCCATGTGGCCGAGCAAGAAAAGACCACATCTTAGCACCATGTTGTCCTTATCAGATTAGAGGTATTTAAATACATCTGTAATACACAGGAAAAACATGCTTTACCTCCAATTGATTTCTCATCTCTGTCCCCCCGTCAGGGTCTTCCTACTTACGCTGCTGGAATTCCGTTCATTTGTCAAGTCACTTTTTTCTCCATAATCGTCTTAGATGTGTTTAAGATGATAAGGGAAACTTATTGCTTCCTCCCTGTGAGTAATCAACTTTAAGAAATTGCATTTTGTTGAGAAATATGATCCAGGCTTAAGGCCTCTTCATTCTCTTCCAAGAACGATTTGAACTGTATTTTCACTTCCTTTACTGATGAAATTGAAAGTGAATATACAGATTTGGAGATTTACATTTTATTGTCAATGAGGCGCCACAGTAATAGCTCTGGATTGTATCTGCTTGAGGACGGGATGTGTGGGCATCACCATCAGGAACTTAAAGAAAGACAATCTGACGCATAAAGTTTTTGTACATGGATGCAGAGAAAGTGACTTTTTTTTTGCTTTTTTCCGTGTACAGATGGAACACATAAACATAGCACATGTGACATTTCTGTATCAAAGAAGACTTTTTATACTCATGTCCAGGTTTTTGATTTTGGACTTTGGACTACAGAGCAGCTTGACACAACTGACTGAACAGTAAAGTCTATAGATCTTCAGAAAACTGTGACTCTCCCCCTCTTTTTTCCTTTTATTTCCTGCATTTTCTCAAAACGGTCTGTGACGCTTCCTCCTCCCTCTTTCCCTCCTCTGTGCAAACCTCCATACTCTGCTGCGCTCACAGCCCCTTTTGTCCAATTACTCACACAAAATAAACACAAGGAAGACATGGATAAAATGTTTCTTACAACTTGCTCTTCTAACCCTACAACACAAAAAACTAACGTGTTAACAGCGGTTCTTTAGCAGCAGTTTAGCCATTAATCCAGCTCATGTGCTCTCAACTTGTGTCTGGTGCTTGCCTCTTTAGGAAAAACAAAAAAAACAAAGTTAACTTATCTTCATTCACCTGAAAAAACACTTTATTGGAGCCATCTTGAGCAAAGTGAGCAGAGCACAGTGGTGTCTGAGCAGAGCGATGGAGGGGGAAGACACAGCGCTGTGTGTACAGAGCTGGCATGCCCCGCATGCCCATGTAAGGAAGTCCAGCATGCATTAATGTCACTGTTAAAAAAACAGAGTTTAAAAAAACTTCCTGAAACACAGCGTGCAGAATCAGGAGAAACAGACTACAGGACTCACTCCAAAATGTACTTACCTCATTACGTGACGCTTTGGCATCGTTTAACGCGACTTTCCGACATTGCAACAACATTTATAGGTCAAAAAAGAAGGAAAAGCATAATAGCTCTCCATTAAATGTCTAAAAAGGACTATATCATTGTTACATATTTGTTGAGTTGTTTGCTTGCGTGATCCCAAAGGTAAATTCCATCAATGTTTAAACTCAAACACAGAAAAATCTGTAATTTATTCAAAGTAACAGTGCATTTAATTTTGTCACCTATAACCAAACTTTGGGGTAACACCAGTCAGAGCGAGGAGGGAAGTCTGCAAACGTGACTAAACCTAACCTGAACAAAACTTTAATAAGTGACCTCGTCCGTGAACTTTTTTGCCCAAGTCAGTCAGAAAGATTTTCATCTGCAGTGGAGGCTACTTAACAATGAACTAAACATATCCAGTGATCACACGCTTCTTCAGAACAGTGATTTTATTTTCCTTGTTTTGATTGGGAGACCTCTAGTGGCTGAAATTACTCATTGTACGTTTAATTAGTGAGCTTTACAGTTGCTGCTAGGACTTAATTTTAGCTTTGGACGTTTAGACTAGCTGTTGTCCCTGTTTCTAGTCTTAATGCTAAGCTAAGCTAAGTAGCTGCTGGCTGTAGCTTCATATTTAGCCTACAGACATTAAAGTGCTATCAGAGGATGTCAAACTGCCCCTTGAGACTTGTAAAAAGTATCAATAAATCCATTCAGTTATTCTTACTCACTTATGTTTACTCACTAGTGTAAATATTGTAACAACCACTGCACCATTTACAACAGAAGTATGTGTGTTTACATAGATCTGGTTTTACAGGTAATGCCTCAGTGTTTCGATGAGTGGAGGTTGCAGATTGTGCTCATGTGTAAACAAATACAGCATGTAGGTACATCAGTAGATCTCATCACAGTGTAGAGACTCACTTCTCAGTCTAAAATCAAACACAACATGGACAGAAAAACAAGATGCATTTATTCATTCCTACCTGTCACACCAGCCTCTGTACTTGCCTTGGCCTTGTATTCCTTTCTGTTCTCATTTAAGATTAATTTTATTGTTTTTTAACTCAGTCTTTTAACAGTAGTCACAGGCCTGTATATAAGTTTTAACAATTTTGTAGTTTCTGTGATTGTTTCTTTTGTCTGTGCTGGCTGTAAAGAAATCCTTGTTGCATATGAATGTGCGACATGTTGGGCAAAATGAGCTGTCAAATTTTAAATATGTATTTAGAAGCAAGGTAAATCAGACGTAAGACAAAACTAGCAGGCCTCTTCTAAAACTACAAGCTTTTTAGGACCCTCTCTTGAATTAGCAAGGAAACAATGTTCAGGCAAACACAAAGAAGAAAATTTGTTCGTAAATTATTGTAACTTGGAAAGATAGTCATTTTGTTTTTTCAATTTAAAGACAAAGGAATGACATTTTTTCCACATTGCAGACAAATAATTCCTTACTAACTAACCAATACAGCTGCAACAATTAACTGATAAGTCCATTAATCAATGGCTAGAAAATTAATTGCCAACTATTTTGATAGTCAATTAATCGTTTCAGTCATTTTTATAAATAGTGTTAGTGAACTATGTGCCAACGATTCAGAGCGCGTCCACAATGAGCGACGTAGTTTTTATTTTGAAATATCTTTCTAAAAACGTTTACACATTCCCACATAAACAACAAAATGCATTTACAATGACCACATGTATACATTTCCACTTTAATATGCTTCTTGACTATTTTCATTACTATTATATTCTGTCTTAAGCGTCACAGCTTCCATTCTCCAGATAACGTTCCACTGTGGTCTGTTTCTTAACCTACTGTACTTGTAATCTGTTGTAAGAACATGTTTTTATAAGGGATTAATTTAGCAATCATGACCTCTTTTTATCAGATGGTAGTTTTCTGTTTTTTAAACTTTGGGAATATGTAGCCTCGAGCGAATAGGGATTAAAAGATTAATTTTGGACAATTTGTATCACTATAAATAAACGATACCAGGCAGCGTATTTACTGCGCATCATGTTTCCCAACATGAATTCACTCAACACATGTATCAGATTGTTAAAAGCAAGCAATTTGACCTCATTTATTTGGTAAAAGGGTGTTGTACCAAAGCTTATTTTTTATTTTAGTCTGTAGGGAGCCTTTTGCAGTATTAATGTTTTTTGTTTGTTTGTTTTTTTATTTATTTATTTTTAACCTGGTCTGTAAACTGTCACTTAGGGCTGTCACTTGTTTATATAGAACCTTTCGAAATTAAGTTACAAAGTGCTTTACAATAAAAACAAAACCCTTTTAAAACACAAAAGAGTCAAGCAAACTAAAAGTCATTACACTAAAGACATAAAACCTGAGCAGAGTAAAACCAACTTCAGTCATCAAAGAAAAATAAAATAATAAAAATAGGATAGAAATATGAAAAAGACGACAGTTTGCAGCCTTCCTCTGGGAATCCCTCCAGTCTGGATGTTGAACTGTAAGACAGGTAAATTAAAGAAATGATGAATCCAAGATGGCAGTAAAGATCTGTAATCAGTAAAATCTTAGTAACAATTCCGAAAGCAACAGGTAGCCAGTGTAAAGAAGGCAGGATCGCTTTGACATGTTCAGGTTACTTAACCACGAGTCAAAATACCAGGCAGCAGAGTTTTGGAAGAGCTGAAAGGATTTATTAATGATGCCAGAGTGCAGGACATTACAATAGTCTAGTCAGCTTGTTATGAAGGTGTGAATCACAGTGTCTAGATTTGTGACAGGAAAAAATGGGCTAATCCTTAAAGAGTTTCTGAGATGGAGGAAGCAAGATTAAAACAGTGATGACGTGTTTGTTTAAAGGAGGGATGCTCCAATATCCACATTTGTACAGAAGTACGAGTACACAAGTCTAGTAATATGTACATGTTTAACACACTAATATGGGATCCTACTCGAAATCGGCTGATACGCAAAGTTCAGCTATTGGATTCAGTATTGGGAAGGAAAAAACGTGTGGCGGAGCATCTCTAGTTAAAAGGCAAAGGCAAAGATGTGTGCAATGCTGAGTCACAGAATAAAACACAGAACCCAGGCTGTTTGATAATTCTTCACCTATGATCAACATCTGTTCGTCTCCATAGCAACTCGTTCCAGCAGTCCCTGAAACAGATCGGCTCAACTCAACATCAGGGCAATGTAGCTGGCATGGGAACATATGAGACCATTCAGCACTTCAACGACATCAAAGAACATCTGCACACGGTGAAAAGGGACGTGGAGCAGCTGGTCCAGCGTAACGTGCAGGTATTGATCCGAGGGTTACGGTTCAGAAAATAAAAGTTAAAAACAGATCAGGGATCAGCTGACTGAGCTCTCTCTTTGTACGCTCTCACACAGAATCCTGGCGATAAGGTGGTGAAGTGTCCAGAGATGCCTCCCATGCCTTCCTGCTTATCCACGGTTCATTTTGTAATCTTCATCGTCGTCCAGTCGGTCCTGTTCCTCTGCTACGTCATGTACAAGTAAAACACCATCCTTTTTATTTGGTCGCAGGTGTTTTTGTGAATACAAATGACTCTCTGACGCTTTGTGTTTCTCCTTCTTTTCTCTAATAGGAGTCAACAAGAAGCAGCAGCAAAGAAGTTTTTTTGATGAAATTAATTTCAAAAATAAAAGTATGTAAATGATGGAATGTCCATCTTATTTTTTTGGTTTGATTATTTTCAGATTGTAAGTTATTGTACTTGAAAATTTTGGTTTTGTGGAAGAAGTTTATTTTAATTCTCTGCAGATGTTTAATTTGATCAGTAATTCATTGTGTATGAATGCTAGTGTGAGATTTGCTGTCGTGGATTTTCAACATGGTGTAAAATGTTCCTTACAGTATTTTTTGGTTGGTCAGATCCTCTGAGTTTGTTTTCAGAAGTCGAAATCTGCGATAGGCTCATTCCATGAAAATGAACTAACAACACCAACAAAAAAAAACCTGTGTTTTGAAATGTGCAATTTTGTATGAAATAATGCTGAACTATTGGTTATGAACATTCAGAGCAGATGACTGCCTACATATATCTGTTTTTAGATTGAGTCAAACATGTCAGAATCTGACAAACTGTCAACCTGAACAATTTACATAAACAGAAAACACAATATACTCTCTCGTGTCTGCCTTTTAATTCAAGATATTTTATTTTTCCATCTGAGATACACTCTGCACAAGATTTACCTATACTAAATAAATTCTCTGTTCATCTCTTATGGTAACAGTTTATTTAAATTAGCAGCCACATTACATAGATTTGTAGTTTCAAATTCAAACAAAAAGCTAATTGCACTACTGAAGACGAGCAACAAGAAATGTTAATGATTCTCACACGTAAAATGGTGACACAAA
The DNA here is from genome assembly GCA_029783625.1 of Naso annulatus. Classification (NCBI taxonomy): domain Eukaryota; kingdom Metazoa; phylum Chordata; class Actinopteri; order Acanthuriformes; family Acanthuridae; genus Naso; species Naso annulatus. The sequence continues at coordinate 16,008,518 of JAPZDX010000011.1, read as the reverse complement.
GATCATGATATTTATTTTCACACCGTCTACGGAACATAAATTGGCAGTTTATATAGACATAAGAATGAATAGTTTGCTAGCACACAGAGTGACATTTATGAATTCAGATTATTTCACTACTCAACATTTTTGTTCCTGTACTTCTCAACTCTCCTTTTATGAAGCTTCCTTGACTGCTACAAACAGCATAACAGCTATAATATATACATTAACAAATCCTTACACTCTATTATAAAGCATTAATTTAATAGTGAAAAGCAGTTGTGGTTGCTTTAAATGAAAAATAAAGGATTTTGACACTTCATTTGGATAGTCGGCCTAGATTATTTGTAAAATTTGTTGAACTTGTTCAACAAAGATTCAACAGTTTATATGTAAATATTCAACAAACAGTTAACCAACTGATATTTTGTTTACATGTTACAAATAGTTTACAAACTATGTGTAGGCAGACTATCCAATTGAAGTGTAACCAAAGATTATATGTTCCTTTATATGGTTACAACCAGAGGACACTGTCACGCTAACAGTGAGGCTGTACTTAGGCAAAGTTTTGAGCTAAATGCTAATCTGCTGTTTGGCAGATTTAATGTTCAAGATGAAATGCTGCAGATGTTATTAGTCATGAACAGGTTTTTATTCATGACCCAAAATACTGGACCTATTCAAATATTGTTGTTGTTGTTTTTACCAAACATATTTGACTACAATCCAGTAGTAGCTCAGACATTTAACTAATTACCACAAATGCTACCTCATAGTGGTGCTGAAGGAAAATTTGGGCGCATCAAAGTCAAGATTCATCATCTGACAACCGTGAGTATCTGATAGTGATTATTAGTATTATTTTAGTCTGAACCAAAGTCACGGACCAACTGACCGACAGACATTAACATTAAGAAACATTATTCTGCTCACTTGGCAACAGCATTTATTTGGTAGTGATTCATTATGAAGTAGTGCTGCTGAATTGCAGAAACACCAAAAATTCTGGATTAAATTTCCAGCCAAAGAAAACCTGAAAATTTATCGAGGATTATTCAGACACTGAGGCAGTTTACTGCACATCTATCCCTCAGTGAATAACACGGCCACATGACTTACAAAGATGCACATTCTAAAGCAGGCAGCCTGTTACAAGTTCTTAGAATGTTAAGTTCATAACACATTGATGAAGGATTCTTTTTTTATATTTGAACTTTAAACCTTTTTGTTGATCCTGCAGCCAAATGCCAGGCAGATACAATAGATGGAGCGAGTGTTAAATCATGCACATCGCTATCAAAGAGGCTGACATGAGGCAAGAAAACAAAATCTTCTCGGGCCTTTTGGTCCAAGATACATGACATGAAAAACATTGATTGTACTTTTAGATAACAGCAAAAATAATCAAATGATAATTAAAATAATAGTATATCTCCT
>JAPZDX010000011.1:15898212-15911047 GCA_029783625.1 Naso annulatus | reverse complement strand
AGGTTCCATAACACTATCCTTGTTTGGACAATCCCAAGACAGACGGGAAACGCTTCATGCTGGTCCTTAACATGAAAGGAGAAGCCACACCCCAGAGGACAGGGGCGAACAGTAGACTTCTTCTTAGCATGTTTAGGCTGGGAGCTCATCCCTAGACACAAGGCTTCTGGAGGATGCAAACTCAAAATAAGCGCTCCGCAGGCAGCAACACTCACCGCAGAGGTATTGGGAGCTAACATTAACTGGAGAATGAGCTAACTTTAGGCAGGCAATAGTCTATTAACGCTAAATGAAAATGAAAATAGAGCTAATTAGCGGCAGCTAACTAGCCTGAGTCAGTGGAGGTGTTCTCAGCAAGGTAAAGAGCATAAGAACTGACAAATGACTATGGTGACAGATGTTTATATATGCGGGCAGGGCCTCACATACGTCTCCACAGGTCATCTGCCTGTAAGGCGTGAAAGGAGGTGTCTTCAGTCAGCCACGCCAGGACGTGATATCCCATACTATATGTGTTGTACCGAGTGAATCGACTGAAAGAGAATAAGACTGTTTATCTATTGTAAAAATATATTTTACAACTACAAACACAAGGACAGTGATCACCCATACATGGTAGAAGGCCGTTTCCACTGTGTAGAACGGTTGTTGTGGTTCACGTAGTAGGTGCGTCCCAGGTTATCCACTTTCTCCTCCCAGCCTGGGGGTAAAGGGGGAAGCATCTGCTGGGGCCGCTGGGAGCCAGAGTCTGCAGACTCATCCCACCCCTGAAAAAGAAAGTTCAGAGCTATTCAACATAAAGTAATATGAATAACTCACTGAAAGCTCAGGCCAAAGATCCTATGGTCACAGATATCCCAGCGAGCTGACAGCTTGTCAGACATGCACAATGATCAGCAAAATGGTCTGACTTAAAACAGGATTAAAGCACAGAAATGCATCAAGGATGTTGGATTCAGTCATGGCTGGTTGAAACTGTTCAGAGGGCTGTCTTGTGATTTAAGGGCTTTTTTAACATTCAGATTTATTTTTGTCCGACAAGCTTCACATTGGGTGGAATACTTCCGACCTCAGGATGTAAGATTAAGCCAATGGGCATCAACCAGCAGTGACAAATTTGAACTCTCTTTTTGGATAAGTTGGCAGTGAAGTAACCATGAAATAAATCAACAGAGAAGCAGGCATGAATAAATTTCATTTTAAAGGTTAGTGTTCAAAGGTAAAAAAGAAATCTTAAGATTGAAAAAGGACTTTTTACCACTGGGAACATGTAGTGACCAAGGTTAGCACAGCGGCAATGAAGTTTTTCAATTTTGGCTGCTACATGTCACCTTATCTGTGGCAGCTTTTACTTTCTGTAGATGTGAAGTACTTCTGTAGCACTCCACTAGAAATCCATGCTCACAAATGCTAGGACACACATAAAGTAAAAGAGGAAGAAGCTCCTATTTCTCCAAATAACAGGCAGCACTGTAAATGGTTTTTCCATATGCTGACCTGGAAAAGGCTTTCACCAGATTCTGGCAGCGAGCTGCTGCCTGAATTCTTAGAGAAGTGAATAAAAAGGGAGAGCTGTCGTTTCTCCTCTCACTCTGAGCAGAAACCACCTTCACATTTTCTATTGGGCTATATTGAGAAACTTGCTTTCATCTTTATGCATGCTGTTTTATTACTGTGAAAGAAAGGACTGCAACTACAATCTGGCTTGGCTTCAGGTTAGTATAAATAAGACAAAAAAGAAAAAGAAAAAGCTGTACGTAATGCTAAGTCAGTAGTTAAAATGTTATAAACAACGGTGGCGGCCAAGACCTTACCTCGGCCTCCTCCCTCAGCTCTCCAGCCTCCTCCTCTTGTCCTCCTTGCTTGGGCAGATAAGCCATCTTCAGACGCAGGTAACCCTTCACCCTGGACTTGTGACTAGAAGGGTAACATCAGCAAAAGTGGATCCATCAAAAGTTGGTACCCTGCACCCTAAGAGCCTTTAGCTTGACATGCTGGGGAGTTTCCAAACTGCACATCAGCATATCAAAAGGTTCTCACCCTCAGTCACAACATCACACTAACTTATTGCCACCAGTTAACATGCTTTTGCAAAGCATGATTAAAGTCACTGTGGGTTTAAAAAGCTCTTAATGCCTATTTTACTTGCTAATGGCAGCAAACCAGACACAATTTAACCAAAGAGGTAGAATTACTGGTATCCAGTGTCACTGTATACTTGTACTTCCTGTTTGTAACATCCAGTAGAAACTGACCTCCTGGGCCGCAACAGGAAGTCTTTAAATGTGTAGGGACGCTCCATGGCAGGGTCCTCTGTCTGCAAATTAAGAAGCAGCGTATGTTGAAAGTAATCAATGCACACAGAAGAAAATACATATGTTAGAGAGGATCAAAACATCTGAGTCACGAGTTCACAACACAGCTGGAACCCTCTGCACGAGATAGTTATGCAACAGTGAGCTTCTCCTGTTACATATTGAACAACAAAAAGGTCTTTTGTAATTCACAGCAATGTCCCACAGCTCTCTGACTGGCCAAACCAGTCCAAACTGGCTGCTCACCACATACATCTCAGTAATGTACCACTGCAGCAGACTCAGTTTCCAGATCAAAGGTACTACAATTTCAAATGCAAATTCTGCATTGAAAATATGAGCCAATGGGATCCAGCTGTTCTTTACATTTTAGAAACTACAAATAAATCAATGTTTTTAAATTCTGCATTTAAATAATTGTTCACAAACATTTATTTTAAAAACCAAAAGCAAAACACAGTCTAAATTATGTGTGACTCATACAAAAAACGAGGTTAGGTGCATGAGCTGGCACGAGGTTTCTTTCTCTATGGTGCGTGAAACTGTTTGGAAAAGTTGAAGTATCTCAAGCTTCCACAAGGCAAATGCAGCTACCAGATTGCTTCAAATGACTCAGAACTGCTGACCTAATTCATGAAAGTAAAACATTATTTAGGAGATGACTAAGGCAATGTCCAGTGACTATGAAAAAGACTGCAATTCTTACAGCTTTCATTCTAGTCATAAATTAAATGAAGAATCAAATGAATCATCACTTAAAACACACATATAACACAGATGATGACATCATCCATACAAGCACTGCAGTAGCTTATTCATGCTCAGCTTAATTTGTTAAAAGGCTCAGTTAAGATTTACAGCACTTGCTGCATCAGAACCAAATATTCTCTCTGCCATCCAACGACTTCATCTCTCAACATGACTCAGCTTTAATCTGTTGCCAATTTCCTGGACCTATGGGAGCCAAACAGGACATTAATAATTAACCCAAACACCTTTAACTGATGTGCTTTAAAGGTTCACAACTTAGGGTGCACTCACATGAGACAATCTGTTCCGTGCCTGAGCAAGTTTGACCCCCAAAGTCCAGTTTGTTTGACTAGTGTGAGCGCTCCGTATTGTGACCAAGCACAGACAGCACTCTTTGTCGACCCTGGCAGGGTTGGAAGAGGTGGGCTTCGATACGGTAGCACAGGCACGGGCGCGGAACGCCCATGTCACTGTGACTGTTTGTGGGGGGTTACCTTAAATTCGGGCAGACAACAGCATATAAAGTCCACATAAAGGCAGTGAAAAAATCCGCAACTGTCTTTTTGATCATGGATACCAGAGAACAAATGTACAATGTCAAGACAAGATTAAAAAAATGACGGTACAATATTTGAAAATATCGTTCACACTCCATAGATCAGGCAGTTCAAGTGTGCTCAGGCGCGGTTAGGCCAGAGCAGTGTGAGTGCAGGCCAGTGGGGGAGAAGGGAGGGGGAACAAACGCTCTTCATCACATTGCAGGGCAAGTGGGCCAAGTGTGAGTGTGTCCTTAGACAGAACTTCGGAGACACAGCGAGTGTGACAGCACGGCTCTAAAGTGAGTCAAATAGGTGCTGCTTTAGAAAGATTTCTTTAAAGTGAAAGTCCTGTCCAGCATGTTAAACCTAAACTGTAAAAAGCAGCTCGCACTGGTTGTTTTTCTAAGCTGTTGTCTCGCAGCAGTCCGTAGTTTCCGAGCAAGTACATGTGAATGTGTGAATTTGACGAGTAGCGTTTTCCATGGACTCTGAGGGCAGCCCGCCCTCGGGGCAGTCAACTCTGTTTACATTCTAGACAGCCCACTTTCCATGTCTAGCAAGAAGTGTCTTGTTTGATCACAACAACACGCTACTTGTGTTGCTAGCACTTTCTCACACTCAAGACAGACAAACACACTCTGTGCATGACCTTCACAGAGGTTAATCAGGCAGAGCAAAAACTGAAGATAAGAAACAGCTGAGTATTCAAAACAGCCTTTTAAGAGTCAGTCTGGCCACACACATGCAGGCACACACACACATGCAAATAACTCACCGGCAAATGACTGAGGGGAACGTCAACTTGTCCCAGGAAATCATCTCTGGTCTAGGGGGAAAAAAACAAAAAGGTCACCTTCAGCAGCTTAATTTTAGAAGCAGCAGCTTTTTGTGTGTCTCCAGAAAAACCAAAAGTTTCAGCAGGGGGAAGAGAGTGGGGAAAAAAACCCACAACGTTGAGATGAATTACCTAATGAACCAGGAGGTCCAGCAGCATTTTGAGCTTATTTGTCGCAGAGTGAACAAGATTGTTATTTCATGGTCAGACCTATCCAGAAATGAACTGTGGCTTTCCTATGGACACTTGTAGTTCTCTGACAAATGTCAAATGTTAGCAAAATTAGCAAGGGCAATCATGTTTGAACAATTTCTTTAACATGTTGCTTCCATTATCATATGATATTTGCTGTGCGTTTGTTAAGGCTTATCTTTTCTGTCAATAAGCACAGATTTTCACAAGTGTTCATTCACAAGGGCAAAGCCTATGGTGTCATTTTTGGACAGGCCTTTGGTATCACAGGAAAAGAACCTTTGAACCCAGCAAGGAAAAATAGCACTGCCACTGCCACCAGAATGAGGCCAAGTCAGCCAGACAGAGGAAGAGAAGGATATACGTGACAACAAGGGAGAACCAGGGAAGGTTTGTGTTTCAGATTTAAGAAGCCCGTAGATTTGTCCATCCTTTTTTGTTGTAATTAATGCAGGCTGAGAGGAAAAGGGGGAGATTGATGAGTGACTGGGCTGCACAGCAGCAGCCACCAGCAGTGATTACCTGTGTGAGATGTAAAATGCCATTCTTGGAAGAAGCCTGTATGTGGGACACAACTGATTTAGACAACAGGCATTAACTAACATTGATGTTTGTCTATAGACACTGGTTTAATGGAAAAACTGAATTGAAATAATATGTGACACTTCTGTTGTTCCAATGTCTTTTAATTCGAGTACTGTTGTGGAAGACTTCACAGGTTGCCAAGGGATCAACAGTAAAAAAAGCTTATTAACCAAGAACAACCTGGCAGTCTCAATGATTCTTATTATATTAATATTGCTCATTCAGTCTTCAAGCTTTAATGTACAACAGAAGAAATTCTGTAAAAGTTACTTCACTGCTGCACAAAAGTGCAGTCATAAAAATTCAATATAGAGTTATGGAAACAATTTCCCACTGGACAGAAAATGTGGGTGAACCCTGTATATCAACTTGATTTGACAATGAAACTTAATATTTGTGGTGACTTTTTAAATTTGAGTCGGCAAAGAAAAGCTTTGAAGAAATGCGCGTATGAAAAAAGGTTCAAAACCATTTTCAGTCCTTAGTGCTTCCTTAAATATCATCATGCGTCATTTTTGCAAAGTCAAAATTCGAGAAATGTAGTAAAAACTACAAGAACACAGCCTTTACCGATTGAAGATCATCATGGTCGGCAATATCTTATAACTATGATACTTGGAATCTAATATATTTAACAGTAAAACATTTATTCTCTTGTTCTGCATCTCTCTGCCATGCAGAAATCTCTTCTTTTGGCATGTTTCCAGACAACGTGGATCAGCAAGGCCACTGTGACAGATTTGAGTGTAACACCTCAAGTATACAAGGAGCTGTTTCTACATCTAGACAGGCCATGCCTGTGAAAAGCCAGCCCCAATGTCAGATGGACAAGAACGCCTTTCAGTCCTTTAAATTCAACAATATTTTCCTTGTGAAATCAGAGAAGGGCTCTCACATGACTGTACAGTGTAAAGCTCGTTTGCCAGAAGTGAAAACACTCGATCGAAATGCTTGACGTGAAATCTGAGGAAACTTAATCGCAGTCAGTCACCAGTTCTTTTAAGCTGAGGTAGGCAGTTAATTTTTGGTGTCATCAGGCAAAACTTCCATAATAACCTTTCAGCAAATTTTAATTCAGGTGGTCTGAAAGAACACTAGACTTCTGCACCTCTCCTTGGCTCTGTATTCAGGCTTTAGAAAATGGAGATTGTGACAGGCACTTTTCGTGTCATTTCAGAGAGTGCATGTTCCTACTGGCTGCTCTACACTGTGCTTCTTAGCGACAGGTGACACCACTACAAGCTGATTGGCTGTGGAAACAAATGATATGCCTTACGTTCTAAAACTGGCGTCTGGCGACTTGACAAGCTGAGTTACTATCGACACCATCAGCTGGCTTAAGTCAAGCTGAGACGGACCAGTTTACATTGCTGCAACTTTCCCTGCAATCGTTTCATTTCGCCGTAAATCTAGCTTGATCTCCAGATGTTGCCTATCTCAGCTTTAAAATAGTGTAACACATTTCTTAGAAGAGTAATTGAATTCAGTAAAATACATTACTTTGATGAAGTAAGGAAAACAGTTACATTACTTACTAAGACATTTTTAAACATGGCAACTACTAATCTGAAACCTAGCACATTTCAAAAGCAGGCTGTCTATCACTGGCGATAGTCATACAATCCCACTTCATAGGACAAAACTATCCCTTTATTAACAGAACTGGAATTCAACGGTGAAAAGCCATAAATTATTCTCTTAAAAACAGTGAGTTATTAATGCACAGGCACAAAAACAGACACTTGTAAAGTCATTTTACTCAGAAACTCACTCATGCACAGGCATACACAGTATAAACTAGCTCCTCTTGGAAAGGCCTGCACCACTACTGTGTGAATTTCACAGTACCTGCCTTCACTTCCTAAACCAACTGGACTATTCATTTACTGCTTCACATAACCCCTCAAGTTTTCAAAACAGTAAATCACGAGTTTCATCTGAACTTAGACAGAGCAACAAAAACAACCAGGGCCACAGCCTGAGTGTGAAGGTATCGTATTACTCTCTCTGACATGTGTTGATCTGTAACCTACAATGTCAAGTTGTGAAACACTCAGTGACTTTTGTGCTGCATAAATGAAGTTTAGATTTACAAGGAATCTCGCAACCCGGCCAAGACTGTCAGCACACCAACTTTGCAATGAACATTTAATCTTTACCTGGTAATCTCATTTGCACTCGTGCTTAAACCTAGAAAAGCATAGTGGCACGTTAGCTCCAAACCTTTGAAAAAGTAAGCCACAATTTCCACCTTGAACAGTTTGTGTAACGGGGGGCTCTTGGGAATGTCGGTGTCCCATGGGACCAACGTACTCCTGGGACACACATGGCTGTTTTTTCTGTCCTTAACAATAACAAGCATTCTAAGCTGTGGGTATGTGTACGCAGTGGGACATAATTGCGGAGTCATCAAAGGGTCACAGTTGAGCCTGCAGCTGCCTACCAAGGCCAGGTTACACACAGAAAGGGAGGGTGTCAGCGTCGACCAAGAGAAGGAGGAGGGTGGAAGAGATGAAGACGCATGAGGAAGATAAAGGAGTGTGACGTTAGCTCCAAAAGGGCTAGAGAATAAAAGCCAAATTGGACATTGCGCCACAAATGAAACTCCAATCACTATATTGCATCGGGGAGGATAAAACCAACACTATCAGCATGTCTGGATATAAAAAGATAAATGTGACAAGAATAATCAATGCTAACTGAAGCAGTAGTAGGCTGACACGCATAGAGAAGTGGAAACGGACAGAGTTAATGACAGAGAGCAACCTGGAACGAGTTCAGGCTGGCAGTGAAGTGCAAAAAGGTTGTCCAACCGAGTCGACAGTCTCCGTGCTGACACAACTGAATTACAATACCACGCAACTCTGAGAGATCAGAGTTGACAGAGAAAAGCCCTTCACAACAATAGCAATATGAATCCCTCTCACATGCCACTGAACCAAAATAAATAGAGATCCCCCCCCTTCCATCCGCAGTCCACACTCAGGTAAATATAGCAAGCCCAGTGGCCTGCAAGAGCTCTTTGTGAATGGCAACTGGGGGGTGTCGAGACAGGGCTGTAACGAGGGCACGGCACAGTGGCATAGCTGTCTGCAGATAGTCTAGCTGGCACACACATGCACACACACACACACACACACACACACACACACACACAAAATATACTCGTACGATTCCATCACGCAGGGCTTTAAAAAGGGGCACTCCAACTCCAGGCAACCACTTGGGGAAGACCTGTCATTATGGTCTAAATAAGGATGCCCTGGGGTAACACAACACTAAGTGCTTTAAAAAGCGAAAGGAAGTTTGTAAAATGTATTCAAGGATGGCTTAAGGGCTGTCAAAACTACACTGAGAAAAACTATACTGACATTATAAGGGCATACATAGAGAAAAATTGTGCCAAATCTTTTATCATCTTGGGTTTACAACATCTGGGTTCAAGGTTGGCAATTCTTGGCGCACTGCTGATTATCTCTGTTATCTAGCCTTAACAGTCAGGAAGGCAAGAGTAACTAGGTTATAAAGCATGTGATTCATGTGATAAAAGCATGTTACAGCACCATCCTGATGAAACCAAAGATTTTAGATAAAGAAATGAAACCCTGGGCAACCAAAAAAAAAACAAAAAAAACAAAGGAACACTTTCTATGAAGCCTGTCTCTATGATGCATTGGAACACATGAACACATATTACACACTATAACGCATTATGAACACATTCATAACGCATTATATGTGGTTATGGTTTAGGGTTAACCTAACCTTGCTTCTAACTATGATTATACAGCACTATAGGCGTATTATATTGCATTGTAAGTATGTTTATAATACTTCATAGAAGGGTGCTTTAAGTAAAGTGTTACCAGGAAAATAATTACTTATGGCAGGTAAATAATTATGATAATAATGTTAAGCATTAAAGGTGCTCTGTGGACTTTTCTTATTAAAAAACGAACAAACGTTATGTTTACATTCACTGTTACACACCAAAATGCATTTTAAAGACTAGCATATAAGACTGCATTTTCTTCCATATTAAACTTGCACAGCTGTTTTTTTACATATCTTAAAACATGCATTGTTTACCTCCATGTAAACTTGCTAGCAGTTAACTTGCTTTTACTGGAGCATTGCTGTGCATTTTGGCACCTTCCTGTCACCTGTCCATCGGTGGAATAATTTGAAACAGTTGTCAGGACTGTGTAACATGTCCCCTACTTGCATGTGTGTCCTCTTGCACAGGGCAAACAAAAAAGTGACCCACTCATAACATAACTGTTCCATAGCAGTATCTAAAATCAAGTACACCACAGGGAAAGGTTTGATTCACTGGTGCAGCACTGTGGTCATGAGTCATGGAATAATTTAGAGGAAGAAAACAGAACAACATAGTTTAATACAACCTGCAACAATCAATCTGAAGTAAAAAAAAGAAATTAGTTGAGAATATATATATATATATATATATATATTACAGTCTTTGAAAAAAAAACTGTAAATAGAGGTATACAGACAATGTTGGGAATCACAAATGTCCAGGTTGTGTACACTAAAAAAGCAGGAGTTCGGCACAATATTTACTGTTCTGTTTTAGACAATCCTGGCAGACTCCTACCAGCCATCCCCCAAAGAGAAACTACTGGGGGTTAATCCTTGTAGTCATTGGCAGCCCCATATTTTAAATATCCACTATAAAAATTGCAAATATTTATAAATGCAACTTGAAGAATATTTAAGAAGAAGAGGGATACAGAACGTGCTGCTTCTGAAAGCCTTACTCTCTAAAGGGATTTGATGAGAAGTTTGTGAGCAAAATAAGAAATAGGACACACTGATTATTACAGTTCAACCTTTAGATCTGTTTTGCTTCCAATGCTTGAGCTGTACATGAAAGGCAAACAGACCCCAACATTAAAAAGGGACATCAGGTTTCCAGGATACTGATAGCTTGTTAAACTTCTTCACTAGCTTTTGGGCCATAATGACGTCTTAGTTCTTAATCACTCATGGAGCAGCTGCGAGGATACCGATCCATACCAGCCTAGAGCCAAAGGAGACATGCCGCCTGGCCACTCTCAAAATCAACAACCACGCTTGAAACAGCCTAAAGATAGAAACAGCCAACTCTCAAAGAGCACTGGCTGCTGGTGAGGGTATTACCAAACTGAAGTGTCACATTTCTGCAAAACAGGAGGCATCAAGTGCATGGGGAGAAATGATCCATTCCTGTTTTCTTTTCATGACTAAATCGACCTCTGTGCGTAAACTTTCAAATGCCTGTGGTTGTGAAGTGAAAGAAAGCCAGTGTGTGTAATTAAGCTCAACAACCATGTCTGTGCTTTTCACTTCCCAGAATGTCACCACCCTCTTCCTGCACCATACAGATTTCTCCTCATCTAGGCTGGATTCAACAAGTGAAGTGACTGAAATACTAGCAACTTTGCAAATTAGATGTAAAAAAAAAAATAACTTCAGAAGCTTCACAATGTTTGAATTATTGAGGTAGGTAGCTTTCAACTTTTCCCTGAATCTCATTTGTCATGTCCATGGCCTAGTTGTTAGTCACTCTTCTGGCAACACTACATTCAACATAACCATGTGTCTGACTATATGACCTATGAGCAAGACGACCCATCCACTATTTGTTGTCTTTGCTGACTATTCATTCTTAAATCAATTTCTCCATGATTAAAAGTAAAAACCCTGAGACCTGATCTCAAATGATATCATCATATTTTATAAAATGGTTCTCCATTTTTAAAACTTTCTTACCAAACATTTCTATTGAAGTTTTTCAACATTTTACCTTGGGATTATTCCTTGATGAATCATTGCCAAGGGTCACATCCTGGTCTCCGCCTGGGGTGAAATATATCTTGAAATGAGGCTGCCTTCTGGAAGTTTCCCCACTTATTTTGAAAGTACAACCATTAGACTTGTTTCTTGCTTCCATTCTTTGTGTCTCCATGTCTGTTTGGTTCTCCTCTAGAATTTGGTTATCTGCAGTGGTTTGATGTTGATTCTCCAGCAAAAGCCTCTGATGAGACGAACTTCTCCCCAGTCGAATTCTGGGGTAACGCACCACACAACTACCTCCTGAGCTGGAAAAGTCAACATCTGTGCATTCTTCCTGGGATGCGGCAGCCTGTTGACTGCCCTGGCTCTGATCCTGGTTCTGATTTTGCTGGAGCTGAAACACTAGTCTCTGTGTTCCACCATTAACAGCTGAACACTGGTCCAAGCTCGGCTGCTGGACGGACCAGCCAGTGCTACCATAAGGGAGGATTCTGAAATGCTGGACATCAGATCCATCAGGAGAGTTTCTTTGGATACAAATCCCACCAACACTGATACCAGGTTGACCTCTGTTGTACACAGTGTAGCCATTGGAACCAATACTAAAGACCCTGCGTTTGGGAAGGTCCGGCTCTGTCACAGAACTCTGTGAGTTTGAAGAATCTGGGCTGTAGCATGGAGGAGGCGAATGTCGCGAAACATCCGCTCCAATTGGTAATTTAGTATAGGCAGGAGCAGGTCCCGGAGGAGTGTAACAGGGTGGCGGGACATCATCCTCATGACCACGGGAATCTCCATTATTCGATCCAGCAGAGCGCTGAAGGGAGATGTGCATGGAGGAGCTCTTGGTGGGCCTCGGCTCTGCGTAGGTGGCAAGCTGAGGTATGAACATGGAAGAGCTGCGTTTAAGCGAAGGCTCTGACCGCGAACCAAGAGCTCTCGGTGGGACTTGCTGCGCGGCTAGCTCCTGAGAATCCCTCGATAACTGGGGAGGCTGCATGCGAAGCAGCATGACCACATCACTGTCTTCTTGCTGCTCCTCGGAGTCTCCTTCCAGTATCTCCGGGGCTGTGTTGCTGCGACCTGAGCCAAAGTGCAAACGCAGACGTTGTGCCATTTTCCCCTCACCTCCCACAGCTCCTGTTCCCTCTCACTCTGTCTGGCTGTTTGGTTCTCTCCTCTTGCTCCCGTCTCGCTCGCTTCTCTCCTTTAGCTGGCTGGATGACTGATCCCCCTTTTTTTTCTTTCACTCTCTCTCCCACCCACCCTCTCAGACTCTCTTCCACAACTTTCCTTCCCACAAGAAACTTTACGGAGGGAAGGAGTCACACCACACAAACTAGACTGCCACTGCAAAAGAGCTGACAACTTTACACTCTGCACTCAAAGGAATGGCAGAGTGGAGGCTAAAGAGAGGAAGGGTGAGGGGGAAAAAAAGAAGAAGGATCCCTCTATGCCACACTCTTAGCACTACCAAGCACTAGCGACAGACAGCAGAAATAGCCTGAGCCTAGTGGCGGCCAGCATTCCTGACATGATTGGATAAGAGCGGTCGGCACTCCTGGTTTCCGAGGTGACAGTGGGTTGCTTGTCAGTCATGTGATTACAAATGGCCCCACCACCTCCTGTTACAATCCCCATGCTGCCCTCAACTGCCAACTGCCACCACAAAAACATCCTACTAACCATTTACCTGTCCTCAGCCCAGTCGGTACATACAGTTTGATTTATTATTATTAAGCGTATTATTATTATTATTATTTATTATTATTATAAACCCTAATTAATTACCTTACTCAAAATGACCTCTTAATGTTGAA
>JAPZDX010000011.1:15885488-15895496 GCA_029783625.1 Naso annulatus | reverse complement strand
ATGTTTTTCAATGAACCATAAAAGAAGCCCTACTAAAAAAGCTTACTAACAATAACAAAATAGTGTGAAGTAGACGAAAAAAAAAACCTCAATTGTGTTAAAGGAGAAGTTTGTTTTTTTGTACATTAAGACTTATAAAAAGGGATATTTATGATCATACGCAATGTTCTACAGCATTATTATGACAAACGGTTGCTGGCATCACCGCTGGTTGAAAACAACAGGGGTGCACTCTGACAATCCGTCGAAAAACACAATTAACGCTCATTTTAAAAGACGAGAATTTCACCAAATGTTTAGTGGTGTTCCGCTGATGGCTGGCTTATAACCCAGAAACAGCTGTTTGTTTGCTTCCTGATGCAGCTGAACGAGCCACTTCCAGGTTATATGACGTTACTTAACTTTGTGTTTCAGTGTCAGCACATGAGAGGGCACCGCTAAACATTAGGTGAGTTTCTCGTCTTTTATAAGGAGCGTTTATTGTGGTTTTTTGACGGAATTTTCAGAGTGCCCGTGCACCTTCGTTGTTTTTAGCTAGTGGTGACGGCAGCAGCGAGCTCCAGCTCTCTCATAACTATGCTGAAGAACATTGTAGATCATTGTAAATATCCTTACAATATGGCTTAATGTGCAAAAAAACCCCGAACTTCTCCCTTAACATTAAAGACTCATGATGATCGTGGTGGATGCAAAAACAACCGACAGACATGATGACAGACAAATAATATGTAATATAGGCAACAGAGGGAGTAAGGGGTCAGAGGTTGGGAAAAGTGAATCTTACCAATCTGTTTTCATCAAACACCTCAAAGAGCAGCCTGTGATTCTGCGGACACACCTGTGATGAAGAAAATAACAGAGGAAAGATATAACAGCAGTCATCCTGTGGATATGTGGCAGGCAAAGCCAAAGCAAATATACAAACAACCAAACACTTTGTAACAACAACCTGTTTGTTTTCGCTTCAAAATAGTTCACAACTACTGTGGCCGCAAGTCAACCTGATTGTTATAACACAGGACTGAACTATATATTTTTTATATAAATAACCAGTGGGGAATAATCATATACGTGTGGCTAAGCTTTCCAAGTCTAATATGGTCTGTTTGATTACAGTAATAGAGGAGGTGTGACTTAGCTCTCAGCTGAACTGCAACAAAAGATTAACAACTCTAACACTAACACTTCAAAGTAAACAAGTGCAATAACAGACTCTCATCGAGCAGGAAACAGGGACGAAAGGGAGTCAGACACGTAATGAACTCACTCTGAAATAGAATTCCTCGTTCCATTTGGGATTGAGTGTCTGAAACACAAAGCATAGACATGGTTGGACTAATAATAAATACAACTGTATATTAAAGCATGGTGAATGCCATCTTTGGTTTGCACAGAAAACAGAACAGATGTATGAAACCCATCCAACTCATAGTGAGAAGAGAGGCCAAGTGAGAAATTAGGCTCAGTCTTGTGCGTCAGTGATCCTCTTACGCTGTTAGACGAAGTTTGTAGCTCTAACATGTCCCAGTGATTGGCATTAGGGCCCAGATTAACAGGCGCGGGGATTTTTCACCTACTTTCTGGATGAGTTAGCTCGGCATGTGGACACGCACACTCTCTCCTCCTGCCTCACCAATTTTATATTTTATTAGACTGAGGCCTATGTGACACATCTCATTAAAATTCCTTCTGTGATTGAAATGCCTTAAACACCAGAATGTCAATGAAGCCTTAATTTCGCAAGTCACTCTGATTAATAAACACTTTAGACACTTTACGGCAGCGGTGACATAACACTTCTGTTAAAACACCTGCTGACGTAGCACTGCAAATGAACCCACTGCCCTCTGACATAAAACCTGTTTATCACTAAGATTTTTCAAATTGCCCTTGTTTGAATGATTCAAATTTTTCAAAACAGAACACAAAATATTAACATTTGGGCTCTGGCCACCTTTGAGTAACTGATGTAAGTCTCAGATGGGCTCTTATTAAGCTATTTGTCATATCTGCCATCTTGTTTCATGCCATCTTGCCACAAGCTAAGTTCTTTGCTTCAACAACAAAGATGCAATCAAAGGTGTCCCACTTAAAGACACATAGAGCCCATTCAAGAGTCGAGCAGTGATGCTTTTTTTTTCTGCTCCACATAGCAGTGCGTTGTCAGCTATTTATATCCAATAAGGCAACCATGGCCACTGGCAGCATATGTCTGCCTGCGTGGAGGCCTGAGCTGCCTGACTCCAGCAGAGGGTTGGCGGGCAGCTTCATGCTTCCAACCTTAACGACCAACAAAAGAAATTCACAAAAGCATAATGTGCTGCTTGCCAGCTACACACTTCGTGATAGTGTGTGATAGTGATTTAAATTTTCATCCATTTCATTTCATATTATGTATTTTCATAAATTTCAACCATTTATTAACATTTAGTGCAGAGCATAATGCAACACATTTGAATAAAGACTTCATTTTCATCACACAGCCAAGAGCATTTCACAATGTGAGCTATGGAAATGGAAATTTAATACAGATATCATAGCCCTCTCTGACAATAAGATATTCTCTGGATGGAGTTTGTACTAATAGAAGTAATAGCTCCCCCTGCTGAAAATTGATTTCCTCCCCAAAATAGGCCACCGGGGGAAGCTTCCCCAATCTCCCTCTACACTCTCCTGAGCAGGAAAGGAAGCACTGCCTTCCCTTGACTTCCTGTGGTTTCCATCTCTTAAGATAATATGATTACGTAGACTAGAAGAAAAAGGTGTGGTAATGTTTGAGGTGGGATTTAAGGTCTCAAATATCTGACATTCATAAGCAGAGTGAACACGGCAACATTTAAGAGACTGTACATTAAATGCAAGGTGCAGGTGTGAGAGGAGGCCAATCTGATGGTGGCAAAGAAGTTATAGGTCATAAGGCCAAAAAAGTACAAGCCAAAGGTCTGAAAAGAACACAGGAAAGAGCAAGAAGTTGCTACAGTTGCATGCGACACACCCACTTCTTTCACTAGGACCTACCTTTTTAATGGTTTTTGTTTGGACTAAGGCAAGCTCTCTGTTTTCATCCGCAACATAGAGGGACAGTTTGACGTAAGGATCACTGCAGAAACAACACAAGAAGTAAGAAATTAGTGGAGAAAAAGCGATCATGAGCTTTTCACAGTTCTCACTTTGCAACAGCTCTGCAATTTCACAAATACAAATCTGCTCCCTACAAGTACTTACCGAATGATATTTTAAATATATGCACACCATACAGACAGCAAAACATACATTTCAGAATCAAACCTAAAATATTGGTAAGTTACACATCATGCCAGCAAAGTGTCTTAAAACACATACTTTAGCAGCATTATGTCAACATTGTTTGGTTCAGTGGAAAAAAAAACAAAGAAGTATGAAAAACTGACGTCGACATGGGCAGCGTTGTATGATATCGGTGTGAAAAAGGGGTTCTTGTTTCAGGCAGACGGTGTACTGAGTGGTTTCATACGGGACCAGTATAAATACAAGAAAGATCTACTTTTTTTACCTGAATAATGCGGACTCAAGTGGACTCAACGCAAGTGAAAGCTTAGGATAAAATTATAGAAATAGAGGGGCAAAAAGGCCCCCTTGAGAGGCAAGTAGGGATCCCCAACGTGTACAGCAGAAACCTGTGGTGTTCGATGTCTTGTGATCACAACCTTTGTTAGTCCTGTTTCTAATCTAACATCACATCACCTGTGTCCACATGTGCCACAGCCCATAATGCTCAACAACACTCTTAACACACCGCTTGTTTCCAGACCTGAAACCTGAGTCTGCCGCAAACAGCCCAGCAGATAAAAACTGCTTGCATTTGGGCATTGGGAGATAAGGCTATAATGTCTTATTGACAAAGGACAGTGCTAAAAATAGAAACTGCCTGACATTTTCAGGTGAGTGGGGCAAATAGTAAGCAGAGTGTATATGACTGTACTCTTTAAAAAAAAAAAGTGAATTGGTTTATTTGAAGGCGCTGACAGAACAGAAATCTCAAAAGAGTTTTGGATAGTGAGGCAGAGCTGCACTATTCATCAGTCGACTGTCCTCAGCACCAGCAGGCGACCCGAGGAGCGAGTGTCAAATTATAACCTTTGTGAAATCTCCCTTTGAAGAAAATCTTCTCACAGCTCTGTGTGCAGTGACAGGGAGCCTTTTTTAATCAGTAACTTGGCGCATTCCTACAAGAAACTATTTACCTTAGAGTCTACCTGAAACTGCCATTTCGAGAAAATCTAACTTCCGTATTGTGACGTGTAAGTGGGACGTATCATGACAAACACTGAGAATTGCTGTGATGGGGGCTAAGATTAGCCTAACTTTAGCCTGCACATTACGCAGGTAAATTACAGAGGTGCCAACTTTTATGCATTGGGTGTGACACACACGTTTTTGCCCCTTTCCACACACACACACACACACTCACTCACACCACACCCCCTGCTTTTCACACCGTGGGAATCCAAAACATGCAAAGAAAAAATATACATAAGGGACTTGTGAACAGCAGGAGTAACACAAACAATTTAGGACAGGTGGTAAGTACAGGCCTACTTTATAAAACAAAAATGATTTCACAGATGCAATTTGCTACATCAAAACTTATTTTGTATACAACCCAACTGGAATTTATAGCAATAAGAGGCAAAGACAAGCAGCAATTTTTTTATTTACATATTCGAGAGACTAGTAAGTGCTTGAAAATCTACTTCAACGTGTGTTGTCCTTGTTTAGCTGATGTCCTTACTATTTTCTCATGAAATGTCCTTGGAATTGTGAGCAAATACATTAAAACCAGAGCCAATTTTTTTTCTATGTGTACAGTACATATTCTTGACCAATGTGACTGATTCTAAAATAATTACTCTTTGATCGAATCACTTGCCGACTTCGGAGCTTAATTTCTGTCCTTTCCTGCTCCTCAACTGTACGTCCTAACATAAAACTTCAACCATTATTTATACACATAATGTAACAGTCAGTGTGTTTCTCAAATGTGAAACAGCAAGCTGCAGGCTGCGTGAACAACTGACGCACATCATCTGATTCTTCAAACAAACTACATTTTTAGCTCCGGTATAAAGCTTTTAATCTTGCGAGATAACAACAAGGAAGTTTAAATCTTTGCTTTTTCCATTCTCGGAATGAACCGTAAGTGTCACATGTTGCACTTCCTTGCAGTAAATGACATTTTTATTGCAGTGGCAAGAGTTAACACACAAGGTTAAAAATTTGATTGGAATTGCATTTCAAAACATCTACAAATGCGTTTTAAATCTAATTTGCTACAATCAACTTCCGAGGGATAGATTTTTTGACATCCAGGGTTGATATGAACACCGGTCTAATTCCAGTATGGATGTACCAAATATTATATTTGGCCTGCCAGTTGGACCACTGCCATACATTGATTTTATGGAAGTAGCTGAGAGGGAGCAAAGGAAGAGGGCAGAAGGAATGGGAAATATATTTTAAAAACGAGTTACAAACGTATCCCAAGCAAAACTACTGCTGCCTGATTGCTAATTAGCGTCTCCAGGAACCCCACAGCCTCTAATTGTGTGTTTTGGTTCTGTGATGTACTGTGACTAAACAGAAACAATGGGCCTACTGTATCTGGATTGCAATGAGACTCCTTCTTGTCTCCTTCCCTCTATCAACAAACTTCCAGCTGAGGGACACAGGCTACTTCAGGTCAACGCTGGAATATGAGAGCTAGCATGGGTTGCTGGATTCACATGGAAGGTCTGTCCGTTTGTTTGATTTCATGCGAGTGGCTCCAGAAACCTCACAAAGACAACAAAAACAAATCCAAGAGGTGTTTCATTTAGTTCAAAATAACAGATCAGAACACAAAAGAAAAAGGCAGCTCTATTACAGAATACAGCAGCAGCAGCAGGAACAGGTTCGGGGCAGAAAGAAGAAAAGAACAAGCCAGCACTGTTTGAGCATCTTATGAGGTGACAGACTGCCAAGTCAGCACTGTCTCCTGTGGTAGCTAGCCACACATCGAGACCTCATTCAGTGTTTCTTCATTACAGTTCAGATTTCTCCTGAGCCAGGCTGAGCTGTCCTGCCAGCAGGGCATCAGGATGCAAACACATGCACTCTGGCATGTGAGGAGCATTCACAGCGCTAAACACGGCGGGCTCTTTCTCTGACAATGTCGGCTTTCTCGTGTCTCATGTGCAAAAGCATCACCAGAAGCAACAGCAGGAGCAATGTTCAAATTTAGATAAGGATTGTTATATGGCCATTTTAGCCAAATACCAAGTGCATGATGAACATATGATTTCACAGTGTTTTTCCATAACTGCATACGGGACAAAATCATTTATTTCTTCCTGCATTAGCAAAGCTTTGCTTCAAATGAGTGTTGTCTCATGTGGACTATTCTTGGACCTTCTTGTGCTTGTTATTTACTGGCAGTTATTGATGAGTTTGCAGCTGAAGAACGATAATATGCAGTCTTCAGTGAGGCAGTCCATTCTAGGCATTACCTGGGATGACCTTACTGCAGTATGCTCTATTTGCAAAACATTTTTTTCCCTTTTGGCATGAATCAGTGCTTCTGCTTTTTGCTTTGACACATATACTCCAACTTGTAAACTCTCCTTACTCTTGTCACACAAAAAGTGAAATCTGATTCCTGTTCTTCTGGAACACGACTCTGCGACCGTACCAACAGACGCTTTTAATTTTTAATGATGGCATCCATCATTTAACTTCATTTTAATTAAAGAAAGCAAAACGATGATGGGTCGGTAGGCAAGTAATGTAATCAGTGAATGTCTGTACATCGTGTAACACTGCTAACATCAACTACCGCAGCAAGCTGTGAATATATTCAGTCATTTAATCTAAACCCATTCGAAGTAAACAGGTATTAACCTTGAAGCTGTATCCTTGATTGACAGAATGATGCCTTTGGTCTGACTACCAAGACGCAGATTCATAAGAACTCCCGATTAGTGCATGAACAAAATCACAATCGAGCAGTGACCGACGGTCGCTTGGTGTATTATCAATTAATTACAGCGCTCTGGCAGTGCAGGTACAGAAAGTTAGGTAATTAAAATTCAGAGGGCAAAAGTTACAGGGCTTAGTCATTTAAAAAAAAAAAGAAAAAAAAAAAAAGAAAGAAGCTAAAACAGACTTCAAATACAGCTCCACAGAGGGATATTATGCAACGTAACATAAAGTCGTGATAACAGAGGGTTACATTCACACGTCACAAAATCATACATGGGAAAAGGACGACATACAGCGTAAGACATAAGGGCCCCTTAAGCAACATAACAATTCAATCAAAGGGTTAAGGTTTGGATTTGGGTCTTTCTAAATATGATAAAGTGGGTGGCCATGCATAAAATTGAGACAAATGCTTTTATTCGGAAAAAGTGTAAGAGAGGAGGTCAAGAGAAGGACAGGTGGGGCAGGTAGGTAATCATTTATTAACACTTGAAGTTCAAGGTCTTACTAAAAGGAATGTAGTGGAAGTAAACTGTGCTTGCCAATTTTGGAAGTACAGACCGAAGGAGCCCCTCTAAATCACAGATCAGGATGCTATGCAGTGACATCACTTAAGGTTCTGTACTTGACCTAACATTTTGCATAATAAACATCCCTGACATATCAGTAGTGTTGACTGAGACGTCTCACCTACATGTTGCATGTTACAAAACAGTCATAAAAATGTCAACACACATTTGACATAGGAGGAGCAGTCTGCACCATGTGCAATGACGCCTACACTGATAACGATATAACGGCTATGAAACCTCCAACGAAAACCCACAGCTTCAGATGTGACCTAAAAAAAAATCCTTTATTACTCACCTCGCTCCGATGATGTCTTTCTTCGCCAGATCAATTCCTGCAATGACCTTAACCCGCAGCACTCTCGTTTCATGCTGCAGAAGAAAGAGATGGTGGATCAAACATTCAATCAAGTCATAAAAAAAAAAATATATAGCAGCGAGCAGCAATGAAGGGGCCAAGTAGTCAAGAAGCTATATGGATATAATGATCCTCGACTATTCTCCAAAGTTTCGAAACAACCAATCAGTTGGTTACAGGTGCTGCTTTCAACTT
This sequence comes from Naso annulatus, assembly GCA_029783625.1. NCBI lineage: Eukaryota > Metazoa > Chordata > Actinopteri > Acanthuriformes > Acanthuridae > Naso > Naso annulatus. Next base: position 15,887,378 of record JAPZDX010000011.1, on the reverse strand, counting down.
CAAGTGTGTATATGACTGCAACGACTGTGTGTGGCAATAAAAGATCTTCGAAGTTTCCTCGGTTTCAATATCACTGCTAGATGGTGCCAGAATTTACACACTGCTCATTTTTCATTAAAGCGTAATTGGCAGAAAATGTCAAGGGTGGTGCTTACAGATCCTTGTGGGGAAACTTGTTCGGGACGAGGAGATGCACGTATGTACAAAATTTCATGACTCTGGGCCAAACAAGGCATGAGATACGTCTGTTCAAAGTTTGCATTTTCAACTCTTTGCTAAAGTATCACCCTTTGGCCATGGCCTCTTGCCATGACCCTCTTCCAGTGTGCCTAATTCGTACAACTTTTGACCATATGGCCCTATGGGCTGCCATAGACTTCAATGGCAGAATATAGAACAAATAAATAAGAAGAAAAGATAGGAACACAATGGGGGCTGCACAGCTTTGCTGTCTGACCCTCAAATATCTCAAAGCCTTGAATCATCCACTTCAAATATTGCAAGCTGCTGGCTCCAGTACTAATCTATCTTTTAACATCAATAACCACGACCTAGCAACTGAGCTGTTTCTGAAAAGCTTTCAGACATGAGGGACACCAACATTATAACCTGGCATTTTGCATGAGCTGAGCTGCATGAACTAATATGAAAATATTTCGGGGAAAAGACACATAAAAAGCAATAAAGCAATAGCATCACAACATGTGAAGACTAAGTGTCACATCTGCTCAACAATCTTACGGTGACTTGACTATCCCTATGTTTTATGACCATTATGTAAGTTAATGTACAAACTTTAGTTTTGGTTACGACACCACACATGCTTGTCTTACAGCTTCACACACTCTTCCTTTTCCTGAAATAGGGTCTATGAAGGAAAATCACTGACAAATTGCTTCTTCTTCATTTATATGTGACAAATGCTTCAGAATGGAGCAGAGGAGGGAGTGGATGTGGGAGCCCAGGCCAACCCAGTTGTTACCTTGGACCATTGGCCTTGTTTGGAGGGTGTAACATTTCTGAACATTTACCTCATGGTCACGGGAAGTGCAGTGTGTCATGGATTGTCGACTCACAATTATCTTAACACCTTTATTGGTCGAGATTACATGATGTGATTTCATGTCTGTAATATGGGTTAGGGCTGGTGTTGACCTAAAACTAACAAGCCTATCTAAAGTCCCTTGGGATGCGGTGTGTGGAATTTTCTGTTACAAGCATGCCTCCACTCCCATAATGACTGACAGAGCACCAAAAGCCATGAAAGTGAAATGATTCACCTCTTCAAGAAAACACAAGCACTGGCTGGGTTAGGCTGCTCACAGCCCATGAAGTAAAGTTTATCATAACATGTTAAACTACACGTTTCATGGCTCTTGAAAGCTCTAGTCTTCAGTGTACAGTATCTGCTGAGATATATGTCCTCTAAATTGACATGAAAAAAGTCACATGCAAAATATTTCCTTGAGGGCTGGGCAATATATCAATATTATGTTGATACTGTGACACAAGTCGGCACGTAGTCTAGATTTTAGATATTGTTTCATCTTCATATGTCCTTTCCTGATCTTGAAGGCTGAATTACAGTTAAGTGATGAAATTTCCTTACCAGAAATTTACCAGACTGTTCTGAAGTCCATATATAGGCCTTGCCGATACAGCTGAAAAACCTATCATTATGGTGAAGTTTCATATTGGTCGATATCAGTAATTATTGATCATTTAGGTTGTGACTGACGACTTGTTGCGTACTTTAAGGAGTGGGAGCGGCTGAGGTGATAAACTTAATAAGTATTACAATTTTTTTTTAACCAGATACCTTGATACTTAGACAGTATTGTAAGACTATTGGTGATTTCACCAAATGTGCAATACGGTTAAGTGTGTAAA
>JAPZDX010000011.1:15817340-15835997 GCA_029783625.1 Naso annulatus | reverse complement strand
CTACTGCAATATATCAGTATCGGCGTATGTTCTTCGATAGGTGCCCATATTAAAACTGTTTTTTAAGGCTGGAAAAAATGCTTGGAGTAGTGATTTAAAATGGTACAATCACAGATTATCCAGCAGAGGGCAGTCCATCATTTAAATGGTATTAAGTGAAGCGTTTACTGTTCAGTACGCTGATGTTAAGATAAAATTTGTTAGATTTCCTGCCCTCATTACATATCTTTGTTGCACATATTTGATAACCACGTTCAAAAATTATGTATAGTATATTGGCCTATATATCAGATATCAGAATTTTCTTACTCCTTAATATCGGTATCGGCCACCAAAATCCCATATTTGTTGCGCCCTGTTAGATATTATCAAATATCACAATTTTGCCATCATTTGCAATATTTTTCATAGTAGCAAATATCAAACAGTTGCTACAGCATCTTAAGTCTTTATTTTGAAAAGAAAATGCATTTGAAGCTGCTGTGGCGACAGAGGCAAAGCACATTGCCATTTAACAAGGCGGAGAGGTTATCACAGGTTAATTGGCATGATGTATGCCAATAAAAAATGTATGCCAGGCATGCATGCAGTGCTATAATAGACAAACATCGAGGACTTAGTTTCGATGAACACCAGCTCGCCAATTTGACAATTATTCAGGTTTAAAGCGGAGAAAATATTGTCTTATCAAGGTATTTTGGTGGGACAATATTGTGATAATACATTTTGGATATCACCCAAGCCTAGTCTGTCACACCTTTGTTGTGGGTCAGTATTTAAAGATTTTTCCTTTTTTTTTTCTTTTTTGGTTCCATGTTTGTATTGCACACTTTTTTTCTGTGTCGTCTCTAGATCATCGAGGAGGACGCCTCTCTTGTGGAGATCGGCCCTCGCTTTGTTCTCAACCTCATCAAGATCTTTCAGGGGAGCTTTGGAGGCCCCACGCTCTATGAAAACCCGGGCTTCAAGTCTCCTAACATGGTAAAAACAGTGTATTCTAGTTTAGGGTGTAATCATATGATGTTGCAGCGGATCAAGTTTAATATGCCTGAAACATGATCAAGTTACATCACACATTTCCGGATTATGCTCATCACCTTTCTCTTCACACACCCACAGCACCGGCGAGAGATCAGACTGGCAGCAGCAGCCAGAGTGCGTGAGAAGCAAATGGTGAAGGAGTTACAAAAACAAAAGAGGACTGAAGCGAAGCAGGATCTGGCCACAGACGTCACAGCCGATGTCTTCCTTACACCAGCAGACAGGAAGCCTATTCACATCCAGACAGAAGCACCTGAGCCCAAAGTGGTGAAAAAGAACAAACACAAAGCTTTCAAAAGACAAAGGATGGCGCGCAGGTAACTTGATGGACTGGATTAAGCTGAGGGAATGGCGCAGTGTTATCTCCAGAGGATGTGGTAACACCACAGTGCAGTCAGGGCTGAAGTCCATTTATCACATTTGACAGCATAAAAAACTTAAAAGTGCAAATGTAGTCTTCAGTGTCTGTTTACATAATTCGTGGCTTCACACTGTGTATTTTGTTCCCTCTTCCGCTTGGATTGTGCAGATTGTAGGCAGACATAATGATTGATGCTGTAACAGTACCGCAAACAGTGTTTGCCCATCCCTTTCTGCAAAGTAAACAATCCACAAGTGTCAAAAAAAAATGTTTAATGCTCTTTTTGTTTTCTATGTGAGGGAAATAAAATGTTTCAAACAAACTGCTGGTATCATTTGATCTGTGCTCAAAACAAATGGTTGTCAGTACATGTGCAGAGCTGCAGTGAAATGAGAAGTCTTTGGAGATCAGAAGCACTGCACACAAACTGCACCAGACACCTGCAGAAAAATAAATTAATGTGTCATGTCTTCAGTGTGTTGTGTTTCTGCTGTAAACCAGCTCATTATATGAATTAAAAGGAAAAATGAAGAACACTACCAATTAGGCCGACTGAATGCAGACTGAACATGACAGCAACATCTACATATTGTGTTAGCATGTCAAGGGAGTGAAAATACCTGTCTCCATAGTAACAATATAATATGCAGTGACTGTATATTCAATTGTTTTTGGTCTATGCAGTAATGAACTCGGTATGTTAAGTGGTCTTAGAACACACAGGTACGTAGAAAGTCCAGGCAGGGACGTAATCCTACAAATCCAGCAGCACTGCTTCGCTCAAATGTGACCGTTTGGCAAATAATGAACCAGCTGACTTTGTAAGAATGTAACCTTTCCCACTGTTCCATCATCCATTACGCCCATTCAGTCCAATGTTTGTTTCCTGTGTGCACCCCACTGGCTGCTCCGCCTCCTCATCCAAAGCAGCTGGCCACCACTTCAGGTGCTTATCTAAAGGGCAATTCAGTGGACTGCAATCACTCTTCTTCCACCTCTTCATCAGGACAACAATAATATTCCACAAAGCAGATCTGTCCGTCGTCGTTCCTGACCAGGTACTGCAGCGAGAGGAAGCCCCTGCTGTCCGTCCTCACGGAGACTTTACAGGACAAAGCCAGGGCTTTGGTGGACGGCTTCAGCAGAGACATCTTGTACCTGTCACAGATAACAGAGCACACAGCTCAGAGCGCGGAGTCTATAACAAAACTCAACAAGGACACAAATTTCTAACCTCTCTCTGTGCTAACCTGTTGGTTTGTGTCTTAGTGCACTGAAACACCTCCATCATGTCAGAGTCTTTGGGATAATCATAATGGGCATTCCCAGAGTTCCCAAACGTAGACAACCTGAGGAGCAGAACAAACCAGAGAATAATATAAGAGGCATTTCTATACAATATACTAGATAGATTTGGTAGCTAAACTATTGATAGAAAATTAAATGTACTTTAAATATGTTTTTTTTAAAGGTTTAGTAATATAATCTTGAGCTAAATATCTTATAAACATTATACAGTAGAACAATTAGTGATGCTTTAAAAAGGAAACATAGTTTTGGCAACACACCTAAAGTAAGGCTGCCTGGGAGACATGGTGATCTGCAGCACCTCACTGGTCATGTCCAGTTCAGAGAAGGCTTCCTTCAAACTCTCTGACAGTAGGATCACCTTTGAAAAAAAAGAGGCATGCACGAGCAATAATTAAATCCTTCTGTTGGTATAAAACTTGCAGATACTTTCATGTATATTCTTATTGTTTGTAAAGCAAGCAAGTTATTGCAAGCAACATAAACTGTGTATGCTACTGTTAAATTTCACTCTGTTTTGGTTCACATGAGTAGTTTTTGACTATCCACTAAGTGTATGTAGTGGTATAGCAGCTCTCCACCTTGTTTGTGACGTTGTTGCTGCTGAATTCAAAGTCAATTGGCTCTTCTGGTTCTTGTGTGTTGATCCTGCACACAGTCACAACCCCGCCCTCCTCAAGGAACAGAGTCAGAGGGTAACCGTAGCCCCTGTAGCACATCCGAAGGGCTGTTGATACTCCTGCAACATCACATCATAGAAAATGTTAAACAGGCTGAGATGGATTCAGGAAACTTTGTTTAAACAGACCTGATCTGATTTCACTCTCCAGTCAGATTTTCCTTTTTCTTTACCTGGCACTGTACTTCCACCAAAGATATTGAGGCAGTCCAGCAGAACAGTGAGGTTGACCTGAAAACCCACCAGATCTTCTTTTATGGTGAACTCTTGGAAGATCTCAGCCTGGAATGAAAACAGGACATGTGTGTTCTTTCCAGTCTCACCGCCATTACAGGGGGTGCCTTTAACAGAAATCAATTTGGGGAAATCTAGACTTTGCTATACTCAACTGGATCACTTCCTGTATGCTTACTCAATAAAACAAATATTATTCATGCTGACTCACCTGAATGAAGGCATTGGCTTGAAGACATTTGGAGTCCTCCACAGTGACCTTCAAGCCGTTGGGTGTAGCACTTAAGATGGCATGGTCTTTGAAAGTGATTGCTTTCAGTATGTTGGACAGATTGCGAGCATTATCCAGACTGGCCACCAAAACGTACTGTTCATCATCGGCGTGCGACTGGGTTGACAGAGGCATTGTGGCACTGGAATAGAGAGGCACCAAACTTCACAAGATCAGGGGGGAAACTGCATAAAAACGATCAAATGGTTGCTATGATAGGAGGCGAAAAACTTTTCTTTTATTGCAACCTAGATACCATTAGCGTTAGAGACCGAAAAAGGTTCGTGTCAAACTGTACCATACACGTGAGAAACTGTCATTTTGTTGTTTGTTGGTGATCAGTTTCAAGCTAGGCTACATGACAGCAAACCGCATGCATCAAAAACAGAGTAAAGTTACCGTTAATTAGCAAACTCTCGCTAATTTTAGTACCATGTTTTGTACTATCTCATAAATTCGTTAAATTAACTTAAAAAAATGTTACTGGCAACTGTGGTAATATGTCATTTACTTACAAAGTGGTAAATCGGACACTCGTACGGTTCTGTTTTGAAGAAAGGCGCCCCGATTTACAACAACTTCCGCTTCTGTCCCTCGTTCTACGGAAGTAGGTTCTGCGCATGCGTATTTAACATTCCAGAGACTTCGGTTCGGGTCTAAAACACATGAGAATATCTTGTGTACGTCGGCTTTACGTGACATCAGTCGTGCTTTGTGATCTGTAGAGGTGAGAATCATTAACATTACAGAGCTAAAGTCAAATGCCTATAAAATGTCTCAGTCTGAAGGTTAACGTGGAGTTGCAAGTCTGCGATTATCATCGAAGGAAGGAAGCTAGCGTTAGCTAACAGTCTCTCAGATGACGTTATGATCAAATAGTGTTTGTCGATCAGTAACAGGTCAAGTTAATAGCACACTAACAGTCGTTGTGGTTTCCCAGGAACTACCTCAACGGGTTGACAAGTGAGGTTTCTAAAGAAGAGCTCAGAAAAACAGCCTTTGCCTCTTTTGCTTCCATGTTTTTATTTAACTAACATTAACGATGGGTTCTATAATATTAACACCGACAAGTCGCTGGAGATAAATTTAATTTGACTTTGAACTGGTTTCGTCGACAGAAATACTCCCAATAAAGTGGAACGGAGAATACACTTCATATCAGAGACAAATCGCATCGTGACACTTGAGTTGAGCTTGTTTTGCTTTTTCTGTCGCTGTTCAGTCGCCCCCCTGTGGAGCTCTGTCGACACTGCAATCAGGTTGGCTGACATTCAGTTTGTACCACAGCTCTCCTTAACATATTTTGAATGACCAGTGAAGCTTCCATCACAGTTGGACACTACACAAATCACCTTTTAGTGTTTGTCATCCTCTGAGAAGCTGAATGCTAATGTAAAATTTCCGGGTGGCTGTTGGCTCTCAGTTAACATTATATAAAATAACCTTCTTAATAGATGGGCTTGAAAAGTTTTACACCCCTGTGGTGACCTAGATGAAATTATTATGTTTTTGTCTTTCTCTGCTTCAGGTTCTTCTTTCCTGGCAGCCCGTCTGAACCACAGTCATGGTTTGCATTCCCTGTATCGTGATTCCTGTCCTGTTGTGGGTCTACAAGAGGTTCCTGGAGCCTTTCCTCTATCCTGTTATTTCACCAATTCTTAACATATTCTGGACTAAAAAAGCCGTCCAGGAGACGGGCACAAGTGATCAAAAATTGAGTGAAAAAAGTAATGGGACTTGCAAGGTAAGGTAATGGTAAAGTTAAGATTTACTCATAAAGTTTTGATCGTGAAACATTTTTCCTACAATTACTTACTTCTTTATTTCTGGGTAATACTTTAATATCCTCATTTTTTATGTTTAACATAATTTAAAGCCATTGAACTGTGTGGAATAAGTTGTCACCTAAGTCCAAACTGCTTGACCTTAGCATGATTTACACAGGTGTTAGTTATTAACCTCTTTCATGATTGCACAGTATGTTGTTGATAACAACGTTTTTAAAGACTTTCTTTGTGGGGTTTCAGGCTGAAAGCAACGGTGAGGTCACAGCCAATGGATCCACTATAGCAGGAGATAAGAAGACGGACTGACGGCTCCAAATGTTTTTAATTATGCAAAAAGAACAGTGTAAATATTCCAAAAATATGACGTAAACAATTGATTGACTTATCAGTCTTGGATTGGTTTTCATAACCTTCCCTACCATGGTAACTTGTTTTAATTTTTTTTTTTTTTTTTTTCATTTACTGTATCTTTTAAGAAATTGACTGTTGTTGATATTTTCCTTGTTAATCATAGATTTATACGTAACATGCAGTGTTTAGTCTCAAATTTTTTAAAGTAAAACTTTCAATCGCATTAATTAATAAAGCAACCTTTAAAAAAACCTCTGCTCTTGTTCCCATTCAAAGCTGTGCTTCAAATTAAGCTTGCTCATTTCATATAGGCAGCATTCAATGAGGAATTAAGAGTTTTATAAATATGTATATATAAGAGCAAGATGATGGATTGATATGAAAGTAAAATGTTAAAATGTAATGTTTTTTGTTGTTTCTTGTGTTTTTTTCAGAATTAAGAAATTAGAAGAAAGTGATGTGCATCTTTTTTTTTTTTAGCTTGCTGCACCTAAACATTGACACCCATCTTCTAAAATGAAATCAAAGACAAGAAATAGCACAGAACTTCTCTCAGATGATTTTTATACTTACTTTTTGTAGTGCTGTACTGACTGTAAGGATGTGGTGATCTTTAACCTCGGTGGTGATCAATTTCCATATGCACATTGTAATTAACTTGCTGATACACTGGGAAGATACATAATTATTTGTTCATTTGAATTTTTTGTCCTCCAAGTAGACTAGATAGATGCATTAAATTTGATGAAACTGAGAATAATATATTCTTGTGGGTAGGGGCTTACCCATGGCTCCCCAGTTGAGCCATGTTTTTTCAGTGTCCTCACCTTTTTAGACGGTAGCAGGTGAAATAATGAAGAAAGAGTGTGATTAAAGTTACTCTTTCAAATATCTAAGCTGTAATGAAGAAATTAAACCTGTTTTGAAAATTTACCTCGTGAAAATACTACTTTTTTTAAATATTGATTTTACTTATACCTGTCATTCAAAACTATTTACACAGTGTAGACAAAACATGCAAATAAATACATACAGATCAGTATTTATTTATTTTAGTTTTCTTTATCTTTGATAATTATGAATATATACTAACGGCATGTAGGATAGTTTCAGAAGTCAAATTGTCAATGAATAAATAATCTAAAATATAAAAAAAGATGCTCATTCTTTACCACAATAACTTCTTCCATCACATCTTATCTGCGAGCTTCTCTGGTTTGTTTTCCCATTTGTTACATTCAAACAGTATAAATTTGAAAGCAGTGTCTGTATAAAATGAAAATATTCCGAGGAACAAAATGTCGTAATGATTTAAAATAGCTTGTAAATATGTAGAAAACCGCACTTTAGCGTTAGAGCAGGCATGTAGGGTCTATGCGCTCTATTTCTATCTGCAACGTCGCCAACGTAGTCAACGCCCATATGTCGTCATTACGCAAGGGGTGGCGACGTGGAAAACATGGAGGACAGGAGTGTGTAGAATTAAGTTACTCGTCTCAAATTTAGCTAATTTTCAGGTATTTTGCTTTTTAAATTACACTTAATGAAAACACCAGCCTACGTCGCTGATTCGTGTAAAAAAAACAGCCGCTGCTTAACGTTCCTGGAGCGGAGAAACCTGCGGAAACTGCGAGAAGCATTTATGACAGGTAAGCCGAGCGGTCAGCTGATATCAAACAAGCAGTGAACGTTAGCCGCCGTCTGGACAGAGAGTTATTAACCACCGGTTAACGGACACGGTCACGAGTCAGTCATTTGTCAAGCTATGGCTGCGTGCTAATTTTGGACTGTGCGTCTTCATGTGGACTGTCAAAACTGCCGCGGTACAGAGTGTTTCCTGCTCTTAAAATAGGATAAGCTAAGTTAGCTAACGTCAAGTTGATAAAGTGAAGCAGCGGATAGAGGGGTAACGTGTTATTAAACAGATGCAGTTAACAAAAAACACGTGAAATTTCTCAATAATTCTGGACACTAAATGTTGATCTGGCAAGATCACAGTAGTTTGTTAACAAATGCGTTAAAAATATTTTTAAAAATTATATATATTGGCGGTTTGTGTATCAAACCCATCACTAAACTTTGCGCCTTTCGTGTGTTCGCTTAAATACATGAGAGGCACAAACTGTCCTCTGTGGGTTGACACTACTTAGTACTTCCAGTATGCTCCGGTTCACTTTTACAAAATGTATGCTAGCTGGCTACACCTGTGTGTCAAAGGTGTGTCATGCAAGAAAACAAAACACACGTCCTGGTTCCTTATGTGCCATCCTGTAGTAAGCGTGGCCTCTCGTGAATAAATCAATACAAACTGGTCAGGATGGACTTACTTTGTCTACATATTATTGCTGAAATTAAGAATTCAATTTCAAATGTAATCACAGAGACATTTGAGACCTGCATTATTAGTTTAAATGGCAGCATGCTCACTACTTGTATTTACAGTGGCCTCTTCCACAGTGACAGAACAAAGCACACCTGAAGGCTCTGCTACTTGTGATAAATTTGTTTTGTTTGTTTAGTTGTTTGCTTTGGATTTTTATGAACTAGTGAAACAGACTTGATATATATAACCTGAGTCTGAATAATAGTATTATTGCTAGTGCAAGTTAGGGCCAGTGTCCATGTAATCTAAAAGAGAAGTCAAACATGTTCTCCAGTGAGACTTATGTTGTGTATTTTAGTCAAATTGGCTCAAATAATGTGACTACTTGTTCTCACTGAGTTTCTTAGACCTCTCCCAGAAAAAACAGCTTTTGGCAGATGTGCTGCGTGTTGAGTTAATTATTAATCTTTGCAATGGCACCAACAATTAAAGCGTTTTCTCTACCGCAGGATTTGTCATATGCCCGGTTAAAAAGCAGTGAAGAGTGGTGAGTCTGGCTGAGCGGAGCCAGTAGAGATGGGTGCCAACACGAGCCACGTCAGTGACCTGGCCGATAACCCCAGCCTCAAGGCCCTGGTGGGCAAGGAGTCCTTATCGGAGAATGACCCTTTCTGGAACCAGCTCATCTCCTTCACCTTCATCAGTCCCACCAGCAGGTAAGCAAACACACTCAGAGAGGTTGTGTTAGACTAAAGTTGCAGCGCAATGCTTACTGACTGCTGTACTGTCAGCCCTGCAGAATTGTGAAAATCTAATTTATTAAGAAATGCTGGAGCAGTGAAAATGTCGTGGCTGCAGCTTCACAGATGCACAAATGTTGCCTACTTTTTTCTGTTTGGTATGATCATAAATGGAATACTTAAAATGAGAGATTTAAGCTGCATCCCGTGATGACAACAGAAGGTTTAGTTGAATGCTCGAGAGAAAGCTGGTAAGTGGACCACATATTTTAAGGACTTTTTGCCAAAATAGTATTTTCTAAGAGAGTACTTAGAATTTTTACTCTCAGTACTGTTGTTTTGAACTGTTCAATACCTGAATTTAAAATTACTTGTTGTTTTGGATACCCTGGTGTTCTAGGCTATTTTGTCAAGAGCATAAAGACTAAATCCTTAAAATAATAATCAGATTGATTTAAATTAACTTAACATCAAACAAACTCACAAGTAATGAGAAAGACTGAGTTACTGCTCGAGATTAAATTCTTATTTTGACAACAAATGAAACAAGAGGCCAGCAAGCCAACTCGTGGAAGTGCTTCCCATCAAAGTTGTAAAGCTGATGTGTGTAAAGATTTACAGGACAATAAATTAACTACGGCAAGTACTACTGAAAATTCAATTTTTGACACGTCCCTAATTATTTTCTTAAGAGTTATACTATACTATACTATATCAACACATATTTGGCACAGAGCCTTTCCAGTGTGAAGATCCTGCAAGATTCCCGGCCAGGATCCAACAATAAACCGTAGACAGGATGTTTGCAGAGTTCTCCACAGCAATGAACCGTGTCATTGTCCTGTTTAGCTGATTATGATTGACTAGTTAACTTGTAGTTCCTTTGTAAATAACGCTGAGCAGTAAAGACGCTGCATTCTCACTTGCAGCCAGACTGTGACTGATGTGAAATATTAATCTTGTAGCAGCATTTCATTCATTCATCTGTAATGTTGTTATCAGAACTTGTGCCATGGGCACCAATTCTTATTCGGCTATGCATTTTCTTAAAAACTGAAAAAAAAAAGGAAGTCTTTTTCTTAACATAGTACAGGAAGACACAAGGATATAAGATGAACATGCTTACCAGGCAGGATTAGTAGGTAGGACTATTAGAGTGTGTTCAGTCACAGCCGCAATCGATGATTACTTCACGGAGAAAATGTCCACTGGTTTTCCCTCTGATGTTCTATGACTGCTCTGTCTGTCTGTAGCCTTTTATTTAGTGGAGCTGTCCCAAACAACTACCCGCTGCTGCAGCTGCAGCTTCAGTTGGCGGGCAGCCTACATGTTGCTTTCAGGAACCTCCGTGAAATGAGTTGAGGCAGAGCAAATCAGAGGACATTTTCTCCATAAAATATGACTCTGTTTTACTAAAATAGCTGTTTTGTGCAACGTATTGACATGCATCGTAAGTGCATATACACATGCTTGCAGAAAGTTGTGAAGAATTTGTCTATCAGTGTTGTTACTGAATGATAATCTAATTAGATTAGATCAGACTTTAATGCCATTTGGACAGGTACATTTTAGTACAGGTGCATTGGAGTTCTTGTGTTTTTCCAAAGTCAGCTTTTAAAAATACGATAAGAGAGTCAGGGAAATTAAAGGAAGGGCAATTTAAAGAGAATTTCACACAAAAATGTGGAGAAGCTATAGATGGGTTTCACAGCAGACATCTTGAGGACACAGTACCAGATCAAGCTCGCCTAAATTGAAGCAGCCATCATTAATGTCATTAATTTCACCTGCGCTTTTTCTGCTCTGACAATTCAAAATGTCTGTCATGAAACCCATCAGGTTATTAGGTGAGCTTGTTCCAGAGCTCTGGTACTGTGCATGCTCACTCGTTGACCTGGCCTGCTGTAACACTTAATGGAACGAAGCCATTGTTGGTCACACATGTTGGTCCTCAAGAAGTCTGTTGTGAAACCCGTCTATACGGTGTTTGGTAATTCTTATGGAAGGATGACATAGAAAGAAAAATAACTCAAATCATTTTGTCACATGCTGTTTTGTTTTTTTTTATATTTCATTACAGTCAGTGCTCAATTTAGTAATGAGAGTTTTGAAGACCAGATTTTTTTGATATATAAAAAAAAAAAAATCTGTTAAAACATCACAGTAGAATCTGGCCAGGTTAAATGATGTTATCAGCTGTTAAATTAAAAGAAGGTGCTGTCGAATTACATTTATCGATTCCAGTAGCAGTGTGACTAAATGCAGTACAGATGCATGTGATCTGGATGAAAAGGGAGAATGCTATTTAAGTATCTGAGAAATGAAAAGATAGAACACATGAGTGAAAATCAGAATAGTTTCACAATTTGAGAACCACGGCTGACTCCGTTCAGAGGTTACAAAATCTTCCCACCAGAAGCTCCAAAGCTCACTAACAAACACATTATGTCCTGTTTAATTTTAATTTTACAAAAAAACAAATAGTAACTGTTTTCTGGGGGATCAAGCAGTAGACTTTTTATTTTTATTTTTTAGTGTTTGATATTCCAAGCAAACTGGCCACTGGGTGTAGCTACATATTTACCACACAGTCATGAGGGGTATCAGTGTTCTCATCTGACGCTCATCTGTTCCTTTAAAGGTTTTGATGTGACTCAGCGGGTCCTGCCTGTCCTCACTCATTTAAACTGTTTTTGTTCGTGATCAGAGTTTTCTCCTGAGGGCAGAGAATGATATATTTGACTGTCAAAAATGAAAAGCGCTCCCCTAAAACATACTGTGCCAAAAGCACGATATGATTGAACTTGACAGAGCATTTTCATAACTTTTTCTGTCAGTGCAGACAGAAGCTCTTTGAATGTTATTAGTTTTTGATTATGTTGCAGTTTCCTTGCGTGACAGCAGAGAGCGGGTGACACTAGCAATCGGCTCCTCTGATCCATTTTCTCTTGCATATATTTCCAATGTATTCTGCTTTTCTTTCTAACTGCTTGTTCGTCTCTGTTTCCCTTTAAAACAGTGGAGAAACCAAGTTGCTGGAAGAGGCTGTCATCCCCCTGGCCAAGATCCTCAGTGCGTTGCCCACGATATTAATTTACTTCATATGTGCTTTTTACTGGTCAAAACCTTGGTAGAAAATTCTCCAGCGTTCAAGCAAAAAAAATAAAATATTTGCTCCTTCGTCTTGTTTGCAAGCCAAACTATAAAATAAGGGATTTTCTGTAGCTTATGTTGCACTGCTGATAAGTTTTCTCCCTTCTTTTTTTTTGTCCAAGTTGAAAACAATCCCAGAACAGGGAACTTGGGTGCTCTGGTGAGAATTTTCCTGGGAAGAACCAAAGAGCTGAAAATCTCTACAGAATGCCAAGAGTGAGTATGGGAACCTCAGAGGAAAGCAAATGAACTTGGATGACATTGTGGTAATCTAAGATCCTGTGCATGTTAGTGTTCATGGTGCAGAGGTGCAGTCCAGTTATTGTTCGAGGCTGTCAGGGAATCCTTATTTTTTACAGTGGAGAGACGCTGAAGTGGTAGCAGTTTCCCATGAGAAAAAAGGCAGAGGTATAACAATCAACACATGTGGCATTTTTCTGCACTTACTGCTTAGCTCCGTTTCCACAGAGGTTGACCTTGCCCATGTCACTAAACGCTTCGGTGGGAACTCCTCATTTTTCTAATAAACATCATTAGAGGTTGCAGTCATCTCTCCCAATCCACTCCCGTTTGTTTTTCCTCACATTTCGTAACAGATTTTCTCCCATAAACAAACCGACATTTTCTCGGTCTGACATAATTGGCATCTGCACTCTGACAATTAGTGGGTCTGATGAGACACGGCCATGTTGGCATTTAGTGGTTGTGTAACACTGTGGCTCTCACTGGATGGTTCCAATCATTGTCATGTTTTCCCCCTCATTTGTTTCTCACCAACTTTGTCCCAAGCGCGTCTTTGTCACGTGTAATGTAGCTGTCAGTATAGTAACTTGTGTAGCATCGTTGTATTCTCCAGTATGGTGAAAGTAATGTGAATCCAAGTTGTCTTGGTTGTCAAGGTGAATCAGAATCAGAAATACTTTATTGATCCCCTGGGGGAAATTGGGTAATGTTGTTGTTATGAGAAAACTGTTCTTTCCCATTATCACCATATTAAATATCACAGAGGAAGACTGGTATGATGTGCAGTAACTTAAAGTGGGCGTAGGCAGTTTATCATTGGTGTCATTGGGCGAAAATTCCATAATGACCTTTCAGCATTTTGTAATTCAGGTGGTCTAAAAGAACGCTAGACTTCTGCACATCTCCTTGGCTCTGTATTCAGGCCTTCGAAAATAAGGACTGTGACGAGCACTTTATGGCCAGTCACGGGTCATTTCAGAGAGCGCGTGTTCCTATTGGCTGCTTTACCCTGCACCTCTTAGTTACAAGTGACAAAAAAAAAACAAGTGACTTGCCTTACGGTCTGAAACCAGCCTCTGGCGACTTGACAGGCTGAGTTGCAGGTGACACCGTCAGCCGGCTTGAGTCAAGCTGAGACGAACCGGTTTACACCGCTGCGTCTTTCTCTGCATCTGTTTTGTCTCGTAGTGAATCTTTGGTGTGAGCTGGCCTTAAAATAGAGAGTAACAACAAATGAAAGAACTCAAGCTGGAGCAAAAACAGTGTGGGGAGGGTGCAGTGGAGTTGCTTCCTTAGTAGTCTCATGCTACAGCTAGCTTGATTTCCAGACGTTGCCTACCCCAGCATGAAAATCTATTTTTGACATTAGGAAAGTTCCACTCCGTAGCGCCTTTCATTCAGAAGACTGTGTATGACATTAAGAAATGATAGAAAAGAAACACAAGACAATGTTAAAACACAATGTAATAGCAGAAGCACCAGGAGGATGCGGCATATTACTGAAGAACATTCACTGTCAGCCAAGCTTTCCTTGGTAAATTTTGGACATAAACCAGCAGCACGTAACCATCCCCTGCAGAGCATTTATTTCTGTCAGACTTCTGTTTTTGACCTTGGACATGATGTCCTCTTTTTGTTTCTCCTCCGCAGTCAGCTGTTTATCTGGCAGGCCCACAATGCACTGTTCATGATTCGCTGCCTGCTCAAGGTGTTCATCAGGGAGATGAGTGAAGAGGAGCTGCACCTACAATTTTCCTACCAGGAGAGGGCACCAGGCTCCTGTGGAGGTGAGCTCCCCGATTGGTTTGGAAAAGGAAGGTGTGCCACAGGAAGACTGAAGTGGGCTCAGAAATGCATCAGAAAAGCAGCTTTAAAGGATTCAGCTGAGTTAGAGTGCACACCTCTCATTTTGTTTATACAAAGTGAGGAGCAGCTGTGTTGTCTGAGACAAAAAAATGAAAATAATTTTGGTTACCGGAGAGTTTGAACATTTATGTGTGCGCTACTAAAAAATCCACATCATCTGCTGGGAAATCTCCTGAACAACATCCCAAAAAGCGCTTCGCTCCCAGTAGACTCATAAGGTTTGAGTTATTACGATATAGTCACAAGGGTCATGTGTGAAACTCTCCCCTTCATACCTAAAAGAGAGATAAGAAATTGGCTTTTTAATTGAGCACAAATACTCTTGGCTACTGACCTGGATCAGGCGTCTCTGAGAGACTCTGTTAATAAAAGTCTGAATCTGCACATCAGTTTTTGGCCTTGAACACGAACCCAGTCTGAGTCGAGTCCCTAAATAAACACTCCGCAAATGTGTGCACTCTTGACGACCTTGATAAATGTAAATAATTTAACAACTTTTTAGTGCTTACATACAGCGAACGAAAACACCATTAAAAGGAAAGTAAAAAGAAAACACAGCTCTTTACAGACCTTGGGTTTGACATGCTGGACGATGGTTAGATTGATGTCTTTTCCGTGATTTTCCTGCAAAATGAACCTAAGCTAATTACAACTTGTTTAAAGTGGCCAAAATAAGATTATGCAGGGTGCTCAGTCATTTTGAAAAGTCTGAAAAAGCATTGCAGCCTTAGCGGCTGTCAGAAGGACTTAATTTTCTCTTGCCTGATGTAGACAGTAATGAAATGTATAAAATGTTTCCAGTCACAGGCAGTCAGGACACGCTGTTCACTTTTTAACTAAAGTAGCGAGGGTGAATTGTGTTTGTTCAGTCCTTTTTTGTGAAGCTGAGCACAATCAAAGCACAACAAAAATTAACAATAAAAAAGTTAAATAAAGGAATCATTTTATATTGTTTAATCTACCCACCCTTTTTCTGTCACTTATTATGGCCCAGTAGTTGTTAATTTACTAAATCATATCATTAGCAATTAGTTTTCCATACTGCTTTGAAGTACTGAAAGATGTGTTCTAAAAAATCTGAACTTAGACTTGGTGAATCCTGCAGAATCCCAATTAGCTAACTTCCGTCCGTGCCGTTCCTCTGTACAGTGAGCATGAAATATGGATGAAGGGAAGGATAGAGAGAGAGAGAGGGATTGGTACAGTGGGAGTTGGTGGAGGCATAGAGAGACTAACTAGCCTATATGATCATAGAGAGCTGCCATAAATGTCTCATGTAAAAAGTTTCTTGACTCCTCATGTAGAAACCAGCAGCCAGGATCTCCTTGAGGAGCTGCTGTCCAACCTCATTCACCTGATCGTCGAAGTGCCCCTGCTGTAAGTATCTCCCTTATGTGTGTGTGTGTGTGTGTATGTGTGTGTGTGTGTGAGAGAGAGAGAGAGAGAGAACGTTGAATTAAACACAACAAATGGGTCTTGCATACACTATAAAGGTCAGATGTGCAAAATTCTGATACACTCATAAGTGACATTTGAGACAGTTTCATTGTCACTACCCTCCCTCCCCCTACTCAGGGATTTGTCAGTGTCACAGTGCTAATTGTCTGGGATCACATGTTAAACATTACAAAATCAGCATGACATTCACAGGAGAACAAGGGCCTGGCTGACACCAATTTTAGGGAGCAAGAAAATTTTGATATCCGATGTGTCTGCCTGTATTGCATATGTATAATATTAGCTGAATGTGGTTAACAAATACTGGAGACAATTAAATGTAATGTAGGCAAGATTTCTTACATTTGAACGAACTTTATTCCAAACATCAGTGCACTGAACAGGAAACTCTTCACTCACTGGTAGGGCCCGACCGACCGATATGGGATTTTTGGGGGCTGATGCCGATACCAATATTAGGAAGTAAGAAAATTCGGATATGTCGGCCAATATTCTGTAACTAATATTTTGAATGTGGTTATCAAATACATGTAACAAAAATATGTTATGGAGGCAGGAAATCCAACAAAATTTATTTCAAACGTCAGTGCACTGACCAGTAAATGTTTCACTTATTACCAATTAAATAATGGACCTGGACCGCCATCTGCTGGACAAACTGTGTGATTACACCATTTTAAATCACTAGCCCGAGCATTTTTTCCAGCCTTAAGTAACAGTTTTAATATCTGCACTTATTGGAGAACATATACGCCGATACCGATATATCAGTGATAGGGTAATATTGCCTCATGATATCGACAAACAGATATATTGGTTGGGCCATGCATATTAGTTATTAAATAATTGACCCCCCTACTGGACAAACTACATAATTACACCTTTTAAAATTCACTAGTTGAAGCATTTTTTTTGGCCTTAAAAAACAATTATGAAATTCGTACATATCAGAAAACAGATACCCGATACTGATATATCTGCAATAGGCAGATATTGGCTGATAATATCGGCAAAGCAATATATATGTCAGGCCCTAAGAGGATGGTTGTATTAAACAGCACAAATGTGTCTCCCAGACACTAAAAAGGTCAAATATGCATGATGCTGATACACTGTAAAGTGACATTGTAGATAGTTTGGTTGTTCTCACTGGCCTGACTTCACCCACACAGTGATTTATTAATGTCATGGTGCTATTTGTCTGAGATTACATGATTAACATTCTATAATCTGCATGCCATTCACATGAAAACATCACGTAGGGCTTCTTCTGTGCATTGTCCTTGTTTTTATTCTTGTTTGTCGGCTGTTAAAGTCTCTAGGATGTTAGTCATTGAGCTGTTAATGAAAAGCAGTTTGAGAAAGGTTTGTATTCGCGATGCTCTCTTTCTTTGCATGCTCCACTTGCTCATCTGCTCCCTGATTCACTAACCAGGGGAAGCTGAAATCCATTATAGAGCAAGGTGGGGCTCAAATGTCCACATATTTCACGTCCAAAGTCCTCAGCCAGACCGAGCTGGCAACGTGATGAACAAAGGGACAAAGGAAAAAAAAAAAGGAGGGTTTATGACTAGCATAAATATAAAAAGAGAGAAAGTGACGGCTGTTTGGGAAGAAGAGAAAATGCTTGAAATGAAAGTTGGATTAGAAGCGGTGCCAGTGAGTGGGAGAGGAGGGAACATAATGATTGAAAAATGGTATCAGCCTTTACTCCCTGTGGGCGGTCTGCACGCTAACACACTCTGCTTTAATAAGTGAATATTTTGGTGTATTTACTTATCAACGGCTGCCACTCAGACAGAGATACAGTGTGTACATCTCTGCTGACAAAATCCTCTGCAGAGTCAAAACATCCTCACAGAAACATGACTGACAGTCACTATTTGCCTGATGCAGCATCCTTCCCTTTTCCCCTCTATTCCCATGTCTGTATTGTGTCATTCTAGACGTCCTCCTCTCTTTCTCTCTCCTTCGTCCTCTCTCCGTCTCCTTTGATGTCTCCAGACATCAAACTGTGGCTATTGTGTAAATGCATTCAGCATTCCGTCGTTATTCATTGTTTCGAGCTTCAAGACTCTACCTGTTTTTCTTTCTTCCACCACTTTGTAGCCGTCAGCCCATTTCCTCTGTACGTGCTCCTGGTTCGGATGGAATTATTACTGTTCTTTTGGTATAGCCCCCCCCCAAAGCCCCAACAAATGTTTGTACTTTGATCGTAAGCTCCGGAGAAACCTTTTGAGACTTGATTTTAAAAGAGGAATAGATTACAGTAGTTTTTCCAGGAAGTTGATCCATTTGACACTCAAATCAGCTTTGTTCTGTATTTTTTCATACACACAATTACATACTGTTTCTCTAATTAATTATTCAGAGTGTGTGTAGTAAGATTAAGTACATAGATTGAGAACAATCTAACCTTAAAAACCTGCTAATAAGAAATTATAGAATTATAAACCTGAACAGATGCAGCTAATAAAATGGTTAAAGATAAACAAGTTTTAACATGCACATTAATCGCTCTATTCTGAGTAATAATTTGTACCTCGAAAGGTCGTCACACACACAGAAAAAATGTCCTGTCGTTTCTCCATGTTAACTTTACACACATCTGTCTGTACCTGCAGTGACATCACCTATAGCATCCTGTTTGAAGCTGTGACAACACTGCTGGTGTTCTTCTCCTATCAGCTCTTCCACAAAGACATCCTCCGAGATGGAGTAGTCTACCAGCACATCATGAACGGACGATGGTGAGAAAACACACACACACACACACACACACACACACACACACACACACGCACACACAATAGTATTTTTTTTATTTCTGTTTTTTTTTTCT
>JAPZDX010000011.1:15782988-15815627 GCA_029783625.1 Naso annulatus | reverse complement strand
TTTATTTTGGTGCATAACAGTCACAATAAACATAGTGAGAGAAACAAACTCATATTATAAAATAAAGATTTACAATAAAAATAATATGTACATGTAATAGTATTAAGACTACGTAAAATGTTCAAAGCAATAACTCAAGCTTTGTAAAAACTTCATTAATGTAACACATTGGATTAGCAGCAGCTCACCAGGTCTGTAGAGGGCAGACTGCATGTTAATCAGTTTGCACATGTGCCAAGTTCGCAGTACAGAAGACAAAGCTGTAATAATGTTTGATGTAATTTTAAAGCATTTAGTTTAAATAAATAAATAAATAAAAGGCTAAAGGAGAGGCTGATCCTCTGTAGGCCAGAACTGCTTTGTTTTACTAATAAGACCTGTGTGCTTGTGCAGGCTGATCAGTGAATGTGAAAGCAAGCAGGGGAATGATAATGTAAATAAATGAGCCTCATATATTTAACATTCTTAATAATGCTGCTGTCTTTTCTTTTGCCTCTCTCGCTGTTTGTCTCTCTTTTCCCCAGTTTGTGTCTAACCAGTCGATTGGTAAAGACTCTGCTCTACAACTTCATCAGACAGGAGAAATGTCCACCTCCAGCAACCCACATCTTTGAGCCCAAAGACGAGGGAGGCCTGCTTTACGGCCTGGCGTCCGGAGTGGCAAGTAGGAGTAAACACATTCACACACAAAACACAGCAAAACTACATAGAACGTAATTTAGGCAATCAGGCAGACAGTTCCTCAGTTCTTTTTTATTTTACGACGCCAATAATTACATTGACTATTGTTTATAGTTACGTGAGTTAGTTAAGTTTCTCATGGCTATATCCTGCTCTAACTGAAGTCCATAGTTTTTTTTTTCCATTTAAGATCATTTCCTTTTAAATTACAAAGGATATTTTTGGTCTTCAAAGACTGAAATTCTCCAATTTTTCACAATAAACAAACAGAAAAGTGTGAAATAATGAACCAAATATCATGTAAAATAAATACAAGCTTTTCTTGTTTACCCTTTAATCATCTCGTGTCACTTAAAGTCATTTCCCCCAGGCTGCTAACGCCTGGCTCAGATAATATGATAAAACTGAATTTGTGTTTCATCTTTGTCAGGATTTGACCACTTTTGCTGCTTGTTGTTGTGATGTCGCTACATCCTCTACCTCAAAATAAACATGTCGAGTAGAAATGTCATCATAAGTTATGGGAATGATGATGAAATTACAAATATAAGAGCCAGACAGGAACAGAATAAGATTGAGTATCTTTCTGTTTTTTCTTGGAGCCAGTGAGCAAGAAATATGATTAATCTGAGAACTATAAGTGCCAGCCGCGCTGACAACCATGGCAGTGTGGATGAAAGTGATGAGTCAGAAATGAACAGAGTATGTGTGTATTAGATTGGAAATGTGCGTGTGTGTGTGTTGAATGTGTGTTTGTTTGAGTGTGAGAATAGGGCCGGGTTTCCCCCGCAGATAAATGCTCTTTGTCGGTTGTTGGTGGCAGATTCCTATCAGTGAGCCATCAGCATTCACCCCAGCCTGTCTGTCTGTGGCCAGTGATCAGCCTGATGAGTTATGGTGCCCTGTCCTATTCTGTAATCCCCTAGAGCCTGTCTGTCTGCAGCCGCCTCCCTTATACACACACGCACAGACCAACAAAGACACAAGCTCTCTTATACTCAGAGCTCAGAAACAACACTTGTTTTCTTTCTCTGTCTCTGTCTTTGTCTACGTCTCGTACGCACACAGTCATGGAGGATTGACAGAGTACACAAGTTCGTTTAAATTTAAATGCCCAAAATGGGAGTATGCACAGGTGTCTTGAATAGCTTTTTTGGGCTTCGAAGCTTCTATGACAACTGATCGATCATAACGGAATATTCGTCGCGACTGAGGGGCAAGGCTCGTCACGTCTGTTAAGCCTGCTTGAACGTGTACTCACACACAGGCTTTCCAGTAGGGCCGGGTATCGAACTTCAATACTTTTATGGTACCGACCGAAAAATGTCAGGTATCTTAATTTGGTGACCAAAGGAGTAAATCTCACCAGAACAGTGAGCCAATACACATGCGGCACGTGTGTTGTGCCAAAATCTAATAGTACTGTTGATAGGCTGTACTCGCGTGTTTTGCAGGAAAAACACCGGATTACACAGAGAGACAGGGCTGACCATAAACATGTGTAATGTAATCTTTTGTTAAAACAGATTGGATAAAATTGGTATCGAGAAGTATCGTTCAGGAATTGGTATCGAAGTCATTGTATCAGTTTTGGTACTGGCATCCAATTTTTCTTAGCCCTACTTTCCAGAGATAAAATAACATTGTCATGATAATTCATTGTTTTAGCAATGCCTTCCAGCTCGTCCATCGTTATCTCCTCTCGAATTTCCTTTAGTAATATTAATTCCAGGAGATTTTCTTCCTTAGCTGCTAACACGTACAGCAGCTCTGTTAAGTGCTCACAACTCACAGTGTCCATGCATAGTTCCACTTCAGCTGCCCTCAGCAACTTCATGTGACACTTGCATAACTCTAACGTTACGTCTTAGTTTCAGTCATTGTAAAAATTCTGTCTTTTTATCCGGTGTCCGGGCAATGTTAACGTTACTTCGTTAGCTGGTAAACTAGCTACAGCTATTGCTATCAGTTGAAGTCTTCTGTCCCCGGTTTCAGCACCAGAAAATGTGGGGACTGTAAATTATGCAAAAAATATCAGGAACTTCTTGTTTCATTGCTGAACTGTTTACAGAACAACCGAATGAACAAACACATGGTATGTGATGTTTACCTCTCCTCTTTCACTAGAAATTTTTTTCTTCTTCTGCCATTACAACTCACATTTTTTCAACTATAAGTTTGAACTATACCCTACCTCCACCTTGTGGTCTAAATTAGTCACAGCGTGTCTTTATTAACTGAGAGAAAAAGAACATTCGATCAAATATTAATTTCGCCATTGATTGCCAAGGCAACAATTGAAGCTTCAAAGCATTCATGTTCAGAAAGGCAGCAAGAGCAAAGTTAGCTAGTTAGCTAGCTAATAGCAATCTTTTTTTGTATATGTATTAATAAGCTTTCAAATTGCTAATTCCTGCACATTTCTATTCATTCACAGGCTGGATTTACTCTAGAAACAGATAGTGGTCATCAGCAAAAGTGGAACAGCATTTAAGTTACGTTGGCATTTTAATGTGTGGGTTCGGATGTCTCTTCTTCTCTTGCTTTTAAACACTCTGTCTGAGTCTGAGCGAGTGTCTGCAGGGGGGATTATCACCCAGACTGGCAACTCAGAACTTTCTGACCTCCTCTCCTCTCCTCCCTCTCCTCTCATCCCCTCTTGTCTCCCTACTTCTCCTCTACTCTCCTCTACTTTCCTCTAATCTACTCTGCTGGAGTTGATCCAGCTCGACTATTTGTTCTACTATACTTTGTGCATTAGTCTCCTCTCCTTCACTGTACTTTGCTCTCTACTTTACCACTCTCCTCTTCTCTGTTCTCCTTTTCTCTCCTCTCGATTACCGTCCTCTCTTTTCTTTTATACTCCTCTCCACTGTTCTCCTCTCCTTTACCCTGTGATATTCTGTTCTCCTCCACTCTCCATTACTCTACTTTCCTCTCGTTCTCTCCATGACCTGACTGATTTGATTCAACACAGCCCTTACTGTATTCTCCTCTACTACACTCTAAATCCTACTTTTTTTACTTTCCTCTGCTCCCAGTCTCTCAGTCTCCTTTATTCAGCCTTGCCTTTACTTAGCTCTCCCCTGTGCTATTCTGTCCTGTGCTCCTTCTACACTCCTCTTTCCTCTATGTAACTTTACTTGATTTCGCTCTTACTTACTCTATTCTTCTCTCCTTTATTGTTTACCCTACTACTCCACCCTTCTAAATTCTCTTCTACTTACCTTGAGGTGGCAGGTGTACAGGACTGAAAGGTTCAAAGAACCTAACTGCTCGAGGGACGTCTGACTGTGTGGCAGCCCCATTAATTTACATCTCTTTAAAATAGCTGCATGTCTGAGTGTTTGTATTTGTGTATTTCACGTCTATGTGGGTGTATGTGTGTGTGTGTGTGTGTGTGTGTGTGTGTGTGTGTGTGTATATGTGTAAAAATAAGATAGTGAAATAAAAAATGTAATTTTCCTCAAGGGATTAATTAAGTAACTCTTCTTTATCCTTCTCTGTTCTGTTCCTCTTTTCTTCGCCCTCTTCCCTTTCTCACATGTACTTTTTGTGTGTGTGTGTTTTTTTTAATTTAATGTTCTCTCTCACACACCATCACATGCTAGTTGAGTCATTCGTCTTCCTACGAGCAGACTCATACAAAAATAATCCCTGTTCAATCCTCATGTTTTACATTGCTACCATAGAGAAGCCAACAGTAACAGCCACTCAAACGCGAGACAGGCACGGCGTTATGTCTGCATGTATGTGGGTTAGGTCCTCATTAGTATGGCACACTTGGAAAAGGGTATTAAAAGAGTGATTAATTTTTTTTCGTCCCAAACTTTTTATTATGATAATTTGTTCCAAAACTGTTCTAAGTCTGTGGAATGTGGTTATGTTTAATTGTTTATGTTAGCAAGATTTTGGATTGGGCTTGGATTTTAGCGCTTTGTGCATATATTTTGATTACTGTGAGATTGTCAGAATAGTGTGTTTGTTTATTGTCTGCACATCATGTTTCCCCATGTGCATTTTTTTGGATAATAATCACAAGCTTGGCCTACTTATGTGTGTATGTGTGTGTGTTTTTGTGTGTGTGTGTGTGTGCGTGTGCATGCTTGGCCAAGGCACTGGCCTGAAGCCCTGATGTCATATTTCATTCAGTGTTATGTAAGTAAATAAGTAAGTAGCACATTCTGTCTGTCTCTGTTCACCGGGGCTTCACATCTCTGTCTGCACTGAAGCGCATGTTCTCAGCTGTACTATGAGAAAATATTTCCCACCTCAGCTCCCTTCTCCAGTATCTCCACAGGCGAGCGATAGCTGAGATGATTATGGTGTTTAAGTACATGTGTGGCACAAGTGAAATAGAAAAGCAGATGTTTAACCTATTACACAGAGATTTAGAGTCTTACTCATATGTGTATATATGTATACTGGTGATGTACAAAGGAATGCAGATTAAAGGAAATTAAAAAAGAATGATAACGCTCCTGATCATCATCATCCTGCTCCAAAGAGAGTATATCTTTTGGAAAAATGCTGTTCAGTCCCTTAGTAGAGACTTGTCGAATCAGTTCTGAGGCACATTGAAGCCGTTTGGCAATTTGTTGCCCCATTATTTTACTATGACACTTCGTGTTGGCGATTCATCCTGCTGTTTATATTTGAGGCCATGCTCATAGAATGGCTTTGTATAGATATTCCTATTTCTCCAAGGATCAGTCCAAAGTGATGGTCCCCTGACTTTTCCTTCAGTGCCACCAACAAGTCAAGGTTTTCACTTGATATACATACATTGATGTACATCCCGAGAAAAGTCTTAAGGGGCCCTGGTAGCACAGTTGGTAGAGTGGGCGCCCCATGTACAGAGGCTGTGTCCTCATTGCAGCGATGCCACGTTTGATTCCACCCTGTGGGCCTGTGCTGCATGTCGTTCCCTCTCTCTCTCCCCCATTTCCTGTCCAGTCAATCAGCACAAAGCCCAAAAAATATCTTTTCAAAAATGTCTGTAATAGATTGGTAAAATTTTATGCAGACATTAAAGATTTCCAGATGATGTGCCCTAATGTCTTTCGTGATCCAGGACTTTGTGGACTAAATGTCACGGGTGCAGATGTGGATTTAGAAGAGGTGGTTTTCCGCCTGCGTCACGAAATTTTACAAACTCCAAGATATTTGATTGTTGAATTGAGGGAATTTGTGCCAACAGTCACGTCTGACAGTGGTGGTCATATTGCAAGGCCACAATTTGGACGTCACAGCCTTTTGTCGAAGCACCCAGGCTTTAGTTAAAAACTTATTTTCTCTTTTGAATCTTGTTTAATGGTTTTTAAAAACACCTACAGCGTGTAAATATTGTGAGGAGGTAAGGAGGATTGTAGGAGATGGGGTTTGCAAAGTTGTTGTGGATACAGACCCAAATAAAGTAAGACTTTGTGGGTGCAGTCGGGTTGCGTGTCTCATAGAACAACGCAAGCCCAGATTCTGGTCTCAGCGTGCCAGCTTCTGTGTCCGCGTGTGACCTTCTCTTTTCCTCACTTTCCCCTTCCCTTTCCTCCTCTTCGTGTCCTCCTCCTGTTTTTCCAATGGGCGGCTGGCCAGTGCCAGAGCAGCCTAAGCAGTGTAGCATTATTGGGTGTATGTGGTGGGCAGGCAGACAGGCAGAGGGAACTGAGCCAGATGGATAACAAACAGCGCCCACTAAGGTAAAATAGAGCTCTGTGAGTGTGTGTGTGTGTGAGTGCAGGAAATGTGGCTGCCAGACCGGGCTCTCTGACACTGTTGGGCTAGTCACTGTGGTGCCAGTGATGAGATGAACAGGGCTCCGTCACTACTTGGCCCCCGTCTCTCTCGAGGTCTTGTTTTCACTCACACTCTCGCACTCTCACACTTACCAAGCAATGGACGGAACGAAGAACATCGTGCATAGAGGGAGACTGAAAGATGCAAATTGTCTTATTTCTTTTTTGGGATTTATTTTGGTGTGGCTGTCCCCTTACTCAAATATAATCACATTGATTCCCCTCCTTATTACACATTTATACAACCAAAGTGGCGCGAGTGTTGTAGTAGCTCTTAAGCAGCCATTAGTGAATTTAGAGGCAGACCATAAACCATGAATGTTATTCAGATTTTAAACAGTCACAAATTGTTCAAAAGAACCCTTGTTTGTTCAGTCTCCTTCCTTTCAAAACAGTAAGAGGAGAAGACGCTGGGATGTGCCCTCTCATTTTCTCCTAGAGTTAATTTTTTAATGTAGTAAAATGTCAGCGTACACGCATCATTTCACCCCTATAATTTTTCAAAATAACGTCTCCTTGTTCCCTTGAACTAAATCCTTTTTCAGTTCAGCAACCAAGTAAACAGATTATGTGAGTGTGTCATAGTTGGATGGATCAGGATTACTTAGTGACATTACTCTCACATCAAGGAGAGTGTGTGCAAATTCAGTCAGGGAATTGATCTGCCATTCCATCCTTTGCCATTAGATGGCAACAAATCTACTTGTCTCCTCCTCAAATTCAGGAGCTTGATCGGTGTAGACCTGCAGCTCACTCGCCCTGTCTCTCACCAGTGCTCGGTTCCTGCATTCTGTGTGGCTAGACGTGCAGGAGCCAAAGACAGTCATCTGTGTACCTTGCTGTTCATGCTTCTCGTGCTTTCTCTTGATGCCTGAGAGCACCAGCACTTCAGTGGCTCTGTAGGAAATTCGGCTCCCTCTCATCCCCAAACAAGAAAAACCAATCCCCCTCCAGTTGGCTCGTAGTTCCAGTTTCTCTTTGTTCTGTGGCGCCGTCTATGTTGTTTCAAATTTCAGGTGCTGCAGCCCATCGTGCGTGACTCCATTGTGCCCGTTTTGGCCCTGATTACATCAGTCTGACTGCACATACTATTTTGCATTCATTTTCCCTATGAAGCATAAATCACTTACAAGGCTGAGGAGCTGCAAGTTGTGAGAATACTTTAGGGCTTTCTGTAAAGAGGCTGACATACACAACTTGACTGCTCTTCATTACTGGATGTATGGACCTGCACTGATTACCATCTGTTGTGCTGAAACTGTTGCAGTTCTCAAGCTGGTCGTGAAACCCTCTGTACTGAAGTCTAAACTAGAGCACACCAGGAGAAGTGCATTAGAGGAGAAAGACATAAAATAAAATCGGCTTTAATTGTGATTTTTAATGATAAGCTTGTATGAAATGACAAAGTAAAAACAATGTGACAGTAGCGACGAACATGCAGAGTATAATCATCCTGAATCTGCAGCTCTCTTCAAATGCGCAGAGCTTTGTTGTGGCTATCAGCTCTCTGTTAAGCGGTCTGGCTGCAACTTTACTGTTTAAGTTCAATGTCACTGCTCCTCTAGCATCATTTTCAGCTGCAGTGGCAGCTTTTTGTTGAGAAAAGAGCTCTAAAAACCAACTGCACCATACTTGCTCTGCTCCAACCAGCACACTGATGCTGTTAAAGATGAAGCGGTGAACACAGGGCAGCATTTAGCAGCTAAAGATCCGGTTATTTCCCTCATGAGTTGGTAGATACCAAAAACAGAGCAAGAAGAATGTGACTATTAAACACAGAGACGACGCAGTTAATTCTAATGCTGCTGTGTGACAGCTGAATGTGTAAATAAGCAACGATTTCTCTAAACCTTCCTTTTCTTCCCGTCGACCATGCAGCTTTTGTCCTTGTGGGTTAATTTTGACCCGGTGTGGTTTAATTGTTTATAAAGCATGAAGTACAAATTATCACCCAATTCTGTGTTACATCTTTTTAGCCAACTTCAGTCCAACTCATTACCTCAAATTTTACACTTTTTTTGGAATTTATGTTCAATACGCAAGCAATTCGATGAAAGAAAACCATATTTCTGACGTAAAAATACTTGAAAAGGGGTCAGAATTGACCCGAGAACAACAAGAGAGCAAATGTTGATGAAATATCACTGCTACTTATTTCTGTTGCCCCCAAGTGACCAAAAAATAATTTACTGCAGATTGCAGAAATCAAAGTCACTTTTAAAATGTTTTTACACAACACAAGAAATGTTTTGTGTACATCAATGTGTTTGCTTGTATTTTGTCTAAATTTTTTTTATGTCTGTCTGCCTCCAGGTGGGCTGTGGAGCGTCTTCACATTAGGTGGAGCTGGCAGCAAAGCTGGGACAGACCAGGAACACAATCTCTTACCCTTGTCCAATCAGAGTCTTCTGTTACTGCTGGTCCTAGCCAATCTGACAGATGGATGTGACTGGCCCAACCCTTACCGCCAGGCCATAACTTGTTTCAGAAACACACAAGGTAATATACCGTATTTGTTGATTTGAATCCATTGCACATATTGGAGTGTTGTTCATGTGCCTGACATGTGCCAGATGGTCATGGAGTAATGTATAAAAAAAAAATATAATCAGATTTAACTTTGCCCCTGTAGATACATCGTCGCTGTCCGTGGAGCAACCTCACGCTTTCCAGATCAATTTCAACAGTCTGTACACAGCGCTGTGTGAACAGCAGCGCTCTGACCAGGCCACGCTACTGCTGTACACCCTCCTCCACCAGAACGCCAACATGAGGACGTACATGCTCTCCAGAACGGACATGGACAATCTGGTGGGTAGGACAGCAATGAAGAAAGTTGCCTGCACATTCGTTATCACTGCCTCAGTCTGACTTTTTGCAAACTTATTGACAAGGCAAATGCAAAGCACACAAAAATGAATTAAAGGGTGATTGGGTAATCCTCAACAAAAACATTATACAGTGCTTCCTTGCACTCATGGGTTTGGCTATGAAACCCTTTTCATCTAGGACCAATGCTATGGCTCAGTAAACAGCGAGGATGTATGCAGTAGCAGCTGGCGCTATTCTGTCCATGTGGGTCAGTGCCAGTTTTTCTTTATAGCACAGTGAATGTACGGAGGCATTTAGTGAATGAAAATCAGTCTTTAGCTCAGCATGTCAGATGGCATCTCACATGACTGTGGTAGACAGTCACATATGAGCCTCTTTCACACAGTGTTACACAGTAATTTGGTCCTGTTGGATAGATTTAAAGTCTATTTTTGACTTCTCACCATTAGCAGAGATCACCCCTTATCTTCAACAAATGTTAAAATTCAACCATGTCTGTATTTTAGTAGATCGCAGAGGCATTTTTAAACCCTGTTCACTTGTATTTTAACTGACTAATTATAACAAAACCCTCTCTAAATTCACGACACTAGCCAAACATGTACAGGAAATGAATTTAATTTGCTACATTTTGAAACTGCAGATCAGTTTAATCCCCCATACGTCTGTTACCAGATTGACCTTTTCTGTGTTATTCCCTATTTTTAGCTGCTATAATAAAATATCATCATTAGCAGATCTACATCGAGCTCATGAAGGGAGGCTGCTAATGAGTCTAGCAACTTTCTTTGCTGAGCAATAAAGCACCGCTCCACGACAGAGTAATGAGCTAACACCACAACTGTGTGTGTTCATTGCTCACCGTGCTAGCTACTAACCGCTTTCGCTCTGACAAAATTAAATCTTGTGCACACTGTTGTCTGTCACCATCTGTTGTGCATATACAGGTCTGAACATAACACCTGCCTCCACCTATAGTTTAGCAGACATGATTATGTAAAATGTTGCCTGAGCTCACATCTGCAGTGCTGATTTTATTGTCTCTCTTTGCTTAATAGGACTGCAGTGAGCTTCATGTAGCAAATAAATAATAAGATTTTATTGAGTTAGTATGTAGATTAGGCTTCAAAAAAGCCCCCTGGCAAGATACCTGAAGTGTCCTTCATCCATAAACTTCTCCACAGTCTAAGGCACCAAAATGAGGAAAAAAATAGGGTTAATTATTAATTATTAGAAGCTGAGCCTAAGCAATAATGAACAAAACTGACAATTCTTTGCAGGGCTTTTTCAACGCCAACACTCCTTTTTACTTTTGATAAAGAAAAACAACACCCAGATGGTGAAGAAGTGTCTGCACATGTCTAATAGTGATGTGGGGATCAATACAGAAATATTGATACTTCCGATTGCAAGCATTTTCTGTTCTAGAATTGGTTCTCATGTAAAAATATCGATATTTACAGGCTACACTAATTAAGGGTTGTGTGTGTTTTTTTGTCAACAACAGGAACAATAAAGAGTTACTACGCTATTAGCAAGATCGCCATTTAACTACTTCTCTTTCCGCCTGTCACATTCATATGCATAGTGCGGTTCTATGAGTGCATGCAGGGCTCTACTTACAGTCACGTTGATGGCACACTGCATGCACTGTCATGTGCGGAGCTTCTCAGTTGTCAGAACATGCTGAAGTTGGTGTGTGCAGAAGGGCTGTGAGGTGCTGCGGCAACAACACGAACCTTGTAAATTATCAGAGAGTTGATCACCGTACAGAATAAAAAAGGATTTGCAGCAGCGGACCGAAGGTGAGGAGTAAAGAGGTGCAACTAGAACGAGTCAGACTTCAGTCTCCGAGTCCTTTGGTGCTGAAAGTCATTATGCAGGTACATGGAGTGTAAGGTTGAATATACTTTAATTCACACTGATATGAACAAATATGCCAGCAAAATAAGTAATGACAGTTTTTTGTTTTTTGTTTTTTTTAGTAAATTCATTCATATGCTGGTGAAATATATCCATGAATAATATTGTTAAATATATGGTTTTAATTTCCCTTTTCTAAACAAAAAACTATCGGTATCTTATCAATATTGGCAGTACCACCCTTGGTTTTACTTGGTATTGGATCGGAATTGCTTTAATTAGCGGTATTAAAGTCTAACATGGCCATGGCTAATTTTGTCTGTCGACAAGTGCACAAACTGCGGTGCTGGATCTACTCAGTAGTCTTGTAGCAAGGATTTAATGAATGCCACTTCTTTGACAACGCCTACGCACAAGCTTAGCCTCTTCCTCCTGCTCTCCCGCTCTCCCTCACAGGTGTTGCCCATCCTCGAGATACTTTACCACGTAGAGGACAGAAATTCTCATCATGTCTACATGGCCCTCATTATTCTGCTCATCCTTACAGAGGACGATTCCTTCAATCGCTCCATCCATGAGGTGGTAGGTTGACATAGTTTAATCGACACTGTTCACATTGCAAGTATTACCACCGCAACCTTCTATTTCTTGCGATGTCTGAGCTCATTCCTGAGGATTTCGACAGGTACCTCTCATTTCTGCGTCTCTCTCCCTCTCGCAGGTGTTGAAGAACGTCTCATGGTACACAGAGAGGTCGCTGACAGAGATCTCACTGGGCAGTTTGCTCATCCTGGTGGTCATCCGCACCATCCAATTCAACATGACCCGGACAAGGGTGAGCTTATGCACTTGCTTGCAAAAACAACTATGGATTCAGAAATTCATGAAGTGTAAACACAATAGACGGAATTCAGTAATTTCCAGGTTTATTGTAACATCAAGTAACGTGGAGGTTTGTTTATCCTCCCTCCCCAGGATAAGTACCTCCACACCAACTGCCTGGCAGCCCTTGCCAACATGTCAGCCCAGTTTCGTTGTCTCCACCAGTACGCTGCCCAGCGCATCATCAGGTGAGGACAAGCCGTGCATGCAAAATGACATATTAGACAGAGTAGACCAGAGGGTGACGACGTGTATCGATTTGTAGCTGCTTCCTTCCATCCAAACAACCATTTTTCATACAACCGATCTATCCTTTGGAAGAATATTAAAAGTAGTTTGAAGCACAAAGAAATGCTGTCAAATACTGAGTCCAAGTGACCAAGTCAGTTTTATTTGTGTACTTTATACGTTTACAATGAATTTATTTATTTATTTATTTTTTAATGGTTCAAATTATTAAAAAATCTTTAAATTTTTTGACAGTCTGTATATCCCCAAGCTAGGGATGGTTCATATGGGGTAAATTGTTAGTTGATATGATTAAATATTACAACAATGACACATATTTGTATTTAATGAATTAAGGATTTGTTAACAGATTTTTACTGTGCGAATTAAATTCCCAAAAGTAAAAATGCTACATCATAGTGATGCAACATGCATACAGAAATCTAATATCAAGGTATTTGACATCTTTCTAATATGATGAAAGAATAACTACCAGTTTAAATGGTATAAAAAATCTAATTGGATGGTGTCATCATATTGTCCAGTCCAGCCAAATCTAAACTGTACTGAACATGCTTCCTGTGGCTGACAAAGTGAATAACAAAGACAGAGTGTGTGTGTTCCAGGGAGTGTCAGAGAGATTGGGAGCTTCAAGTTGTAAATCATTAAATCAGCTTAAAAAAGTTGGCATACCATCAGAATGAGATATGTGTGTGTTAGCCAGAGGTTTCCATTCAGGCAGCTATTTTACAGGAAGTGGAGTCCTTTCTGACATTTGTGTGGTGTGATGTCCTGAAATCATTATTGTAAGAAGTGTGTATCACAATACACTGATGTGTATTTCACCGTCATCACTGTTGCCCTAAATAAGAGGCATTCCTCGACACAATTGTCATCTGCTTGAGGCGAGCAAAGAAGCCAAAAGAGAGACAAGGGTGGAAACTCTAATTCACACACAAAAGCACACTCATTCACTTTAATGATTCATATTGAATCAGCACAAAATATTTCTTGAGAGAGGAACTTGGCGGTGGCTGCAGCAGGAGAGAAAGATGCTTTGGCCACATTGAATAAGAAGGATGCAGTGCACATATGCACCAAAACAAGACAGCGAGCTTTCATTTTTGTTTCATTTTTTTTTTAAAGTTATTGGATCCAGTACAGTGCTTTGAAACGTCAACTTCTTCCCTGAGTTTGTGTTATATGAATAAGTTAAGATGTATAGACTACAGTACGCTGAGGGATAAAGTTACTAGGCAACCATCTGGATGGAACTGACGAAATCAGTACCAGCAGGGTGACCAAGACTCTCGAAACCAAACTGCCAATAAGCAGGAGTCATTTGTGGTATACTGGTAGTTTAATAGAAAAAATTATGGACACTTCATGACCCATTCCTGTGTAAAAGCGTTGCACACACCTGCTGCTGGTACTCTCACACCTGTTGTAGCCAGTTTCATTAATTTTGGAAGCATAGTATTGCAGCAGGTTCACCAACAATCCACATACGTGTTCAGTGTAGCCAGAGGGTGAGAAATGAAATACTGAGAGATGTGTGCCTGTAGAGAAGAACATTATGTAACATGCGGGAACTAAGGGAAAGGTTTTTGGCCCGTGAGCAGACAGAAGACTTAAGAGGACAAGGTCCAAAATCGCACACACACGTACGCACACACAAAAAAAGTCATTCATGGTTGTTTGTGAGCTCCAGGCAACAGGAAGGAATGTTTCCTTCCCTGAAGACGTGCACACATTCGCGCACACTCAAGGATCCTCTTATCTCCCCGCCTGTGTCTCTCTCCATATCTGTGACTCTCTGGTGTTTTGAGTCAGAGAGGAACACTGTCTGTGAATGTGTGCATGTCTGTCCCACTGTGATGTAGAGCAACTGACTCCATGTCTGATGATAATGATGATGATGATGACTCTGATGGCCAGGGCTGGGCTAAACTGGCAGGCAGGCTGGCTAGATAAAGGGAATTTCCTGCCAGGAATTTCCAACTGTCTGCCAGGCAGTGCTGAACTCTACTCCTTAATTGACTCTCAGAGAGAATCCTGCTTGTTGCTGTTTATTTACAGGCAGCGGTGGGTTTGAACTGCTTCCACCACCGCCACCATCTTTTCTTCTTCACTATTTCCTAGTCATTTTCTCACTAAGTAAATATTTCCGTTGTGCTTCGTTGTTTCACCTTTGCCCTACATAACCCCTGTCATCAAATCATTCATTCACTGACTACCTTAATGTGTGACCAAACAGATAGATACCATGTAGTTCTTAGTAAGGCTAACACTATTATTTTCAATATCAGTTAATTCACGAGTTACTGTCTGAAATATTTTATTGTTTGGTCAAAAAAATTCAACATTTCTGAGGAAATAGAGGAAATATTCAAATTGGAGAATAAAGAACCAGAGAATTATTGCTTGAAAATTACTAGAATGACAAGATACCAAAAGTAGTGGCTTGATAGTTTTACATTGGTGAGAAAACTTTTTACTAGATTATCATTTGATCTGATTGTTTCAACTTTGGGTCAGAATATTCCACAGTTACCTCAATAAACTTTTTTTAATGAACTCTTTTCAATTTGGCATAAAATAAATGTGATAAATGTGAAGACAAAAATATCACAAAAAGGTGTTTAAGCTTGCCTGAAGTCATTAGGTTTTGTGCATTTTTTATTGTTTTGGAAAAAGAACATAAAATTTTAACTAACATTATAAATGGAAGATGTGATGAAGACTTATTGAAGATTTCGTCGTTCCTGCTGCATACCAAACATCAATTTGATTATTTAATCTTTATCTTATCACCCACGCAGAACTTCTTCAGCGATTTGTTGGAAAAATATGTCCTAGTAGTCACTCATGCAGTCCTTAAATTGAATATGTAAAATTAAAGGTCCAATCTGTAGGATTTAGTAGCATTTAACTGTGAAGTTCCAGATTGCCCCGATTGATTAACCCTTTGCTCACAAAGTATGTAGGAGAACCTCAGTTTGTCCCAAAACTGCGAAAAATGTGAAAGGCCCTCTTAAGAACCAGTGTTTGGTTTGGTCATTCTGGGATACCATAGAAACATGGTGGAGCAACATGGTGGACTCAGTGGAAGAGGATCCACTCCTTCTGTGAATATGAAAGGCTCAGTCCAAGTCAATGAACACAACACACAACAATTCTTATGCGCAGGTTATTATAATGAAAAAAATACTTACAAATATTATATTCCAGTCGTCTTTAACCAGGGGTCGTGACCCCTAGGGGGTCCGTGGAGGTGCTGCAGGGGGTCCCCCAAGACAGTTGAAAATTTTCATCAAAATAATTTATCTGGAAATCTTTTAAAAATTTGGACAAAAATTATATTTAGTGAACTCAAAAGGAAACTCTAATATTAATGGGCAATAATAAGATACTTTTTACAAATCTGATAATTAGGTTACAAACGGTTGGCTCATCATAAAATGCAACACTTTTTCTAGTTTTTTTTATTTTTTTTAAATAATTTAAAAAATGGGTCCCTGCAGCGTTTCTCTATCGATCAAGGGGTCCCTTGGTTGAAAAAGGTTGAAGACCCCTGTTCTGTTCCTTTATTAAGTTATCTCAAGCATACAAATGTCCAAGTACAGATTTGAAAGAACAGCACACAAGCTCGCCCTGTGTGTGTCTAAATATAAAAAGAGTCCTTTGAACTGCTCAGGACAGAGCACCTTTACATCTTCCATGTGTCGGGGTGGACCACGTCTGTCATCGGTTCAGCCTCAGGACTGATTTTGGGATCAGGCCTGTAGTGTGGAAGTCCTTCTGAGTCGCTGTTTCCTGCTGTGTGTCCGTCACTGCCTCGGCATAAATGAAGGATGTGACAGAGCAACAAGTCACAGTGCTTCCTTGTGAGCAACCGCCCCAGGTGGAACTCAGTCGGTGGTCTCTTATTTGAAATAGATAAAACTGTCTTGATAGTACAACAGGTCCTATTAAGAAGTCGTGGCTTTGACATTAGGCCTGTAGATAACCAGGAGACCTCCTCGTAGCTGCTCAGATGTCTCCATTCAGCCATCATTTGGCCAATTAGCTTGGATAACGAATGCTGAGAGATTTTGTGTGTGTGCTTCTCAGCGCTGACGGATGGACAGGTGTAGCTCTAAGGGGCTTAGCTGAGCTCAGTTTCCTGCATTTGACTTTCTCTAACCCTTCGCTGTCATTAAATTTAATTTATTCCACATTTATTTTCCTTGATTGACACATAAATTAAACATTCAACACCCTTGGGCACCTAGAAAGACTATTAAAAAGTTTTAATTAAAACATGTCACTAATAATTATAATAATAAACACAGCAATAAATCAGAAATAAGACCGTAAAAGATTAGATAAGATTTAATAAAGAGCCCAACAAGAGAAAAATATTTAATTTTTAAACAATCTCAGAACTTTAATTTAGTTGAATGACCTTGAGAGTTGAAAACGACCATTGACAACAGTGAGGAAATCTTTTTCAAAAGTGTTTTCACTCAAGTCTCTTGTTGATTACACATTTTTTTTGTGTGTGTGTGTATGTGTGTGTGTGCACACGTGTGCATGTGCCCCACCCCATTACAACTCAAGGTTGCCCAAGCATACTCCAGGACTCTTAGTGTATGTTTGCATCCATCCGTCAGATGCAGTCATGCATCCCCATCCAGACAAGCATACAGACATTAACAGACACAATAAGGATAAAATAAGTCAGTAACCCATTGGGTCAAATGGCAGAAAAACATATGAAAACATAAATGTATACATACTAAAAATTCTATCAAGATAACCAAGGTTGCGGTTGAATCCCCCCACCCACCCCACCCATGTTAACATTCAGAATCCAGAGGGTGCACAGCTAATGGAAACAAAAAAAAAGGAATCTTTATTGTAAATTAAATGTAACTTAAGGAAAATATTGACACATAATTTCTAAAACATTGTCTTGCAAAGTTTAAGATTATTTTGTTTAATTCAAAAACAATTATTCCTACTTAATTTTAAATTGCCTTATTTACAGCGCTGGCTGTTCTCTTATAGTAATCTTAAGCCTTTCCTCTTCAGTCAAGTTGAGGAAAGGCCACTGTTTCAGTATTTACAGCACATTGATTTCTGGTCAACATGTTTGGAATGGGGATTGTATATTTGGGTTCTTTGGTCCTTGTAGAAGTTTATCATTCATCAGTTGTTGCTGTTCTCACTCTTTTCCCCTCTCCTGTGTCTCTCCTGCAGTTTATTTGCTTTGCTTTCCAAAAAGCACAACAAGGTTTTGGAACAAGCAACACAGTCG
Organism: Naso annulatus; assembly: GCA_029783625.1. Lineage (NCBI taxonomy): Eukaryota > Metazoa > Chordata > Actinopteri > Acanthuriformes > Acanthuridae > Naso > Naso annulatus. The sequence continues at coordinate 15,798,047 of JAPZDX010000011.1, read as the reverse complement.
CTGAGAGGCAGACAGGGAGACAACACAGCCTTGCCCGACTATGTGAGTAAAACTCTCTATCTCTGCCTCCTGCTCTCTCTCTCTGTCTTTACTCACAGTTCTTTGGTAGTTGCCAAATTATGTCTACTTGGATTAGGTACAATGGACATTTGGGAAGTCTCAGTGTGACGCTCGCAGGAATTTGTACTCAAAGTGTCATAAAGGTTGGGTTTAATGGTCAAGTTTTGTGTTTTAACTATTCTGATCTTAAGACAGCAACTTAAGACTAGTGATAACCAGTTGCCCCAAATTTTGTCTTCAAGAATTATTCCAAAGATTTGAAAACTATGTTCATTTGTCATCTCTCAGTATCTCACAGTTAAGAAAGAGGATGGAGAGCGCTCACAAATCTGTCTCGTAAATATGAAGCTACAGCTGATTAGCTTTGGTAGAAAAACCGGAATCGAGGGAAAACAGCAACCCTATGTTTATACACGGGACTAATTCCTGACGGCGCATAAAGGCTTCCTGGCAAGGAAATAGTCCTGACGATGACACCTATAAAACCACAATTTGTGGCTTAAACAAACAAGACATGATATTATAATTAGTAAGCTTAAGAGGCGCTGACAGGTGGATTTTGGACTGATCCAAACTAGCTGTTTCCCCTGTTTCCAGTTTTTAACTATGCTAAAATGCTCCTAGCTGAAGCTATATATTTAGCATACAGATATGGAAACTAACTTTTTTACCCTAACATCTCATAAGTATTTAAAAAAAGTATAATTGCTTTAAAATTTAAAGCTGCAACCATCAGAATACTTTACTTTTTGTTTTATTGAATAAATTACTCAGAGGTTATTTATCATCTACATATATTAAATTTTCATTGTATCAGCCAATGTATGCATCAGCTGCTGTCAGCGTTTTTTGATTTGGCTAAAGTGAACAAAAAAAAAAACAAAACATGTTTCCATACACTGTCACGGCTGATTTGGTCTGCCTTATAGCAGGATGTCTCTCTTAGTCTGCTTTAAAAGACTGAGACAACCCCACAATTTGCTCCTGGCACCAGTCATGTCGACCAATTTAGGTATTCCAGGATTCATTTGAGGATGTGGTGCACAGCTTGATGCTGTTTGTACGTTTCCAGCCGCTGGAAAGCTTCAAATTAAGGCCTGTTGCTGCAGGCCCGCTGACGAGTTGCTCCGTCTGCTCCAGTTCTTTGTCTCATTCTCATTGCTTCTTCAGCCCACGTCCCCCACATTTAATTTGTACTGAAATTGAGTCTCCACTCGTAGAAAAATATTTGATGAAAGTATTGAGTGTTTCTAAAATTGAATATTAAATTCAGTCATCACAGGGGCCCCGAAATTACACTGAAATTTCCCTGAAACATCAGCGTTAATCTAAAATTGAAATCTTAACAGCATCACGGCAGTAACTACGCAAGTGGCGGAGCTTAAACCAATAAATTAATCATGATGCTGTTCCAATACGACAAGAATTTGTGGATTTTACTAGAAGACACGCTTGACCGATGAGTGCACTCTGTTGACTATTGACCGAATGAGTGTCTGTGTTTGTGTTCAGGGACCTCTGCCTTCAGGTTTGTCTGTATATGCGTCAGTCTGGCTGTCTCATTACATTTGCATGGTCCTAGATAAGTGTGTGTGTGTGCACACAAACATATTTGTGTTTTTGTGTGTGTGTGTTTGGAGGTTGGAGATGTATTAGAGGTCCCCACAGATGCCCTTAGGTGTTGGGGAAACGTGAGAATATTTGAGTGCTTCTTCAGCCGTGTAGCGACTGTCTAATGAGGACCCCTACAAACAGACATGTATGCACACATACAGCTTAGTCGTGACGCTTCCTTCCTTCAGGGCTCATTTTTAATGTTCTGCTCTGTTTACACACATGCATAAACACCCACTGTACATGACTGAGAATGTAAAAGGATAACAGAAACAGAGATTACATTGTCATGATTTAATCTTCTCCGTTAAACATATCAATACAGCCAGCTGCCCTACATAGAGAGTGAACTCGGGGTGAATATAATAATAGTGACAACAATATTAAGACAGAAACACAGACGCACACCAAGAGGTCAGAGTTTAAGGTTTACTCCACAACAGCACTCCCGCTTTTGGCAGCGCTTCGGTGTGTTGCTCAAGGGCACAAGGCAGATTTCCAGCATGATTAATTCATGGGAATTTTACAACAAGATGTTTTTCCTAGAATCATGTCTGATATCCCGTCTGGGTCATAGATGTTTCAGACAGAGCTGGTCAACTTTTCTGATACCGCTTTTATCCTTGAGCTTAGACTATACTAACTCTGTGTGACATTGGTTCCCATGTCTGCAAGGGTTCCCGTGGCTGCTGTTCAAAGCTAGAAGTCGACTTGTATCTTCTATTGATACGAAGATTCTGAACTAGATTTGAATTATCATAGTGTGTTGACTGCACCAAGATCCCTGCACTCAGTTGCCAGCTTTAGGGAAGAATCTTTTACTGTACTGTGGTGTTTTCGGAAAAACTGCTAAGCTGTAACACGAATAAAGGAGCACAGGAAGCAGCCACTATATTGTTTTCTGTTTCAAAACAGACAAGAAAAAAACCAAGCAGCAACCAACCTGCAGTACTTCTCCCACCAGACAGAGCATCTGTTGGTTCAGTGTGGTGCTAAGCGTTCTGCATGGAAGTTTCTAACCTTTTGAGCAGAAAAGGAAATAGCACACCCCTTTCTCTTTTGTTTTCCATGATCATATTGCAGCTTAAATTAGGGCCCGACTGATACGGGATTTTTGGGGCAGATGCCGATAACAAAGAAATATCTTATATCAAATATACCGTCCGATATGATATATTTCATATCATCTAAATGTAGGTATCAAATATTTGTGATAAAGATAAATAATGGAGGCAGGATATTTTACATTTTAACAAACTGTATTCCAAACATCAACACTCTTAATAGTAACAAACCGCCCTCCTCTGGACAAACTACATTATTGCACCATTTGAAATCACTGGTCCAACCATTTTTTTCCGGAATTAAAAAACTGTTTTAATGTCGACGCATATCAGAGAACGATACATGCCAAGACCGATACATATGCGATAGGCCAATATCAGCGGATGATATCAGCAAACCAATATGGTCTGATATCACAGAAGAAAAATTAACGTTAGGCCAATCTTTAATACAGCAGCAAATATGAGAGGAAGGTTATTTTACTAAAGTTAATGCTTGCACATCATATCTACAAGCTAAACATTAGCTGAGCCATCCTCTGGCATCAGTACGAATCTTAAACTGCAATTTACGTGAAATTTTATGCATAGCTTTTCTTATCTGACCAGTCATAATGACCTTTGAATATGTGATGTTTTAAAGAAAGACTTCTGCATCATTGTGTAAACTCCTTTTGTTTCTTCCTCCCCTCCTTTTCCAGTAGCAGTATAATTGAAAACAGTCTGTTCTGGTGTTATTCACAACAAACCCTCATCTTGACTTGGGAGGGGAGGACATTTAGGGAACTTTAGGGAGAGATAAATAGGGCACGATGAGAACAGAACAATAGAAAGAGGAGAAGTAGGCAGGAGGAGAGCAGAGGAGACAGGGGGGTTGGAGAGAGGGAGGGTTTGTGATGGGCATCTGGAAGCAATGTAATTTGGCTGAGTCTGGCTCTGGAGAGAGAACTAATGTTTGTTTAATGTGGGATTGTCCTGGACATGTAATTGCTCTCTTTATGAGGGAGAGACTGAGAGGAGGATATGAAAAAGCGTCGTCAAAATGCTCTAAGCTGTGGGTTAAAGCTGGGAGCATTCTGTTTATGTGTTAATGTCTCCCTCTTTTTCCTCTGTCTCCTCCTCTGTTTTCCTCCCTCTCTTGCTTTTGATATCTGACTCTGGGTCTCTCTCTCTTATATATACATACACCAAACCCCCACCCTATCCTCATATGTGTTTGTGCTGCTGTGTCTGGTTAGTGTCAGGGAAGAAAGAGTGAAGGGTTAGGGCCCCTCGAGCCCCCAGGGGAAAGCCAGAGGCTTCCAGTCCGAGCAGGGCAGCTCTCAGGGGGCCCCACGGTTCCTCTCTGCAGCCTCTGCATCTCTGATTGCAGATGTTTTTTCTCACCCTTTGAGATATGTGCAGTGACATGCAGTATGTGCTTATACACACAAACAAACATAAAAAGAAGGAAGTATGCACTTTGATGCATTGCATTGCCTTGCGTTGCATTGTGTGTCACTGTTTATGCTCCCAGCCAGTGGTGGTGATAATGTTACTTTTGTGCCTCTAAGTCTATTTACTGTTGCACATTTCTGGGAAGAGACTACAAGCGTGCATGCACGCGCACGCACACACACACACACACACACACACACACACACACACACACACACACACAGCCAGAAGCATGTTGGACCACCCTGTCTATGTGTTTATGTGCACTGGTTGAGTCACAATCTGTGATCTCTTTTTAATAGCCAGAGTAGACACATGCATTAACTTTGTAGCACCATTCTTCTTGTTTAGGGAAGAAACAGCCCCAGGTTATATCAACAGATACAAAACATTATGCCTTCTGTTTATTATCATCCGTCCAGAAATCTGCAACTTTCTTATTAGTCTACAAAAGTTTTTTGCTAAATCCCGAGTTTTCCATTTATGCTGCGGTAGCTCAGAGATGATGAAAATAGCATTTTTAAAGTTGATTGCTGTTCTGTCTCTGAAATATGCAGAGTTGAAAAGATGATTTCAGCCAACAGCACTTACTTAATGTTTGTGCTAAAGATAATTATGTAGTGTGGGTTCTTTTAGTCTTTATTTGGTTACAGTTTTTCATTGCCTCGGGTGTACATTACTTTTACAGTTTGATGACTTAGACATACTCTACCAGTATATAAATAAATGCAGCCTTTAAAATCTGTATCAGTATTAGCCTCAAAAATTCGCCATTGGTCAGGCTATGTTCACTTGTACATGGGACATGATTTTGAGTCTCCATGAGGAAATGTGCTAAGCTCTCCGGTAAAGCATTTATAAGCAGTAAACTAACATTTAATAAATGGTATAACAAACTGTAATGTTTCTGTAAGTAGTCTTTTGCAAGTGTTTGTTAATGTGTTTGTCAATAATTATAGGACAAAATTCAAATTATTATTGTGTTTTATTATATCTCCATTATCACTTTATCTACCAACCTCCACTAATGTGCCCACAGAAAGAGTTATGATCATCAGTAAACAATTAGATCTGCTTGCAACTACATTATAGTTGAAAGGTTTTTTAAAACCTTGATGTATTGCTTAGAAATGCTAAGATGGAGGACTTAAGTGTTTCCCTTGCTGGAAAATACACTTGAAAATGTATTTATGTATCTCAAATAGTGTTCTTCACATTCAGTCTCCTTTTTCATACTTATTTCATTTCATACTCCACCACTACTCTTGATCTTTCTCGCCTCTGCATATCTTACATGAAATGACTGTCTGTGTTCGGCAAGCTTCCACATGGCTCAATCACAAATGGGAATCTCATGTATTTTCGACTCATACTTCTCAGTCGCCGAGATTGTTAAATATGGCAGTGGCATCGTCTGACCTCATGCTGGCTTTCTCTCGGGTCCATTTCATCTAATTCCACGGTGCTGATGGAGACTCCGCACAGCTACATGTGTGAGAAAAGAGAACAGCGTATCCTCTCCTACATGGTTTACCTAAAAGTAGGAATTGATTGATTGAAGTGTAAATGTTAAATTATCTTGTCACAAATCTTATAGTCTTTTCGTGTGGAGCCAATCACCCCACAAGACTGATGTAAATTATCACACCACTTTTCTAGAAGTCAGAGGTTATACAGCACATATGACACACACAGCTTCTCGGCATTTCATGTGAAAAAAACCCAGAGGGGAAAGAAATGAGGAAGGTAAATGCAGCAATATATTTTTTGCCTTTCTCAGTTTAAAGCTGGGGTAGGCAGGTTAGTTTTGGTGTCACTGGGCAAAAAAATGTCATAACAACTTTTCAGCATAATGTAATTCAGGTGAATTCAGGTGCTCCGAAAGAACACTAGACTTCTGCACCTGTCCTTGGCTTTATATTCCAACCGTGACGGCACTTTTCAGCTAATCACGGGTCGTTTCAAAGAGAGCGTGTTCCTGTTGGCTCGCTTGCATTTAATAAAACGAACTTAAGGTTTGAAGTGGGAACTCTTGGGTGGTTTTCTAAAAAAGGTTAACACTGAATAAAATGCTCTGTAATGAGGTTTTAGCTTTACAAAGTAACCTCTTAGACCAATGCCACACTTTATGTAATTTATTATGTCAAGTCTGTCTCCTTGTGTTCCTGTCATTAAGGCAGTACCCTGCTGAGAACGGACTCACTGACCCCCCTTTTTAGTCCCCTCTGTCTCCTCCATCCTCACCTGCCAAGTGAAGAAGATGCTCGGCCAGGTTGTTAGTTTACTTGTTAGCCTGTCTCTCTGTGTATCTGTCAGCCTCTTAATGTCTCTCCGACTCTTTCTGTGTTTATTCTCGGGCAGTCGGAGTGCCACCCCCGCAGGCAGCAGGTGCTCTGGGGTCCTAATGAATGTCTGCTTCCAAATGGTAATTAGGGCAGCCCCGCTGTGCCCTGGTCTTTTCCTGATCGAGGCACAGCACAACAGAGCACAGCCAGCAGCAGATCAATTAGCACTGCCCACCTATCTGCCCAGAGTGCTGTTGCAGCTGTTGGCGTCATCATTTCTATCATCACTGCCGGCCTCATCGCCAACATCACTGCTGTTTTACCCCCCAGCCTCCCCGCTTTTGATTCTAGCCAAGTCTCAGAGAGATAGTGCGCTTATTTAAACTCATAATAAGGTGTCTGTCTGCAAAGTCGCTGGACTTCCCCCTCAACACAGACAGTGATACAGCAATTGTCCAACGCAGTCTTTCCCTGAACGGATCCTGACTAGCAAACAGCATTGTTGGTGCTGTAGCTCTGAAGGCAAACTGTCTTTTGCCTCATTTTGTGCGAGTTAGTGCGCAACAAAGGGTGTTTTTGCAAGGCTATGGGTTAACAACAGGCTGACCTAGGCACAATGCTCTACAAAATGGTGTGATTATGACATGGCCGTGGTACCATAATGCAGGTCAGACAGTGACCTATTTAAAAAACTCCCAAAAGACACGGCAGGCTGCTCCTGCTCAGCCTGTCTGGCCCTCTTTGACTGTCCACGTGGTGCTTTTTTCTTCCCTTCTTTCTTATTCAAGCCTCTTTTTTTTCCCCATCTATTCCAATTTTGCGTCAATTCTAAAAATTCAAATGTATTCGCTCTATTTCCATTGAATGTTTTGTATTTTGACACTGAAAAACTCATTTCAAGCGTGGCTCTTCTTTTTTCTTTTTTTTTTTTTCCTTCTTTTTTTTTGACTCTTGATGTTTGTCTCTCTGTATATGTGTCTGTGTTTATTACCGTGCCCTTGTCTTTGTCAGTAGTCTTTCTTAATATGTCTGGTTTGTCTGCCCTGCAACAGCCTGCAGTGAGCAGCGGGGCCAGCCAGGGAATCACTAAGCTATTGGTTTAATGATGCCAGCTCCTACTTTACAGGGATTTGCATGTCTGTGTCTCTAAACACCCTGTCCACACACACACACACACACAGAAAGACACTTGCACAAAAACATGCATGGGTGTGATACGACGGCCACACACACACACACACACACACACACTCTCACACACATTAGTGAAGTACCGGCAGTCATTCCCAGTCACTGATTGCATCTGTATGCTACAATTTTCTTTGTCAGACATATAGCAAAGGTCAAACATACCTGTAGACATAACACATTTGTACCCAGCATGTTGAAGTATTAGCACCAGATTCAGACAAATGGAAAGCCACACGCACACACACATATATATCTACACACACACGTGGACATACACAGGCGTCCTGTAAAGTTTGTGTAAATTGTGAAACAAGAAAAACGGGGCATGATCATTGAGACTAATGATATAGCTCATGTCTGAGGCCTGTGTTTTCCTGGGTGGAGAGGAGACATTAAATAGCAGTGTGAGTGGTTGTGACTAAATGACAATGCAGGAGGCTGGAAAATAGCACATGACTAGAGGAGAAGGAGCACAAAAGCGGAGTGGAGTGAAGGAAAAAATGAGGAAGGGGAGCGGGTGAAAGAAAGCTGAGGTCTTGAATGGTTTCATGCAGACATACAAGCGCATGTCAGGTGTTTTCCTGCTGTCTGGCGGATACATTTTTGGGGGAAAACAAGTGCAAAGGAACAAAGTGGGAAGTAAAAGAGGAGGAGCCAATATATTTAAATCCTGTCTGGGTTTCAAGTAGACCATGGACCTCTTAATCTCATCCACTTGACAAACATACACACAGGGCCAGGCAGACGTCTAGCTAGCCTATTTTCATGTGACCTGAATTCCCTAGTGTGGCATTTTTTTCCCTGCCAGGCTAATCTCATTAAGCAGGGTGCAGAGCTATAGAGAACAAACACACAAGGCATCCCTCACTCCTACTCTGCCTTTCTCTTCTTCTTTTGTCTCCTCTTCATAATGTTCACTTTCTCCATCAACTACACCCTACTCTCTTCTCCTGTGCTTCAATTTTTTTTTTTTTGCTTTCTTCCTTCCTCTGCCGCCTACTCAGTTGTCTCCCATATCTGTCCCTGCTTTCTGTCTAATTATGGCCTGCCACAGCGGAACAGAGTAGAGCAAGTCTAGCCAGGCAGTGCAGTCGAGCCCCGAGAGCCACCTCTGCTTCCAGACGCACAATCAATCCTCATTATAGCCTGCTGTCCTGCCTTCCTCTGCCTGTTAAAACTCCATGCCGCCGCACACCTTCGTCCGCCAGCCTGTGGAAATCAATGCAATGCATTATTGCATCTGGGTGGCAAGCCTGATTCATGGTCGCCGCACGGCAGAATACAGTTATTTAAAATCATCCTAATCCCCCTGCTTCCTTTCAGCTTGCAATTCTGTGTTTTCATGCGCATGAGATTGTGCATATGCTTATGTGTGGCTATGGTGGAAAAAAAAAAGGCTACACAGCAAGCAAAGTTATTTATAAGATAAGGACTTGTTTCAGAAGCAGGGCACTGAAGATGGAATATAAAATGCTACCGCATGCAGTTCTGTTGCAGATGGTTAGCCCAGATTGGAGGAGGAATCTCCCCTTCCAATCAGCTTGCCGTTGCAGTCTCGCTGAGCTGCTGTTTTGAATCTGGTCTTAGCTGGTATTAGCACATTCTTTGTCAAAACAGGTCATCATCAGAACAATGATGCTCGTCATGAAAATGAAGCATTGGAAGCAGACTTGCTATGGAGAATATAAAGGCTTGTATTCTTTTTTTGTTTGTTTTTCCATGGTAACAAGTGGCCACAATATTATTTAACAATATATGTAACAAGATTTTGAGGTTTTGAATGTTTCTTTTAGTTCATAATAAACAAGCTTTTTATCAAAAACTTTTGTACGTTAAGGATTAAACTGGCTTTCTTGGCATCTTGTTCTGATGTATTTTACAGGAATAACAATGCTTCCAGGGAGAACACCTTTCTAAAGTAAAGCCTAAAATAATGCAGGATGAAACCCCAGAGGAAGTTGCTGATGAGTACGAAAAAGCTTTCTGTGAAGCAAAGATGGTGGTACTAGTTTTTGGAACAGCTGATTGAGGTCTTAAGATATGTGGTTATTTGGAAACAGTGAAGTCATTAAGGGTTTGTTTTTCAACCACACAGTTCAAACTTAAATTTTAATTGTTAAAAAAAACTAGTTTGACAGATTCTTGTTAAAAATGTTTGTTCCTTTTACTAAAGCTGAGGAATGCAACGTCTGGAAATCAAGCTAGCTGTAGCGTGGGACTCCTAAGGGACCGACTTCGCTGCACCCTCCCCTCCCCATGTTTGCCTGGGCTTGCGTCTTATTCCGTTTGTAGTTGCGCTCTCTTTTAAGGCCAGTTTAGACTAAAGATTCACAATGAGACGAAATGGTTGCGGGTACAGTTGCAGCGGTGGAAACTGTTCCGTCTCAGCTCGACTCAAGCCGGCTGACGCTGTCGCTGAGCTCAGCTTGTCAAGTCGCCAGAGGCCAGTTTCAGAACGTAAGGCACATCACTTGTTTCAACAGCCAGTCAACTCATAGCAACTTCACCTGTTGCTAAGAAGAGCTGCCAGTAGGAACACACGCTCTCTGAAATGACCCATGATTGGCCAAAAAGTGTCGTCATGGTCCTCATTTTCCAAAACCTGAATACAGAGCCAAGGAGAGGTGCAGAAGTCTGGAAGTCTTTCAGACCACCTGAATTACAATATGCTGAAAGGTTATTATGGGATTTTTGCCCAATGACACCAAAAATAAACTACTTACCCCAACTTTAACGTGGAGAAGTGTATATATATCAGTGACAGATCTTCTCTCAGGCATGGAGCTTTTCCGTGTGACCCTGTCGTGTCATTTCTGCTAATCATGCAGACCCAGGATCAGCACTTAAACTTTGATGTGTGTGTTACAGTGGTGGTCATTCTACCAACAGGCTTATTTCATTAGTACACCATCGCATTAGGCTAAGCTGCTTTGACTGTTCTTGACTCCCGCATTCTCTTAGTCTGCATTTTTGTCTCAGCTTCTTCGTAACTGTTGGTCTTTTCGTCTGTTTAGCCCAACCTAAATGTACTGTTTATAGAGCAGATACATGAGCTTCTAAGCAGCCAATGGTACACTTCTTCAAATACCCTTGCAATAAATTAGACAAAATTGTAACACAGTCCTGATATTTATTTTGCTTTTTGGCAAATGGAAAACACAGCATGGAGCCTCATGTCCGTTTTGCTAGCAGTGTTTGTATCCATTGAGATGAAGCATGGTGCTATTCATTGTTTTATGCTTTTAAATTGTTTAAGGAACTGACTTCATCATCATGGGATCTTATCTATAATACTAACAGTGCATGATAGATTTTGAAGCGCTCTGTCCAAAGTTTTTACCACGGGAAATTATATGTCATCTCTTGGACTGCACTTTCCATTTTCTTGCAGCCTGTTTTTTTTTTTTTTTTAATCTCTTTAAAGATTATTCATTTTCCCACAGTCCCTCTGCCATTTCCTTTCTGTGCCACCACGAAGCATGCCATGTGGGACGTTATCTCGTCACGGTGGCGTCTGTCCGTCTATCTGTCTGTTTGTCTCTGTAGACACATTGTTGTGAGCGCAGCATGATAGAATCTCTGTTCTTCAATCACAAGTTCCCCAAGTAGAGCAGATGGTCTGATTAGATTTTTCTCTTGCCGCTCAGATTTTCATATTAATCGTGAGAGTCATCTTCTTCATACCAGCAAAACTCTTTTAAGTGTTGCTGTGCTGTATATAAGTATTTGAAGAGCTACCATTGGTGACACAAGGTTAAAGGTTTTGTAGCACCAACAAGCTTAAAATACTGAGTTTTCCTCATAAACAGGTAACTCCACGTGTTGACTAGTCTTCTCAAATGAGCCTCATGTAATTGTTAGAAAAGGATGTTCATCTGAGGTCCTCATGGGTCCACTCAGGTTCCAGTTACTGGTCCTGAATGGGATTTAGTCAGGTTGGTTTCTAAATTGAATTTAGTCTAATCATGTCAGTGAGTGTTGGTGTTCTTCTCCTGTTTGTGCCTGTTCTGGTCCACACTTTGGACTGAGGCTACTTTTTGTATGCCACTTTTAGCTGAGGTGTCTCTCTGAAGGTCTGTAATATCTTTGGACTGCAGTAGTGACAATATTCTACAGGGGGCATTTCTTACTGTTGAAATATAAAGATTTGTCTCTGTTACACAGCATGTTTTTATCATTTCTTAACAGTTGAATCACATGGGAGAATTGCTGCACGGAGGGATTCACTAAAACCTGACCAAGCATTAATGCTACACAACATATTCTTTTCTTATGGCTTCTTAAGATCCATTTAAGATTCAGCATTTCTTTCCCTTTTTTCTTTCTGTGTCTTGGTACATGATTCACCGGATAAATGTGATGGTTGATTTTGTATTTGTACCTTTTAACAAAGCCAAGCTAGCATTTTCCCCCTGTTTACACTCTTGGTGCTAAGCTAAATAAACATCTTGGGGTTGGTAGCTACATATTTACTATAGTTACTTCACAGTATTATCAGTTTTGTCATTTAAATCTCTAACAGACAGCAAATTTGTATTTTCCAAAACGTCAAACTATTCCTTTAAAGTATGTTTGAGATTAAGCTTGTGCTCTTGAACTACAGCACACTCAAACATGCAGGTTCCTGCTTTTTAGAGCTTTGCTGGGATTGTTTATCTGCTTGATATTTGTATTTATGAACTTACTTGCTTTGTATTGTTTTGTGACAAAGCTACTTTGTGTTAAGAACTTTGCAAACCACTCGACCCCCTTCCTGTTTCCTTCCATGGTTCCTACACCTGTCTCTTTCCATACTGTCACCTGTCAACAGTGCCAGTTGTCTTAGCCCCCCAAGGAAACATACAGTGACATGACCTGATCTGTGGCTTACAAGGTCACCTGTGTCCCTCACCAAGACGTTGGCTGACAACTTATTAACATCCTTCATTCCTTCTTCCTTCCTTTCATCCTCCGCCTGCCATTTATTCCACCTCTCTGTTCCCCCCTGCTGATCAATCTATCAGGAAGCAATCATTTAAAAAACACCGTAATAAGTGAAACCAGTGTAGTGGGAAACCAATTAACCTTTACATCCTCCCTCTCCCTCAGGCCCAGGACCTAAATGTGATTGAAGAGGTGATCCGCATGATGCTGGAGATCATCAACTCCTGCTTGTGCAACTCTCTACACCACAACCCCAACCTGGTGTACGCGCTGCTCTACAAGAGGGAGCTCTTTGAGCAGTTTAGGACGCACCCGTCCTTCCAGGACATCATGCAGAATCTGGACACGGTCAGTCGTCTTGTTTTTCCCAATATATCAAAAGTGAACTAAGAGAAGCTTGAACCTGAAAATGCTCTCCCTCGTGCTCATGGCTGATTTGTGGTAATTATTCCACAGATCAAGGTTAAACAGATTTTCACTGAATGTCCTCCTCGTCTGCAGGGAAAGTTTCAAAAATCCATGAACATTAGTGAACTGCATGGTTAACATATATGCAGTTTGACCGTATGGCGCGCAGAGAGTAGCTCTGTGAGCTTAGGTAGTATTGATGAATTAATCAGTCCCCTTGTGTCAAGAGGCACTGTGTCAAATATTCATCGAGGGGTGTTTGGTGTATGGGTGAGGAAGGAACAGAGCGAGAGAAAGCTGTCATTCATAGCGGTTTTTAGCCATATAGAGGAGGAAAAGAAAGCTTTGGTGTATGAGTCTGTATGTGTGAGGGATGGGGGTTGCTGCATACATTGCCATGGGCTTTGCAGTTATCCATAAGTATGAGGGAAGCATGCTATCTAGAATCCCTCAGTTAAGTCAGCCTCCCCAAGGCTATTCTCCGAAGCCTTCTCTGCACTTGCAAATCCGTGTGTGTGAGCATGAGATTCAGGATGAGGGGCTGCTTTGCTCCTCTAAATTAACCCCATATGGGAGGCCTTCAGAGTTAATGAAGAGATTAGTATTAGATAGATGTCGACACACACACACACACACACACAGTGCTTATGTAGGCTGTGGCGTGTTTCAATTCTCAAAGCAAGCTCAGAACGTGAGCAGAGAAAACATTGCCTGTAGATATATTTTTTTCACTGTGGTTTGACAAAAAGAGAGCATTAAAAAGAATCAGTAATACCTACAGTTTTTTAATTACCAAATATCAAACATTTCTCCGGGGAAGAACCTAGCACAGAAGTGGAAATGCAGTTTCCTTGATCTCTTGTTTGGGCTGAAACCCAGAAGGCATCAGATAATTTGAGCTCCAGCGAAGTGCTTATTTTAAGTGGGACGAAACATGCTCAAACCCTATGGTGAATTTGTAATCTGCAGCACTGTATGTATGTATTTTCTGAGTCTGTAGCCCACAGGCATATGAGCCAAGTCTATGTTGGCAGCATTTTGAATTAGTGCACTCTCTAAAAGCAGAACTGATGCAGTCTTATAGCCTTTTCGTCAACTTTTATCCACCTATAACTGATTCTTAATCAGTCAAATTATGCAATATATAGCTCTGTATCCCTGCCTAGTATAGATGCATTTTTGGAGCAACTTACTGTTGCTAGGAAACATGACAACCCACATGATTACGTCTTGTTGGCTGTTGATGCAGAAGTAGCAAAATGTAGTCTCAGATCATACAGATAGAACTTGCTTATTTTTCTGTTGACAACATGGATTGTTGTTAACAGGTTGTAGCATTTTACCAGTGTTATTGTTTACAGAATGAAACCCTCTTTATAAAGCATGATGGAACTTTTTTCTAACTTTGATCTCCATATTGCACCCAGTGTCATCATATAGGGTGTGGCTGCTGCAATATCAGTGTGACAGCTGCAAACAGCAGGATTAGAAGAGTCAAAGAGCTTCATGACAGAGCTGGGAGTTGATATCAAACCTCAATGAGATCAAGACAACATGAGATCATGTGTATTAACAACCAGGAACAGGATTTAATAGTGAAAGATGTAGATTAAAGCCTTACCGATACTAGATTTTTGAGGGTTATATTATGATAATATTGGCGCTAGAATAAAAACCATAACAACTCATCATATCATGTATATCAGACAGTACTCTTTAATGAAGGCAGGGAGGTTACAAGGGGCTTCAGGACCAACCCTCTTCATTTTTCAATCACCTAGTCCTAAAATGCTGCAGCATTTATTAATTAACACGTTAACCTATGCTTTTAACTTAACGTCCGATTGACAGCTTAGTACAAACCTTCACCTTTGCTCTGCTCACTGTCACCATCACTTTCTGCGTCTCTCTTGGCACGTGATTGGTTATCTCGACAAGGTGATGAGTTTTGTTCGACCAAAGGCTTATAGACTGATTTTGTTGCCTTAGTACAGAGCCAGGTTTTTTTTGCCCTAATCTTAATGCTAAGCTAACTACCGTTCTTCTCCCTGTATCTTCATATTTAACCGCCAGATAT
>JAPZDX010000011.1:15757529-15778965 GCA_029783625.1 Naso annulatus | reverse complement strand
TGTGTGTCTGTGTGTGTGTGTGTGTGTGTGTGTGTGTGTGTGTGTGTGTGTGTGTGTGTGTGTGTGTTGTTTCAGGGTGTGTGAGGCTGAGTGGCTCTCATGGGCAGTGCCTGTGGAATGTGTTGTTTAGCCTGACCAGCTGAAATCTGCCTTATTGAGCAGTGATAGCCTACAGACTCTCTGGCTCCTCAGGAAGGCAGGAAGGGACAGAGAGGGTGGAGGGGCTTACCAGCTGTTAGTACGTGGGCCTTTATAGTTCTGATGGCTGGCCATCAGCACTTTCCCACACATTGATTACAGATTTTTGACACTTTAAAGCCTTCTTGAGACCGATGGAGTCTTTCAGACCAATGGAGGGACACAAGAAAGTCACTGAAGGATATTTGAAAGATAGCTGTAACCAGATAGTAGAAGTTTTTGAAACCTCTTTGCTGCCTAAAGCACATATAGTCTTTACTCTTACCAATCCTTAATTCTTGAAAATGATTTCAAAATGTTAGTTGTTGCATTAACATTTCATAAATTAGGGAGATATATCTATTAACCCTATTCCAATCAACTTTATTTCTTCTTTATGTCTTTAAAATGTTAGAAATTTAACAAGAGTAATTAAAAGAGTCTACAGTTATGCTAAAAGCTCTTTGAGGCTGTACTGTAGCCACAGCGGTGCTGTGAGGCAAATGCTAATGTCAGCAAGCTAACATTTACTAATTAGCATAAAGCACAAAGTAAAGCTGATGATGATGAAAATAAGATAAGATGGAACTTTATTTATCCCGAGGGAAATTGTTGTGCAGCAGTTGGAGTAGAGAGAAGGGAGCGCAAAAACAAAATATCAGTAAAGGTGCAAGTTTCAAAAAATCAAGACACAAATATCCCCAAAATCCAAAGTGAACTCAATAGCAGAATTATGATTCAGGTTAATGATTGTGTGTAACATCAATTCTAATATAATTTGTTTTGCAGGTATTTAGTCATAAACCAAAGTACTGGACACATTAAAATTTTGACCTGAAGGTGGCGCTAGATGAAATATAAATTATCGCCAAAGTCTTAACGATTCATCCTGAGGGAGAAATTAATATTTGCACAAAAGTTGATTAAAATCCAATAGCTGTGGAGACATTTCATTCAGAATTGTAAATGTCAACTTCATGGTGGCGCTAGAGGAAAAGTCATCTCGAATAATCTTTTTAGATTGGACATCTAAAAATAACACCAAAATGTCTGTTAAGGTTTTTGAAACTTCACAAGATGATTGAAATTTTTGGCCTGATGATGCTGCATGAAGAAACGTTAGGCCATCACTGAAGTGTTTAGGATTTAGCCTCTTGGGACCGTGAATGTCTGTACAAAATTTCATGCAATCTGTCCAGAAGTCATTAAGATATTTGTCGCCACCAAAGTGGTTGGCTAACTGTTCAAAACCCATAGATACCAAGTTTACACTTAAAACCCAACATAAATATTTGAGAAGCTGGAGCCTGCTGATGTTATTACTTTCTTGCTTGATATTTATCCAGATTTCAGATTCGGAATACTTTAAATAATCCCAAAAGGGCAGTTAATTTCTACAGACCATCCCCATAAGTATGTTCATTTGGCAGAGTAAATATTGCATTTACCACTTCAGTATAACTCCAATTTTGGACAGGAAACAACAGTGACCTTCAGTAATACTCTCTGAAAATATTAGGGTAGATTTTCCACGTCACAGCTGTGTGAAACATGGCCTGATATCACAACGGACTGTCATAACAAAGTGAACTAAAACCAAGCATTTACTTATTTACAATTCTGAAATGTTGAAAATTACATAACCTGTACATAACGATCATGGATTTGATCACATATAACCTTCGAATGCCTGTGTACGTACCTGCATCTTTGTGTGTGTGTGTGTGTATGTGTGTGTATGTGTGTGCGCGCGCACGTGTGTTTATGTGTGACTTGAGTCAGTATTTGCTCCCTAGCCGCATTCTTCTGTGTCTGGCCGAGCTCTGACAGCACAGCAGCGTGCAGAGGAGGGAAAGGAACACAGAGTCCCGAGTGAAGATATGAGGCCAGCCAGTCAGTCTGTGTTCAGGGGCGAGGGCCTGACCCGCCAGGACCCATAACTAACTGATATGAGCCTGGGCCAAGTGGGCCCAGACAGCTGCCAGACTGAGAACAAAACAGAGGAGGGGAGGAGGGAGAGAGGGCAACAGAAAGCTGGAGGAGATATGTATATAGAGGAAGCCGCAATAAAGCTAGAATAAGGGACGGAGATAATATTAGGAATGGGATGTGTCAGTCCGGAGATGCTCTAATTTTTCGAAGAAAGCACTGGAGCATGGATGGGGCATTTTTGCTGTGAGGCATGTAGTGATTTCCAAGACTTCCCACAGCACCAAATCTCTTGGTGGTTCTGTGTAATATGGAAGTAGGAGGAAAAATGTTGGCTATTGTGTTTCAAGGATCATTTTTCTTTTTTTCTCATTTTGTGCTCAGTATCTACTGGAAATGGTCGGGTGTGCATAGGGGGCTGTATATTGCTGCCGTTAAGGGTCATAATTTCTTCTCCAGTAGGTACTTGTCTCGTAGAACTCTTTCAGTGGCACCATCATTTCCACATACTTTTCTGTCTCTTGACAGCTTGTGAGATTATGCAATGCCTGCTTCACTGTAGTGCCACCACACTTACAGCTCATGTATCATTAAAGGCATAAACTGACATTTTTTTTTTGCTTTACCACTTCCTTTGCTTTGGAGTTCAATAATATCAACACATCTCTCTCAGCTATAAGCTAAAGCTGAAGCTGCAGTAGGAGAGGGCTAGCCGAGCTTAGCATAAAGATTGGAAGCAAGGTGCAACAGAACAGCTAGCCCGGTACTTTTCCAACAAAAGCTAAAGTGGTTAAAGGACAATTTGTGGTTGCATGACATGAAGGGTTTTATGTGCTGCAGTCATAGCAGGTAGAGCCCATGTGATCATCAATGAGGTGGGCAGATTTTGTTACCTTTGGACACAGCCAGGCTAGCTGTTTACCAATGTATCCAGTCTTTAAGCTAAGCTAACTGGCTGCTAGCTTTAGCTTTTATTTGCACTACAGGCATCAGAGTGGTATCAGTCCTCTCGCCCTTGGCAAGAAAGTGCTTTACTTCTTAACTTCCATTTAATAAAGTATGTTTTCTTTGCATCAGTGGTCCAGTTCAGAATCCTTTTGTTCTTTTGTTGGCAGTTTGATTAACTTTTTTTCACAATGCTCTGAGAAGATTGAGAAGAGCACATATTTACAGAAAACGACTGCATGCAACTTTGGTGTTTCATGGTGTCAGTACTAGAATGTGTTTTTTCAGACGTTAGAGCTGGTATAAGGTGTCTTCATGTTTCTGTATCTCCCAAAAATAACTTTCCATGACACTATAAACTAGAGAAGCCTGAAAAAAGAATGTACTTGATTTGAAGAGAGAATGTTGGCTAATGTAGGAATCAGAGGAATGCTTTTACGTTGTTGTTGATGTTAGACCACTCGTACCTTTATTTACATAACCATAAGCATTCAAATATAAGCTGTAGTGGCTGAGAAAAGATCATTCATGCACTTATAGTCGAGGTCTGATTGGTTTCACTTGTTCCTGAAAACTGTGAATGCTGCATTCAGAGGTCACGATGAAGTGCTCCTCTTATTCATTCGCCATCCGCTCGTCTTTTGATTGAGCAAACTGAAATATTGTTCTTTATGGAAACCTGTAATGTAAATTATATTGCCATGGTGGCTTATGTCAGTCTGTGAACATGCATCTATTTGAAAACAACTTAAAAACATATATACTTATAAAAAGGATCTGAGTGTTTTTTCTCACACTGGTCAATATAAAAGCTAACCGATGAAGGACAAACTTTCGAGTCTGTAATCATAATACCACTCATGAGATTAAAAGTATGTCAGTTTTGCAATATTTGCTTGGTAATTAATGCTTTAATTATCTAAACAACTTAATTAGCTTAACTGGATATGTTTTGTTTATCATGATGATCACAGCATGACATTAATCAGCTCAAATGCCTCCTGATTACTTTTGTTTGCGCTAATGAGTCAAGAAAGAGCTGATTAAAAAGAAAAACTAAATAATTTAATTTTAAAATTAAGCATTAAGGCTTTACTACATCATCTATGCTAGCAAGTAACAGTGAGCCTGGGCTGAGTAACCATCGCTGTCAGTTCCATATGAACATTTGATGAGTTGGTCAGCTTGTCTATGACAGTCAGCTACACACAAATTCCAGCCAGATAATGCAGCTCCTGCATTGTGTCTCGCTATCACAATGGCGGTGGAGTTTGTGGTCTAGCCTCAGTAGCCTGGCATATGGCCTGTGACCCTGTAGCCCCTCTGTCTGTGTCATTATGATACCGATAGTGTGGCTGTGAATAGAGCCAGCCGGGGCTCAATAGACAACTGGGACTGCCACATAAAGGCCCTCAGCGTGTGTCTTTCACTGCAGACTGATTATTGGATGCGTGTGCGCATGGACTTGCATGTGTAGACAGGAGGATATAATGAGGTACCCCTGTATTATTGATGCTCTTCTTTTGCTACCTACCTGCTGTTAGGTGGGCTTGTGTTTGCTCCTTGCAGGTGTGGAAAAAGAGGAGCTTAATATCTTGTTGTTTTTAAAAAAAAAGGAATTAGTGCAAATAGAACTGCGATGATTAGTGGACTAATCAGCCTTACTCTCTGTTTCATAGAACTGTAAACTGAAAATCTTTGGGTTTTTTGCTGTATGTCAGCATCTGAAAAAGTTTTAATGGGCAATTTTCACTATGTCCTGACATTTTATTGACAAAGCTATTAATCAGTGAATCAAGAAAATAATCACAAGGTTAACTGATGATGATGATAATAAAAAATGAATTGATTTGCTGTAGCCCAAAA
Organism: Naso annulatus; assembly: GCA_029783625.1. Taxonomy (NCBI): domain Eukaryota; kingdom Metazoa; phylum Chordata; class Actinopteri; order Acanthuriformes; family Acanthuridae; genus Naso; species Naso annulatus. Next base: position 15,774,048 of record JAPZDX010000011.1, on the reverse strand, counting down.
CGAAAATATTTAATTTAATATCATAAAAGCTGGAACTTCTGAGAATCTTTAAGATACGTGCTTGAAAAGTGAAAAAGACTCACTGAGTATTCACATAATCAACAGGACTTGGGTTGGCAGTGGGCCCCAAACAGACATTGCCAAACCACAAAAACTGTTCAGGAACGGCCCAAAACATAACGAAAACCTCAAAGTACCAACAATGTCATTGTCCAATCCACCGAAGCATTAGGCAGTTGGTTTCAGTGTTGTGACTGATTGGAGTATACTAAGTTGAAAATGATTAAGACATATACCTTATAGTATACATCGCTGATTTCTTTAAATATATTCTCATTGTGAATTTGATAACAGCATCGCATTTCAAACAAGTTGGGACACTGGCGCTGTCAAATGTTCAAACGACACCTGTTTGGAAGAGTCCACTGCTAAATAGATCCACTGGTAACACATGATGGTATCATGATTAGGTATGAAACGTATATCCTGGAAAGGCTCAATTATTTACAGGCAAGGATGGGATGAGGTGTGCCACTTTGAAACACATAATATATAAAGAATATCACTACACAGTCTTTGTCAAACACAGTTTGTTTGCAAATTCGGTTTTAATTCTTAGTTTTCACACTGTCAGCTTTTTAGAATCAGGGTTATAAGTATGCACAACATGGTATAGTCAGCATTCACAGCCACATTGTGTGTGTGTGTCTGTGTGTGCGTTGTCTTTTTATTTCCTGTGGATTAACCTCGGGCAAATCAACACTGAGGCCTTACAGTACGAACTTGATAAGCGCTGCTGGTCGAGCTCAATGAGCATTTTGTCCTTTCACAAGCCATGCCAAGACAAGCTGAAGCTCGGGGGTCTAGTAGCTATTACCAAGTAATCAGGTTACTCAGCTTTTCTCCATGGGTTTAAACAATAACGTCACAATGCCAGCTTTGTAAATTAAAATTACCTTTTGTTCGTCATGTGTTTTAAGATCAGGTAAATAAACTTCCGTCTTTTAAAGAGCTGTCTTCTCATTTATCTCAGGGTAGTTCTTGGACAAGCCATAAGTGACAGTTGAGCTGCTTTATTAGGCAAACGGTAGCTGTCGATATCCAGTCGCCTACTGGGGTCAGGAAGTGACATTAGCACACTAACCAGTCAGTCAGTCAGGTCAGTGGTTTGACCACAGCGTGATACCTGTGCTGCAGGCAGCTGTAAGCAACTTTACTTCACAGACAGATGGAATTACATCTGCCACTGAGCTACTGTACCTGATGAAGAGTGATTACTGAGAGGCCTGAACAAGTTAACCTGCCTGTATAACAGCTCCTCCATCTATCTGAGTGAGATGTAACGCAGCACTTAATAAATATCCAATGTGGTTGCAGGCAGCATCTTGGTGGTGTTGATGTCTGAGGCCACATTCAGACCAACAATCTCACTGTGTGGAAAAACTGCAGTCTTGTCCATTTCAATTAGATGCTGTAGATGTTACTTAAAAAAAAAAAAAAAAGGTGCTCTGTCATCCGGCACAATAAATGAAACCCTTCGCATGTTTTGCCTGAAAGTAATGCATCGTCATCAGGCAACGCACTGCTGTGGCCAATCAGACAGAATACCAGGATAACTGGAGGTGTCAAGTCTTGTATCATAAAGTTGCAAAACAAAAGGATCTTCTGTTTCCAAAAGAGATTTCCCCAGTTCTGCCTATTCCCCCTGTTAACAGTTTTCTTTACAAAATGTCGTCAGTGTTTTGAACTCTGAACACAGAACTCTTTCAGTAACAACCCTGTAGGCTAACGCTGTGACCACCAGTTTTAAATATTATTTAGTTATTTACACTGTTTCTGAGAAACGGGTTTTTGTCTGTGAGTTTAGCAAGCCGGTCCACATTAAGTACCACAGCACCTATGTGCCTGTTTTTATGTACACAAGCTTGATGCAGTTGTAAATAATTTGTACTGATAATTAAGCTAGGAGGGTTTCAAGTTGATCTAAGACATCGAATTGCACCAACTTAGAGTCATGTAGGGTTTGTACAGGAAAAACAAATGAGAATTTTACTTCCTAAATTAAGGGCAAAGGAAATAAGGGATGGGCAGTGGATCGTTACCACGCTGACATTGTGACATGAGATACATTATTGTTATAATAGTGTTATATCATAATATGCCTTAGATCTGTCTTTTCCTGGTTTTCAAGGCTACATTGCATTAAAGGGATGTAATTTTCTGAACTGAAGTTATTATATCTTCATTGCTGATGATTATTTATTAAAAAATGTCACTTTTTATACCATTTTGAGAAAGATATCAAGGTGTTTGGTTCAAAATTATCATGATTTTTTTTTAACTTTTGTTCTTTTTTTTCTTTTTCATCCCATGGGCAACCCAGAAACAATCTCATTTCTCTCTTTGTGTCAACAGAAGTTCCCAGAGCTCAAGTTTAAGTACGTGGAGGAAGACCAGCCGGAGGATTTCTTCATCCCCTACGTCTGGTCCCTGGTCTTTAACTCCGGAGTCGGCCTCCACTGGAGCCCGCACGGCATCGAGCTGTTCAGCATGGACTCTGGCTGAAAAACACCTGCTGCAGCCAACTCCGCGTGTCTTCATCCTCCGTTCGGCATAGAACAAAAAGACTGACAGCATGTGTGTGTCTGTATTTGAGTGGGTGTGTGTGCGCGTTGCCCTTTATAGTATGTGCACGCTGCTTTGAAAGTGCCTCAACCTTGTACAGAGTGGTAGTTCTTCTCTTCTTTTTATGCAGCACAACCTCCTTTTTTCCCTTCATATCATAATAATTCCTCTGCTTCTGCACTGTGAAGCTTCCTTTGTGAAAGTTCACACAGTAGCACCCACTCGTGTACAGTCAGTCCTGTAGGGAATATCTATTTAACATTTGAGCGGCTTCACCTGGTTCCACAGCACATGCCAAGTTACATCTCTTATGTAAAGCATTTTGTTATTGTGAGGACCTCAGGACACAGGCGATGGATAATCCTCCAGTTTTTCTTGCTCAAAAACAAAAAGGTCAATTAAAGGACTAAAACCAAGTGTTAAACAGGCTCTGGTGAACGTTCATTTATGGCTGCACTGAAATAGTACCAACTTAATATTCAAGACAGTCTTTGAAGACAACATACATTTCGTGAATAAGTTATGTGGAATTGAGTTTTGTAAGACTTTTCTCATATATAAGCATTTTATTTCGACCAGCGTTGCTCTTCAGATTTGGTGGGTTTGTAAAAAGAAGATGAGTTTTGTGACTCCAACTTCAAAAACAGGTCAGATAAAGAGAACTAACAGAAAATCCCGTTCTGTTGCAACCTGCTGGGTTTTCAGATTTGAGTCCACCAGAGTTGAGTGCGTTGGTGGCCATTTCCAATAAACCACATTGAATTACAGCTTAATTAATGATTAATTTTAGTCCCTGGATAATATTAGCAGTCCATGTCGCTCTGATTCATGTGATTTCATTGCTGCTTCCAGCCCATTTATTTGACTTTACCCTGTCTTTGTCGTTCCCATTTTATTCCTGATGGTAACCCAAGGCAAGTACTTAAACTAGGACAAGTCATTAAACTTCTTGTCCTGTTGTGCATAATTACAGTTGTCTCTTTGATTTGTCACTTTGTTTGCATGTGTAACTAGAGACTTTGTATTAAATTATTTATTTTCACGTATATTGTTTTTTTATACATATATTCAGCCCCTCAAAATGTAAATGGTTGTAGTATTGAAATGATTACTACTAATGACAGAAAAATGGTGGTACTAGGCTTTGATTCTTCCCGGGTGGGAAACTGGCTTTATATTATTACATAAAATATGACAACAGCTGTCATTTTGTGGCAAATATTACTTTGACAATAGGAATTTAAATAAAAATGTTAAAGCAACCAAAGTGTCACATGGTTATTTAGCAAAATGAAATGCGGTACGGTGCAGGAAGGAACATGGATATGAAAGGGAGCTTTCATATCAGTGAATGCAAGCTAAGCTGCCATTTCTGGTTTTATCAAATCAAGTGTCTCCTGTTAAGCATCTGAGGGGAGATTGTATTTTAAATTAATAAAATACTGTTTGTCCTCTGCAGATTCACCAGAGACTTAAAGCACTGTTAAGGAGACAGCTATAGTTTCTAAAGGCATTCCAAAGAATCTCCATAGTTGTGGAAATTGAGCTCTTACAATGGCTACACTGACCTATTGTTACGCATGGCAAAGCAGTCGTTCTTCTCTAGGATACAGCTAAGCTACTAAGTGTCGAGTCAGTATAGAATAATGCATGCATGTGAAAAATACTGCTTCTTGAACATGAAGCCTTTCCTTCATCCGCTGCTGCTCAAAGTCCCTAATGGCTACTTCTGCTCCCTTCTCACTCTCTTCTCTCACACTGGCCTGAAATGTGAGCCTCCACATACAGACTAAGTACAAAACCCTAGAAGATAAAATAGACATCATGGGAAATACATTCATTTGCTTTTTGCCAAGAGTAGGATGATAAGATCAATATCATACTGTCTCTAAAATAAAGATACTCCAGGAAGTCCCTATGCCTGGCCAGGATGTACAGTAACATCACATAACTAACGAAAAAAACACATCTAGATTTTACATTTAAATTTTTTTTAACAGACTGGACAATCAATAAGTCCAGTGTTACTCAGCTTTAGAGGTACAAATAAACAGATTTATTCACATTTGGAAAGGGCCAGGTAAGCCCCACCTCAACCTCCCTCTGCTACTCTTTATGCTAAGCTAACAACTGCTGCATATAGCCTCACACTTAGCATTATCTTCTCTTGAAAAATGTTGCATGCAGGTCCATCAGCACCATCTTCACATCAGTGATAGTTACTTAAAACTTTAAGACGCCTAAAGAGGTTTAAAAAAAAAGAGTTTTCGATAATGATGGACTTTAACAGTGCTTTTAGGCTCAGTTTAACTACAGTGCTTTCTTACTCTACACAGCAAACTACATTAGAGAAAAATGGGCCTCAAAACATGCACATTCTCTGTATCTACATAAGAGAATATTACTACAAGTTAACACTGAGCATGTCTCTCATCTTATTGTTGCCTGTTGTAGTCATAGCTGCAGAGGCAGCAGAAACAGAGGCATTAAACCGCTTCGGAGGGGAAAAGTTTACGGCACAATGGCACCCACTGTGTCGCTGGCGCTCCCACTTCCCAAGAGAATTTCATGCCTTTTCGTCTCTATTGTATCGATTTTCATGCCTGAAATTCTCTCATTCTCAAGGACAATATAATGGATGCAATTTGATGTAAAGAATGGCCCATTTTCAGCACGGGGTCGCCGGTAGGTTACAGTGAGACAGCGCGCCCGAGGACAAACTGTCCAAACTGACGCCTTTTTTTCTCTCCGCACGACTCTCACCTGCTTCCAGCTCTATTATCACAATGCCAGATGGTCGAGGGGAGGTTTTCACAAAGTGACATGGCCCTCCTTGTTCCTGCATGGTGCGGGGGTCACCTTACTGTGGGCTCCTGTTTCAGTTGACAGCAGGAAGATGGATGGAGCAGAGGATTGTGGGATGGGTAGTTTATTGCTATGGAGGCTGGTACATTTACCTCAAGGTCTAGGTGAGATGGCGTTGCAGTCTACCAGCGCACCATGGCTTCAGATGCAGAGGTTATACCCAGATCAGCACCTACTGATTGATGGAAAAAGTAGGGCGCTGGAGACCAGTTTGCTGAAGTGGCTTTGCATTAAGTACTGGTTTCCCCCCTGTGGCATGGAACTCATTAGTGTGACGGATCACCATGGTAACGATGGAAGGTCGTTGGTTGAACAGTTTTAGGTTTAGGTCACAGCAAAGGGGAAGCTCTCACAGCGTGAGAACGACACTGAGATACAGATCAGATATTAGCACAAAAATAAACAGGTTGCACTCTCTTCACTGGAATGACAACAGAAGGGCTGGAATGCCTGTAAGGAAACAAAACCAGAATACATAAATAGAAACAAAGATGAGACACACAGACTCCGTAATGCTCTTGATGTTGCAAGATACCAGCTAACCTACATCTGGTAATCACAGGTTACAGACAGTGCAACAGACCTCCCACCTGAAGAAATGCTTGAAAAGTCACGTATGTACCTCAACCGCAGTTTATCTGATGTTTTCATTTCACATTGGAACTATTTTTCTATTCATTAGTCATCAAATGGCTTAAATGCTATCTAGGTCACAGTCATTGACCTTTTTACACATAACTGCTCAGTCATAAGATGAAAGCTGATAGACGGTTAACAAAGAAGCTAAGCTGGAAAAAATAGTAAGAAATCAGTTTTTAGCCACGTCGCTATGATTTGGCAATATCAGTCTGTTTGTCTTTCAGTGCACCACTTTTGGTCCAGACTGTTGAACTGAATTTTAGTGGCGTTCAAGGTCCCCAGAGGATGACTGCTCCTGGCTTTGATGATCCCTAGATTTGACTTATTTTATTGCACTGCCAGCAGGTCAAAGTTTGCACCTATCATCTACTCAGTGGATTAGCACATTTTGTGCAGATGATGTATCCTGATACATTAAGTTGATATTCCTGGTTTTGAATAAAATATCAAAACAAATATTCCTGTGGGATGAATCTCCTCAGTTGCTAGTTGCGCTTAGTGCTACTGATAGCATGCTAACACACTAAGATGGTGAACATGGTTTGCTAGTATGTTAACACTGTCTTTGTGAACATGGTAGCATAGTGATATTAACATTTAACTTAAAGTTTATATCGGTAACATTAATATGTAAATTAATTTCGATGTTTTGTTTTTTTTAGATAGGTACAAAATAAAAGTATTGCTTTTCCCCAAAAATATCATTATGACTGAGAGTTAGTTATTTGAAAAATTTTGTCAGGTCTGACAATGATTGTTTTGTTTACCTCTATCTAAGAGCGTCAAGGACTTGTGAGCCATTAGTACATCAACGATGGTACCACGTGGTAGCTCTGTGTCGGAAGTGAAAAGTTCTTTTCTTGGTGATGATTCGCAGTTCTCTATCACTGAATGTAACATAATGAAAATGGAAAAAAAACTGAAATGCATTTCCAAAAAAAAGGTTTTATTTTGCAAATCTTGAAAAATAATGTAGTTATATAATGTGAAGTTGACTTTTTTCCAGATGGTAATATTAGAGATTAAAAAAACGGAAGGGTTTATCCTCTGGGGGCATGAATGCTCTTATACTGTATGGCAGTCTGCCCGGTACATCTTTATGTGTCTTGTGTACAAGCAGATATTTTGGGACGATGGTGAAGCCAGAGGAATGTTTAAGAGGTCACCAAACACTGATATCCTCCTCATTGGATCTATGGACATCTACTGCACATTTAAAAGCAATCTCACCATTACACTATAAGTGTTGGATAGACGGAGAGGCCAACTGACATTTCTGTCACCATTTGGCCTTGGCACTCTTGTATGTAGACCAATTACACATATGCAGATCTTCAAAATTGTTTCACATTAATGGCCTATAAAGAGAACTGGGTCACTGAGGCCTGCAGCTACTTTAATAAAATGTCACAAATTAAATCCCAGAACACAACCAGATGAAGAAATGTAAATGTAAAAGTGACCTGTTCTATGCAGTGTCCTCCTTTGAGTAAGGACTTTTAAACAGCAGCTTATAGACCAAATCCCACACTGAAAAGATGCTTTCACTAAAAAGCTTGAAAGAGTTAACCTTCACACACAAAACATGTTGCCTTGGTGAAGACATGACATGAATAAAATGCTTTTACCCATAATTATTTGAGGCTATAAGGATCGCACTGTAAGATCCGTGTAGACTCTTGTAACATCTTGTTTTTTTCATGTATAATGTTTAATGTACTTTATATTTGCTTGTGATGATCGGCTGCATATTAATTTCTAACAAGTACATAAATGTATGATGGGGCTGTAAAAAAAACTGAGTTTAATCATCTGTTTGAAAAGTTTGGGTCGATTTAAAGTGATTAATATTGTATTAAGGTGTTCGTTTTCATTGATTAGCTTCTGTCTGCTTCTGTTATGGTTTCCATCTTTAACATGCAGAACCACTGTGCATACTGAGATGTGTTTAATTTTGTTGCCTTACTGGGTCAATTTAGTTTTTCAAATTCGCCTCTGTAGAGTTATAATTAATACTGAAAGTATCAAAATGAGTTGTAGGAAAGATGCTGAACTGCCTAAAGAAGTAAAACTGATCAAACTTCTGTTGGATTTAATTTAACCGTCTCATCTGTCTGTAATAGGTTGCTGTGTTTACTTCTTGTTTTACTTTTGTGAAACAAAACAAAAAAACGTTTATGTGTGATTTTATTAAAACATAATTTAGCAGTAGCATGAGTACAGAAGAGTCATCAAAGTCACCCAGTACAGTCAGTTTTACAGCAGTACGTTCCTGCAGTTAGCTAACATTAGCTAATGTTAGCAAGCGTGGGCTAGCAGTGATGCCAGATCATGTAGCAGTGATGCCAGATCACGTAGCAGTGATGCCAGATCATGTTGGGCTTTAGCAACAAAACTACGGAGTCAAATAAACTGAGCATGGGAGCGTTTGATTGCATATGAGTTTCAGTTAAAGCTGGAACAAGCTATCAAATTTAAAACTTTTCTGTCTCAAAATCATTGCAAGATCTCAAACATGCTTTTAAACATGTGTTTCATGTGCCTCCATAGCTTAAGTTATTTTTTTCTATGAATTCCTCTGATTACATCCCATTAGACTTTTGGAATGAGCTTTTTTTTAGTTGCTGTTGTTACAGTTTTCTCATTTTATTTATCAAAGCAGTGACCAATGATGAAAGTTAAAGTTACAGTTTGTATTATTTGTAGTTATACCATCTGTTCCTCCCTGCACATTGACATGTTGTTACACTGACCGATATTTTCTGGAGCTTTTCAGCTCACTTGACACAGCAGTGTTTCACTTTTTCACGTTTTTAAACCTTCACTGACCTTGTCTCCAGCTGTCATTGTGAGCTTGTTACACACATTTCCACTTTCTGGGGAAATGTGACAAACTGTTACCACATCCTCTGATTTAGAAATAAAACTCATCAGCCTCCCTGTCTAGAAGGAAGTTATTATAGCTTAATAATTAAAGCTTAATAACTTCCTTAAGACTGGGAGAGGTGAGAAAAATGTGATGTGACCTTTGAACTCACTGCAAGGTCAGCTAGAAGAGTGTACGACAGGTAGATCTGTAACTCATATTGTAATTCTGGGTAAAATGTGGGTCACTGTTTGGCTCAGCAGCGTGTTCGTACCGTCTCCTCTCGCCCTCTCTGCTTCATGATGGTGACGTAACAGCTGGAGACTTTGACAAATGGGAGATTTCTCTTGAACACAATAAAATGAAAACAAAACACACCCAGCTTCTTGCTCTTCACCCCAGGATTTTTGTTTAATTTTTTTAATTATGCAGTGACATTTACCAACATGGGTGGTTTTTGCTCTTGCCTGACAAGACATCAGATGTGCAAGTAGTAGAGGAAAAAAAAAAAAGAAGAAAATTCTTCTCTATCTTTTTAATTAAAGTTGTCTTATTTTTTATTGTTCTTATCTTAGCAATGACGAGCTCCCTGTGTGCCGTCTTCACCCTATTCTGAGCGCTGTGGTTCAGACAGAATAAGCCTCTTTAATTGCATATGCATGACCCCTTGTCTGGAAGCAGTCACTGTGTCAATAAATTATAATAAAGGCCAGGACTGCTATCTAGAATATTAATCATCCGTCTTCGTCTATCATGCTGTTTTACTCCATTGCATACACTCTTTTGAATCATCTCTATGGGCCAGTTGTTAGATTTGACTGCAGCAGGGGAAATTAAACTTTTTAATGCTGGAAACCAAACCTGACATTCTCACTTAATTATTCTGATTCACAGATTATAAGGAAAACCATCTCAAATATCTAACATTGTTGGATTCCTTGTTTAATGGGGAAAATTTTAGAGGAAGAGCCACAGTAACACATAATATATACAATATTAGCAAATACTCGAGGAAGAGACGGTGTAAAGTCTATGAAAATGAATATTTAGAATTCATTATAAATATTCAATAGAACAGGCAATATGAATACAATCTCTTTTCAAGTAAATGCAAAATGGGGTTTGGCAAAGTGATGGATTTGCAGTCTTTAACAATGATATAAGACTAAAATTTTGACACTGCTGCTATAAATAAAAGGACAAAAACACCAGGAGGTTTTTTTAATGTAGTTTCCAGAGCGTGTTTCCTCATTTCAATTCAGTTTTTATTTGTCTGAAAATGTGCACTGTTAGTTCGTTCTTATTAGTTTCAGTTTTGTTTTTGGTTTATTCAGTAAAAACACAACTCATTGCGAAGTCACTGAGATCATAATTATGCAGACATTAGGTGTCAACAAGCATAACGTGCACACCAATGTCACCTAATGTTTCTTGTGTTGACAAATTTGACAATATTGGAAAAAGACTAAAACTACATGACCTCTATATTTTTTTAAATTTATTTTAGGTTTTAGTAAGAAGCTTACATCATCTAATTTCAGTTGGTTTTACTTTACTATAACAATTTCAATAAAGTCAGCCTAAGGCAGGCGAACAATTGTCATTGGGTAATTGTTTGAAGAGGAATTTAAATTTATTGGACGATGGATCAAAGGGGGACATTCCCATAAAACCCAATTCACTACAGAAATATCTTTAAGTTACAAAGGTAGAAGTACAAAGGGTACTAGTGCTGCCTCCATCAAGTGTGTGTAAATTTGAGGAAATATTGACAAATTCAGATCTTTATTTAAGCCAAACAGCTCAACTGTGTTAAGACTGTGAATCCAATATGCCCAGAAGAAGATTATGCACAGCCTGACTGGTCTCTGCAGCGTCATCGAGTAACAATTTATGGACAAAATAACCAGACAGGAATGTCTATTTTCGGCAAATTCAGCAAATTAAATACCTGACCAGTCAAGGTTCTTCATCATATTGACTCAAAAATGGTACAAAAGGTCAATTAAGCCAATAAGCTATTAAGCAGTGCTGCTCATTGATTTGCAACATTGCCCACAATGTCCTGTTTCAACTAGGGATATTAAAGGTAGAGATTCCTTAATGTCAATACTATACAATCTCTAACCACTGAGTAATTAATATAATCCTATAAGATATATCCTCATATTGTCCAGCCCTTGGGGACTGTATAAAAATTCTAGGGAACATAAAAGGGTGAGGGTCACTTTTCTATTTGGTGAAAGTAGAGTAGTCAGATTTTTGAAGGAGAACTTTTTCCTCATAAATTTCCTTTCGCACTCCATATTCAGTATGATAGCAATTCACAACTTGCTTTTATCGATGTGCACAGTGCTTGCACACACCAGAAGTTATGTGAAGATGTTACAGGTGAAATAAACATAACCTATAACAGTTCAATGCATTTATATTTTTTGACAAGTTTGTTGAAGAACTGTAGTTTTCAGGGTCCCTTATATCATTTATTTACACAGTAAATATCAGGACCCTCTATGCAGCTGTCGCGCCATTCAATATCCTGTTATTTGTGTGTGAAGTGGGGTCTGAAATAAGACACGTGTTGTGGCTTAAATAATGGTGATGGAAAATGTTTAATAAACCCCTCTGCTGCACCTTTATGCAGGCTAGAATGCAGACAGGCTCCTCCAGCCAGACTGAAATGGAAAACGGTTAGATAAAATTGGCTACTTCCTGGAGTCTTGAGAATAGTCACACACACACAAACGGAAGGGCAGGGAGACATAGAGAGAGAGAGAGAGAGAGAGAGAGAGAGAGAGAGGAGGGGACAACGCGTCTGCAGCCACTTCCACAATCCCTGTGACAGACCTTTTCCCCTGACTGATTGCCTCCAGACTACCTTAAAAAACGGCGCGCTCTTCTGAACCGTTTGGGCTCCTGCGTCGGGCTCTTGCGCGGCGCCAGTGGGGGATCCGGGGACAATGTGGGGATGAGCTATTGACTACCCACACACACACACACACACACACACATCTTTCCCATCATCATTAGAAGCCACCCACCCCCCTGCCCTGCAGCGACACTGGCTCACTGGCACATTAACATACTGCTGCCTGCACCTCCTCCCCTGGACTGCTGTCTGTCTAGAGAACACAATTAGGCTACGGAGGAGACACACGCATAAATATTAGAAAAAACGACATTGATGCTAATGCGGCTCAGTGTGACTGAGTCTGACGGACTGCAAGTGTCTGAGGTGCTAGGAAAGGCTGCAGCTCACTGATGTTGTGGGTCTCTTCTGACGTCTAAAATAGATTTTGCTGAGTTTTAGGCTATAAATTACAGTTATGGCTTATGGTTCAATATGCACCATTGCCATTAAGTTTAATATGAGAACAACGTAGCCATTTGTCAAAGCATCTTCTTATTTTGGCTTACCTTTTTATTTATTTTTTAAAGGTTTTAGCCTTTGTATAACAGGAAAAACAAAAGAAAAGAAAAGAATGCTTCACTTTGATAGTGTATGCCTGTTTTTTTTTTCTCTCTTTCTCTTTCTAACCCTTATCCTAACTGCAGCCTTCCGATATAATATCGTAAATCGTTTCTAACCAAATTTTGCGACTTTTATTTTAGCCTAAATGATTTTGTTTCTAAAGTCAGTCTATAAAGAGGGCGGATCCTGCACTTTCAGGCAAGGGAAGTTGCTCTTTAGGCGATGGACCGTTTTGCTGGATAAATAAAGAATGTTGGAAACTGTTGTGTTGATAATTAAGACAAACTGGAAGGACACTTCTGTCTGTCCCACCTGAAAGCTAAAACGCCCAGAGGGCGGCAGCAACGCGCTCTTCATCTGTGTTTAGGACGTGTGGCCTGTGGTGTTTTCTACCCGAACTCTGGTCTCACAGGCACAAATTCTTTCTCCTGGCTCCCCCCCCCTTCCTTATTGTAGGAGACCCCAACCACAGTCCTTAAACTCTTACCTGAACAAGATCCAAAGAAAACCTTAATGGCAATTTACTCGGGGAACTATTCTGGCTGAATAACACTGCAACAACAAAATGTTTTATTATAGGATTACGTTATATTGACGGTTCTCGTTCATATGCCTGAATCAGATTGAATAGTTTAGCCTACAGTTTACACACGTGCTTTCTTTATGCAAATATGAATAGATTGTTAATGAAACACTGATCAAACGCTTCTGGCAATCATCTGAGCAGGTTTTCATGGGACTAAAACTGCCTTTTATCAAGGTTTGTGCCTCCACAAGATTATTAAAACTCCGGGACTTTTCTAAATCATAAGCGTTGAAAAGAATCGTTAAATGGTTCGGAGGGCCATTTATCTTTTTTAGTTTAATCACTCAGCGTATTACACAGGCATGTGGATGAAAATATTTGGATTTTGTATCTTTTGGCCTGAATGTTACAGTTTCCTAACTGTGCCCTCCTTTTCTCAAAGTTACTCTTTGTCAACTTTTCCTGGGAAAATTTAACTCTCCGATTTTAAAACTTTTTACGTGTGTGTGTGTGTGTGTGTGTGTGCGTGCGTGCGTGCGCCGTGGGCTCTGCTTGATCTGTTGTTTGCGCAACACACAATCACATTTCTTTTAAGCGACAGGGTGTCTAGACACACACGTGACCGGGCGCGTCAATGCGCACTGGAGACTGGAGACGGAGCAAGGGCACCCAAACCATCCGCCTCATTTACAGACAGAGAGCCTCTTACCCCCCTCGAGATCACACGTCGGCTCGCTTTCTTCCACACTCAGACACGGAAACTTCGTTTGAGATACGAGGCTGGATTATTTTCTTTTAGGGAATCAGTCGGCTGCTAAAATAGGTTACGAGGCTCGGTGCGTGGACGTAACCCGAGGGTCTCTCTCGCTTTTCTCTCAGGCTTTCAAACGCAACTCAACTCGGGTGAGAGATTCAGACCTGGATTTGCTCCCTGGCACTTTGGACGAGGCACATTCTTGCTAGCAGACCACATCCTCTGCAGACGAGAGGCACATTTAGACGATAACGGATAAAAAAAAAGCCTCCGCAAGCCAGTCGGAGAGCTCCTCTCTGTGCAGTCGGATCAAGGATTTTGTGGATTAATGCTGCTGATCAGCGGCGAGCTTCGGTTTTCATGGGATAATTGTGATAGCGTTCAGGCGTAATTAGGCCCTAGTTTGTGTAATTTCCAATACAGCTAATGCGCATCGACAGAAAACATGTTTTGACTATGTTTGTGTGCTGAAAAATCGGCACGGAATGTGTTTTAAAGGGGTCAGTTCACGGCGCTAGGCTGCACATCACCAAGTGAACCATTGCAACACATTCAGGCTACATGGTGCTGTGTTGTAGCTCATTTCCACTGCCGCTGTAGAGGTGATATAGCTCTAAAATTCATTATTATAGGCCAGCCTGAAACGCCTGGAGGTGATGGTTCTTCTTCCCCGGAGGACAAGCTGACTGTCCCGTGAAACTCGACTGCTTTTCGTGGATCAAGTCTGCAGGAGACGGCAACAGAGACTGGCGTATGCTACAGATTTCCTCTGCTTATCCAGCTCCCAGTTTTTCCACCGTATCTTCTCAGGCTGCTTGTCATTGCCTGGACTCGGATCCCGGAATCTTCATGATTTGCGGACACCATGCTCGTTTTTTAGCCGGGGAACCCTCTTTTCGTCCCGCATGTTTAGGACCAAACGATCGGGGCTCGTCCGGCGACTCTGGAGGAGCCGTGCGCCCGTTGAGGGCGACGGGGAGGCGGATAGAGGGACGCATGGCTCCGGGGGCTGCTGCATGGGCAAAACGACAAAGGTGGCCAAGTCCAACGCCGGGTCGGAGGCTGAATTGAAGGCGTTGACCCACTCGATACTGAAAAAGATCAAAGAGAAACAATTAGAGGTGCTTTTGCAGGCGGTGGAGTCCAAGGGGGGAGCGCGAAGCCCCTGCTTGCTCTTGCCCAGCAAAGTGGACGCCAAAGTGGGTCAACAGTCTTACTCTCTCCCCATGCTGCTCTACAAAGTGTTCAGGTGGCCGGACCTCAGGCATTCCTCGGAACTGAAGAGGCTGTCTTGCTGTGAATCCTACGGGAAAATCAACCCAGAGCTCGTTTGCTGCAACCCGCACCACATGAGCAGACTTTGTGAACTCGGTGAGCTGGATTATTTCTAATAACCTCATCATCTTCACAACAACAAGAGAAAAAAAAAAGTTCTGAAATTGCATTTAATTCTCTGGTGGTCGGGCCTAATTTTAAATCGAGCACAGATTCAGACACCGTGTCATTGTGTCAAAGAATTACCAGACTCTTTAAGGGATAATTAGCCTAATTCAAATGACATCACCTCTCTTGGCACAGTTGTCTTGTGTTTCCAAGGGGTCAAACTTGCTGTTGAAAGCGTGCCAAGTGGTCCTCCTCATGATTTTACGCAGTATCTTGGCAATAATTTTGAAGTATAGGCTTTTGTTTCATTGAAATAGTCACAGCAGAGATATTTTTTTATATTTATCTTGTATTTTTACAAAGAAGATTGATCGCATAATTTGATTTAAATGCCCTAGATGTTACTTTTTGGCACTTTAGAGACGCCAAAGCACTCATAAGCAGTTTATTTTAACTTGTATCAGGATATTCACTTCACCAAAAGACCCCCTCTCTTTTTTTTTCTTCAACTAACAGCCCTTTGGGTATTTCAGCATTTCACAATTGGCATCTCTAAAGCGCAAAGCGACTCATCCCGGGCTTTACGCTCTTTCCGTGGTGAAGTTTCCAGGGTCTGTGTGTGTGCATGTGTGTGTATGTGTGTGCGCTTGCTTGGCGTCCCGGGCCAAAAGAGGCCCGTATCTCAGTTTGTCCTAGACGCTGATAGTGGCCCTCCTGGCGCCAGGCGGCCCCCTGTTTATCTGCCTGCCAATGAAAGGCAATAGCCGCCCGGCCGGCCTCACCGCCTGCCTCTCCAGGCTGAGCTGACAGAAAGAAAACCTTTTCCCAGAAGAATGACAACTCTTATCATAAAGTTTAGATCTCTCCCTTGTTTTTGTTCTCATGCTCGCCTTTTTTTTTTCCTCCATGCAGAGTCCCCTCCTCCTCCATATTCACGCTATCCCATGGACTATCTTAAACCACCAGGTGAGCTTCATATTTATTTATAAATACATAAATTAATGCCTAAAACACATTTGTTTTGCAAAGCATATGCATCTAAATGCCCATCTTGTATTCATGAATGTTAATGTGTTGTCTGACATTACAATGTATATAGTCTTACACACTCCCCCTACAGTGTGTGAGTGTGCGTGTGTGTGTGTGTGTAGGAAACAGCTCCATGTTATGTTGTGATTTATGATAGCAGTGGAGTGGCACGCCTGGCTGGCTGGGCAGTTCTAGCATGGCTGGCAGCCAGGGCAAAGCAGCACAAAGTTGAGATACCAGCTATAGACTGACTGGCATGTCACCAGGGGCACTGTGTGTGTGTGTGTGTGTGTGTGTGTGTGTGTGTGTGTGTGTGTGTGTGTGTCTGAGTGGGGGAGGGGAGTTGTATGGAGTTTGTTT
>JAPZDX010000011.1:15707533-15719171 GCA_029783625.1 Naso annulatus | reverse complement strand
CATTTAAATGAACAACTGGAAGTGCTGGCTAATAGTTGGCAGTATAACTTATACCATAGGAGCTGCCGAATTTGTTTACTTCCTGTTATTGCCAAGCCCTAACCAAAGACATACATCAAAGAAATTCAGTCGTAGTTTGACTTCTAAAATTTTGATACGAACACTCAAATTAACCTCAATAGACTGTCGTCATATTCGACTTGCTTTAGGTGCACCGTGGAGGGTTTAATCGGAGTTTGCTAGTGGCTATTGTGGAATGCATTGACTTGCGCAAGCATTAGCTCGGTCACTGCTTTCCATTTTGCCAGTTTACACAGTCGGAAAGAAGATCGAGTTTTCAAAGAATTTAACTTCGGAGCCTGGATTTAAAGTTTGCAGTTTCAGGGGTGTCACGCAAAAGAAAGGCCAAACCACAGCAAAAGGTTACCGTTTGATGCAAAAACTTGGACGTGTAAATGGCCTCCAAACCACACACCACAGAAGAAGGCATCCTCTGTGCATTTCAGACCTCTCTCCATGCTGTGTGGGAGGACACTGTGAACCCTGTTAATGTATGAAACTACCAAGATCGATTATGAGCTAATGCTGGTGTTTGCTGCTGATATAGGTGTTGCTACTTGAGAGTTATCAGCTGGATTCCTTTTTTTAATATAAAGATAATTTAACATAAACCTGAGTATCTGCAAGAATTAAATTAAAGATTTTAGGACCCTTTTAAACTCACATAAAATGCATTTTAATACCTGTTTCATGATTAGAAGTATGGCAGTACTAATATGATGGAAAACCAGGACAGACAAAATTCTCATTACGTCTCAGCAATATATAACAATAATTCCTCATTATATAATTAATTAAATTAATGCAACCTGAAAATGGGTAAATGACATAAAATGGATGGATGGATTAACCAATTGCCAGACAGATGATTAAGTAAACTCATTAAACGGTTCATTTCTGATTGCAACCCTCTCTACTTTACAAGGATTAACCAATTAAAAATGATTAATTCTTTAAGGTTCGTTTGCAACTGTAGCTGTCAGTGGATTCTTTGTGCAGGTCTGCCTGAACGGCCTCCTGCACAAAGAATCCACCGTTTCAACAATCCCGCTTAGAAGTTTGTAACTAACATTCTGGACAAAAAAAAAAAAAAATTAAACATTTTGCTAATTTAAATCCCTCTAAAGCCTTGAAAAAAAAACTTTTTCATTACAGATGTAAATTTGTTATTTCAAATAGGGCCCAACCGCTATATCGGTTTGCAGATTTTATCGTCCAGTTCTGGCCAATGTATCGGTATCGGCGTGTATATGTTCTCCGATATGCAACAAAATTAGTAATTATTTTTAAGGCTGGAAAAAATGCTTTGACAAATGATATCAAAAGTTGTAATTACATAGTTTGTCCATCAGAGGGTGGTCCGTTATTGAAGAACTAATAAATAAAGAATTTATTTTTTGGAATTAAGTTTTTTTAAAATGTAAGATATTATTCATCCATTAAATATCTTTGTCACAAATATTTATTAACCACATTCAGCCGATGTCATTGGAAGATATATCATATATCAGAATTTTCTTTCTCCCTGTAATCGGTATCAGCATTTGCCCCCAAAATCATGTCAGTCGAGGCCTAATTTCAAGTATGATGACCATGATATATGCTAAGCAGAAGAGCTTACAGTTGAAAAATGGACTTGTCACTGCTTTACAATAAGCTACATAAGAGTGATGCTGTTTCTATACCTAAAATATGTTGTTTAGTTTTCAGAGAGAACTGTGATTCTGTATTCATGACCTGCCCCCAACCAGCAGACAGGATACTGAGCGCAGCTGGTAGCCAAGTGTTGATGTGAGTGTGGGCCTGCGTGTGTGTCTGTGTGTGTGTGTTCTCGTGGTGGCTGCATCTAAAGTAGCCCCTGTTGTACACTCATGGCACCATGATTCAATTATATAGAGCCAGTGCTTTGCCTGAATATTAATCTGGGGGCCCAAACTTAATTTGTCTGGCGATGGGGGACACAAGCCCATCTGGCTGTATGGTAAGTGTGACACTCTGTGTGTGTGTGTGTGTGTGTGTGTGTGTGTGTGTGAGTGGGTTGTCTGTCTATTGTGAGACACAGAGGGACCTGTCAACCTTCTCTGAGGAAGACAAATCAGTTTGTAGGAGGCAGACAATCACTGGAGGCGCACACACACACACACACACGCAAACACGCAAATACACTCACCAGAGAAGGGAGGAACGAAAAAGAGAAAGAGAAAATATAGGATGGAGAAAAAATAAGAATGATTTTTCTGTGCTTCATATAAAACATTCATGACAAGTTGTTTTAAAATATGTAGATGTAAGAAAAATCCACTCCCTGTCGTCAGAAAAGACTTAGCATTTTTATTTGGTTACACATGATGCAAGTCACAATAAACTGTGAACATATTCGCTCTAAATGTTAATTTGAACTTTTATTTTCTGCCATTTTTCTCTTAAAATGAACCAAAGATTCTCCCAAATACTTGTACCCAGGGCCAAGCCTTATGCTCTATGGAAAACATAAGAAGTTATGGGCTTAAATATTTTTTAACAGGACATAAAACTGCATGAGATACAATACCATTAAAAATGTAAAATGAGCTGTGGTAAACACTGCCGCTCATTGTGTGGGTGTCACCGTCATAAAAAAGCCAATCTCCCCTCATCTTCTTAATTGTGAATCACCACTTCTCGCTAAATTATCATTTAACCGTTTTCTATCTTGCTTTTAACTTTTCCTTTTAGTTGATATACTCTGGTCTTCAGTTATTAATGGTTATATGAAGCATGCCGCCACCGGTGTGCAGAGTCATGCAAAACAAACATTGTGAATTAACTTCTGTGTTGCAGTGATTAAAGCGTAATTGATCTACTCTGGCAACGTAGATTTTTTTTTGCTCTTGAGGAGTGGCGGGTGCTGCTTTTGCACCCTGCAGACACCTGAAATGTCTTGAAAATGGTCCATATTCAGCAAAGTGGCAACGTAAGACTCTTACGCCCTCAGTCATGGAAAGCATACAGCTGTATGCATGTTAGCTGAACATCCACAACCCCCTCAGGTCAAGTGGGAAGCCCCCCCTGCCCCGTCCTTGTCACATTGCCCACAGTCCTCTGGGACTGAAGCATCGCCTTGGGGCACGAACGCAACCTCTCCTTGACCTCCCCTGTGTGCGAGTGACCTTCCTCTGACGTGTAAGGTTAGCTTTTATACTGGTGCCGAGGTCAAAGGCAGTGACTGAGAGGAAGGAGGCTGAGCAGAGCGGAGGCCGCGAGAGAGGGGGGAGGAGAAAGGGTTGAAATAAAGAATGAGATTGGACAAAGAGCAAGAGCGCGTGTGTGTGTGTGTGTGTGCGCATGTGAGTGAGACAGATGGGGGTGGGTTGAGGAAGTTAACAGCTCATCCAGTGCGTCTCTCACATTCTGCTTCACAGTTTTTTCTTGCTTTTCTTGCTTTGCTCGTCAACAGGAAGGCCGCAGGGCAGAAGAAGGGTGATAATGCAAAGAGACAGACAGAAACACACACACACATCTGAAAGCACATATTGCTGGGAAGGGGTCCAAGACTTATTGCGTATGTAGCGCTAGTGTTTTGTTTTTGTCTGTGAGGGTTTTGTGAGAGTGATAGACAGAGTGTGTTTGTGAAGAAAAGGTGTGAAGAGGCGTCTCAGGTGCATGAAGAGGCTGAGGTATCAACTATCTGACTCAGGATATGTCTAGTTGTCTCCGCTTTCTCCATCATGGCTGTCTCTTGCGGTTAAGGGAAAAAGTTCTTCCTCGTCTACATCTAAGGTTGCACCCTTCACTTCTCTTAAATTTAATCTTCTCTCCTCTAGCCCCCTTCTTCCTCATCTAGTCTCTTCTTAACCTTATAACTACCTGAAACCCAACCTCCAAAAAGCAGCATCTTTAAGCTCATCACCAAAGTTGTAAAGAGATCCCTCCATTAGTCTGACTTTATTTCTCCCAAATTCTCATCTGATGGGCAATGCTTGAGCTCTGTCTTTGTAATTTATGATTACATTTGGGCGTATTTGATACAAGCTCCGACCAAAATCTTCGAGTCTTTTGCTTTGTCCTGTAGACCAAATTTTAAAAAAAAAGACTTTAGAGTGATATATAAAAGAGAAAAGTAAAATTCTTCACATCTGAAAAGCTGCAAACACAATTATTAGCATCTGTGCTCAAAAACTACTAAGAAAATAGTCCCCAAATGATTTTCTGTCACATCAAATTAATTGTTTTGAGCTGTAAACAATCGTTGCTTGTGATATGCAAGTAACGAAACCTATTGCATCCACACGTTCTCAACTTTCACAAAAGTGGATTTGTTCCATATCTTGAGCAGGTAAAAAGTTGATTTCAAATATAGAAAAATGCAAATCAGTTGCTTGAAAAAGCAAAGGGAAAATTATTCGGAACTTGAGAGATGCTTAAAAAAAAAAAGTGCGATGTAAAGTAAACACATTTTACAGTTAATGAGCTGAAGCCACCTGTATTTTCACAAAGAAAAGCAAATAGTGGCACTTGATTTACCTGCTTCTGCATCTGGTGTTTGAGTGTGTTGGCTTGTGATTTAAGGTCACCTCTCTGTCAGCTTCACTCGAGGAGGTTTTCTGAATGCACACTGAAGTACACCTCGGCCTCTGTTAGTTTGTCTGTAGTTTTAAATATGCGTGTTGACATGCATATATCAACCAAGCTTGTGGCTCAGAGGGCCTAACAGGTTTTTACACCCCTGTGTTAATTCTGACACTCTGGTGTTTCCCTTGGCTCTGAGGTGAGTGTTAAGACAAACTAGAGTTTAATTACTGGCCAGGCAGTCACTCCTCACACACGTTAGACTGCTTTGTAAATACATGCAGGAGGAAAAGGTGAATTCAAGTTTGACATGGATTTAAAGAAAGCAGATCCAACTATCTGATCTGTCTTTCCCTCTCTGACTTAGATGTCTTGCACACCTGGTATTGTAGTGTCTCAGCCCCAGACTCACTTAAAAAACTGCCCAATTTTGAGAATTGTTGAGAATTGTTGAGTGGGGAGAGCATTAATAAGCTTTGCAACATGTCTACAGAAAATTCTTACCTTTTTGTGTTTTTTGTGAATTCAGCATTAATGCAATACGTCAAATTGTATTTGTCCTCTTCTAAACATCCATTTGTCGCTGTACTTGTGTGTCAGCTACATTACAGCTCTGTGGAGAGAGAGGTCTTGCTATGAGAGTTACCGCCTGTACAAAACCTGTCAACACGCAGCAGCTGTTTGAACGCTGTCTCAAAGAATTTCACTATTTCAACTGCATTTAGGAAAGAGGACAACGTTTTATTGACAGTAAAAGTGTCAAATTTTACAAATACAGTAACCACAAATACTTCTTTGTTGCAGACTGATTTTAAAAAAATTGAGCAATTTTGTGAATTGTGTAACCACAAACTTTATAAACTTTGTGAAATGCTGTTTGAGCCTTCTTGTAAATTTGGTTAATATGTTTTTTTCTATCCATGTAAAAAATTGTGTCAATTTCCTGCAAGTTTAAAACAACCCTGCTTAGATCTCATCACAAGCGGTTGGTCGGGAGCTGTGCAGTTGTGATTGGGTCACCCAGGACCGATGTTGGTTGGAAAACCGAGTGATCAAGAGTGAAACAACTGTGTCTGACCCGTCTATGTCTGCTAGTCTTGTTTTCCATTTCTTCACCCGGCATGCATCAGTATCATCTCATCCCTGGTCTTCCTGCCTCCTCTACCATCCCCCCCATCTCACCACATCCCCATATCTTTACTTTACATTGCACATGTGTAAGGCGTGTGCTTATTAATAATTTAGATCAATAGCATCAGCCATTATAGGGAGAGAAAACACATGCCGGAGGAGAAGTGATCCACAGTGGTCATGTTCTATAGTGACCTATCAATAGCTTGATCAATCTGTCTGAGAGGCACAAACTGATGATGAGCAGTCAAGTCCAATAATACCTCATCTTAACTAGCACAGCATGACTGTATCAATAACGAACAAATCGGTTTATAAAAATCAATCATGTCTATCTAATGGTTTGAAGGGTTTGTCAATGGAGCCCATTTTAGTAGAATTATTGCGCATATTTGTGATTGGGGTGAGGTTCTACAGTTAAAATTGATCAATGAAAAGGCAAAATTCAATGACAATTTTCCGAAGCAGTTACAGATTAATTGCATTGCGCCATCTTTAATACTTCTACATGGTCACTTCGTGCATTGTTTGTTTATTACATGGACGTGTGGCTTGCTGGCTAACCACAAAGATAAGTCTTAAGCAACTGTTTTTGTCTGCTTACAATCCTTTCTCGTTGGCGTTACCTTTTCTACCTATGCTGTTTTAAAATCAGTGTCTGACATCATCATTTTGCGGAGGCAAGTAAACCTGATAGTTACAGAGCCTGTGAGCATGTCATCAGGAAACAGGCTGTGTGTAACTGGGGAATCGAACCATGTGCTCACCTGTACGCCATAAATAAATAATGAGTGTTCGCGAGACTGTGGGAAGAGGTGTGAACCAAACTGATTACCTTGAGAGAGATGGAAAATATGCCGTTACCAAGACAACATGCCTCGAAACACCTACTGATCCCAGGAAGAGAAACAAGCATCGCAACTGCTGAACACTCTTCGAATGCCAGTGTCTTACTTCGTTTTGTTTGTGTTTGTATCACACACATTCCACATTTGTTCAGGTCTTTTTGTGTGTGTTTTCAGCGTTCCGAGCTGGAGCCACGAGGCGTTCTTCCGAGCAGCGTTGCGTAGTTGTGCTGACGCCAAATAATGTCACTATTGTTGCGCCAAGTGCCGCCACGCTCGGCGTCAGCCCCAGTGTCTCAAAGAGAGACTTTGCAATAGCCTGAATGGGACGATGAATGGTCCTTTGTGTGCAGGCCTTGCGTCTGAAGTGCAGCCATGGAGGCTCTCACTCACACACACACACACACACACACACACACACACATTGTTATAACACCCACTCATCTACTAGATACTCTTGGTAGGTTTAGGGTATAGGCCAGACTGAAACATTACGTCTGTGTTTCATACAGATTGCATTAGGAGAAGCATTTACTGGAATACACACATGCACACACACACATGCACACACAGGCATAGATGCACGGATACATAACCTGGGGAGATGGATAATGAATGATGCTCCAGCCCACACATTGCAATTATCATATATATTGTATTGGCTTTTCACTCATGGCTCAATGTCAAAAAAAAAGGTACATATTTAATGAAAAGCAGAGGAGTACCAGTCTATTTAGAGTGTGCATCATGTAAGCACGTTATTTGACTAAAGGAGCAGTAATATACATTTATTCTTCGAGAAGTAATAAAGATGCCGTATTAGAAATTCAGTGCTTCACTACAAATCTCGTGTCTAACATTGGTTAAGTGGAGGGCTTTTACCAGGTTGAGAATGAAACACTCGCTTGTTGAGAGTATGCTTATATTTACTCCTGCTTAACACCATGAAAATCTTATTTGGAGGGGAAAAAATCTTTTCATCACCGTCGCCAAGTGCCCTTGTGCTAAAAACATCAGGATAAAAAGAGAAACACAGCGTGTTACAGTGAACTGTCTGCTTCACCTTAATACAGGGAGGGATGCAAAGAAATGCGTTTTGTTTTACTCAGTCGGACACAAAGGAGGGAATTCACAAACAGATACAGAGAAAAAAGGGAAGACAAGCAACTGTGCTGTTGTTGATATCTCAGCTCTTTAGACACAAATTGTTTCTCGACACAATGGAGCATTCAGTGTCAGAAGGCAACGTGGCAAGATAGCTGTCGCCAAGCTTGCCGCCCCCTGGACTGGCTGCAGTTTGGGCAATTCATGACGAACAGGCTGACCTACTGACCACCCGCCGACATCAGACAAAGCCAGTCAAAGCGTGTGTGTCTGAGCGGCTGCTAAAATCCTTCCCTGTAGTGACTGTGTGACAGGTGAGCTTCAGCCCGCCGGGCTCCAGGGACTGTGTGTAATGTGTGCGTGTGTGTGGGAGGACATGAAACAGAGTGGGACAAACGTAGTCTGATTTTGGACAACCAGTGTTGTCAGGGTTTCCCAAAAGGCATCAAGGCTGTTTTTGCCACGTGAGGTCACTATGGGAGAGGATCGAAATGTCAGCAGGAAGCCTCTGGGAAACACAGGCGATGGCATACAAGCGAGAAAAAACCCACCTGTATGGTTTCACGTTTGTAAAGACAGATCTTTTACAGTTTTGTATCAGTATGGCCAATCATACAGTACTGAAGTTCATATGAACAAGCTACCTGGTTCTGCTGTCACGCGTGAAGGTAAAAAAATGTGATTTGAGCTCTTAAAACACAAAACAGACAAACATATCCTCCACAATGAGCAAGCAGAACAGCTCCAGCGCTTTCTGGCATTGCTTCTAAATCTCAAACTACTCGCAGGATAAAGCACCACTTATGACACAAAGTGCATTTGTGCCAGCAGTTTCTTCAATATCCACGATGCTCACCAATACGCTCTTCTCCTGTCATTTAAACCGTATTCTTGCTCTCTTCAAAAACATCTACACTGTTTAACTTTTCTGTCCTGCTTTTATCACGCACATATCTGGTATTCCCCCCGCTGTGACTCGTCCATGGATTTGCATTATTCTGTCATGCATCGTAGGGTTGCTAAAAATGGATATATTACAACTGTAATCCTCAGGACTTCAGTTGTGGTTGACTTGGTGACGCCAAGCCAACCAAGTGCAAGCTGGCGAATCTGTTTACACTGCAGCCCAGTCATCTTAAACAGTCAAAATATTCAAAATGGTTCAGTTCAACAAACTGTGGTTCCTCTGGGTGTAAATAATAAATGGACTGCTTTAGAATATTTCAAATTTTTTTGTGACTTAAATTTTTATTGCCTTTTGCCAAACAGAGCAGTTAACAGCAGGAGGCAGAAGCAAAGAGCATATCAACTCTTACAACACATGAACAAGAAGGGAGAAAAAGAAAAAAAAAGAAAAGAAAAATTAATGATACTTAATAAAACAGAAATATAAAATAATAAAAGGGCTGCACCACATCATGATAAGACTCACAGTCCAGAGTCCTTAGCTGAAAAGACATTAAATTGTGTCCGTATAACAGTGTCCGTGTCTGTCATCTCCGTTATGCTGTCGCCACAACCATTTCTCCATATTCAAGACTGCCACCACTTGGAGGGCAATTTTTATAGGTGCAATTAGCTACAGAATGATACAGATATCTCACTAAAGATAAACAGAGACTGCAGTCACCCAGTCCCAAGTATCGAATGAAACTGCATAAACATTCCCCACTTATCACTGTTCTCGAACTGAACATCTCTAATTTAATGGGCTTTAAATATTTTTTCTAATCAATCCATTCGCAGTCACATTGACGCTCAAATGGCGGCAGAGCTGCCATGCAAGGTGCTTGCTGCCCTTTGAGAGCAACTCATGGTCCCACGTCTTGTTCAAAAGCACGTGGACAAGAGGACTGAACTGTCAACCCGCTGGTTAGTGGACAGTTAGAGGATGATCTGCTCTTCCTGCTGAGCCACGGATCAGGAGGTCTTTGTTGAGTCCATACGCCTCAACATAATTATGTTACGGATTTATTGTAGCCTACAATAAAAGGACAAGGGAAATGTTTCAATTGAACAGGTATCATCTTCAAGCATGGTCCTAAATAAATATATTTTACAACTTTACAGTGTAAAGAAAGCAAATAGCAGTATTAGTGAGGCTGTTATTAACGACATAAGAATTGATTTTCTTTCAATGTATCTTGCTAAGGCAGGGTAGGCAGTCTGATGTCAGAGGAAGGGACCACTATGCCTACCATCAAAACCTACTATATAAAAGATAATTCCTGAATGCATTAACAATGAATGAGTGCTTTGATGATCATGTTTTAGAGCAAGGACTAACATGTCGGTCCAAAAATTCCCATAGCTCTGTAACTGGGTTGAGCTCTGTAAAGGCTATAGCACTGAATGCACATCATTGTCATACTCATCAAACCATCCTGTGACCCCTTGCGCATGGAAACATCTGTATTTGTTATGGTTCTCCACTCATTTATTCAGGGTCAGCCATATTTGTGAAAGGTTTGTCCCGTGAAATATACATCAGTTTGTATGTTTTTTAAGAGAGATGCAATTTCAAAATGTACCCACACTAATATGCTCGTGGTCTCAGTCTGTGAGACAGACGACAGCTAATAAAACAGCAGACAGCTGCTTTACTGCTGCACTAACTTTGGTTACTAGGAGACCAAAAGACTACATGCATAAGACGCCTACTATACCTAATATTTGTGTGTGTCTTTTGTTTTTGCATGTGTGGTGTGTGTTTGTGCTCGTAGGTGCAAAGTGGGCATGTTATTGTTATGTTCAAGCAAAAGAGAAACAGGAACGGGAAGAGAAAGAGGAGGTGGAGAGAAGATGAAGGTAAAAAAAACAAAAAAAAAACAACCAAGAGAACAGCTCTTTTAGTGTTGAATCTACTGTAAGATAAAAGACTCGAGAGCAATAACCTGCTGGAGTGGAAACAGAAATAATGAAGACATTCTGAATAATTCACACACTGCCCAATTGTTTTGTGTTTATTAATTCACTTTTTACTGTTCTTTTGTTAGCAGACTTCAAAGCTCAGCTAGAACAAGTAAACTAAAAATGTTGTGGGGAACTGATACGCTTGCAACAATACTCTTAATTAGATGAATTAACTGAGCTCTCAGCTCAGTGTAATTATGCTGCCTATCCTCTCTCTGTTGGCCTTGAGCCACAGCGCGTTCACGAACAGTCTTTGTGTTGCTGGATATTAGTAGGGCTTCACCGAATAGTTCAAAGCTTTAAAGCTTCATTCATAATGGTGACATTCAAATTCTAAATCGCCATTCGAATGTGGAGTGTGCGAAACAGGCAGAAGTGAGGGAGAGATGTCAGCAGACTGTTGTTTAGAGATAGCGAACTTTGGAGGAGACTCCTTGAGAAATAAACGCCAGGAGTCAATCTGTATTCCACTCTGATCCTGACAAATTACTGGCGAGAGTAGAGCTCAGTTTTTAAACTTTTGAGATTTAAAAGTGAATTCTCTAAATTTACTTTTATGTGTTGCAGCAGCGAGCTGCAGAAGTACTGAACTGTTCTTATTAGGCTGTCTTCATTGAATGCTTTACTCACTTAGAGTGGAAATGTGTCTTCACAGAGTGAAGAGGGGGGAAAACAGAAAAGACTGAAATGAAAGGCCTGAAAGAACTGGAGTGCTGAGTTTAGTCAGAGGCTGAACTGAAAATAAACAATGCCATTCCTGGCTAGCTAACAGCTAATGCACAGTAATTGGCTGTTTGAAGAGAATAAACAAAAGACAAACAGTTAAATTTAGGCACCAACATTTGAATGAATGTGTAATGTCAAGTTCACCTTTGGAAAACTTTCATAACCAAATTTGAACAACTGACCAACAGGTAACAATCTTGAGAATGCAAACCTTTCAGAATACAAACATATTGTAGCTTATTGCCTTTGTTGCATCATCCATCTGTTAGAATTTAGCTCATGGCTCGCTTGAATACTCGATTCTGATTGGT
>JAPZDX010000011.1:15693694-15705654 GCA_029783625.1 Naso annulatus | reverse complement strand
TGCAAAAACTCAGTTGGTTATGCACGAAAAAACTGTTATGAGTTGTACTGCTGCTGGTTATGCTGCAGTAAAATGGCACAACTTGGGAGGTACACACACGCACACAAACACACGCTTAAAAAATATATGCTATGAGGGGTTTAAGAGAAGTAGGCTGTGTAGATGAGATATATTCAGTTTATATGTTAGTGTACTGGGAATGTGTATAGGGTTAGGGTTAGTGCGTGCATGTAACCAATGACCAGAGTCTACATGTCCACCCACAAAGCAATGTCTTGTACAGGAGTCCATGTGACCCACTGGCCATGTGCTGAGCTCTTTTATGTGTGTGTTTACACACACAGTATGCTGGGAACACGCCTTGCACAGCATGCCACCTCACAAATCAAAGGCCTGCTGGCACGCAGGGTTAGTGGGTCTATAAAAGCAGAGAAGGCAGACGGATGCAGCAGGTTGAAATGTCAGTCCTTGCTGTTTTTGTGCTTTACTGCTTTCTTTGATAAGCTGTCCACAGACCTTCATGTACTTCTCAGCATTTATATTCCCCATTTTGTTGCTTTCACAAAGCTCAGAATCCGCTGCTCTCTACTTCTCTTACAGTTTCGCTCTCACCGCAGAACTTTCCAACAGTGTGCCACACAAGTTCAGGTTGCTTAGCAACAGGGTCGTGCTTGTCACAGCAAGTTGCCACAATGACAGTAGCTAGGCGGGAGCCTGGCAACAAAGACATCAGGTGTTACTTCCCACTGCTTGTCTGCGGACACTTCCGTCGACCTCCAACGGCTGCACTGTGTATGTGTGTGTACAGTATGTGTGTGTGTTCACTTCTGCTCCAGTGAGCAGCAGAGGCTCCACTGACGTTGCCCATGTCCCTCTCCATCCTCTAATTATGGTGTGTGTGTGTGTGTGTGTGTGTGTGTGTGTGTTTGTATGTTGATTTCTGCTTGAATGATCAGTCACTGAGTGCAGCTCACAGCGGAAGCTTTGCTCACACCGGCTTGTCAGCCACAAAGGAAGACACACTTCTGGGTGGCTGGTCTGGTCGGGCTCGGAAATGACACACACACACACACACACACACACACATACACACACACACACAGAGTAACTCATGAACCTTGTAAGAGAGATAAAGACAGCGAGAATGATTCGATAATTCTCCTCAGTTTGTTTTCTTTGTACAGACAGACTTCTCTCTGCTAACCACTTATCACTTAAGTTTGTTTCTCAAGTTTCTTTAACTATTTTCCACTTTCCTTCACCTTAATTCTCCTCTCCTCTCCCTGTATGAAGATCTGCCTGTTGGCGTTGGCAACGTGTGTGTTGCTGCTGGCAGCAAGAAAGTGAGAATAGCCTTCTGCAGCACACTTCTCAGCCAGGCCACAGCAAGGGCACGCATGCTCCTGAGCAACAAAGGCGTCATGTTTCCTCATCTAAAAACAGGCTGTTTTGAGACCCATCGCTGGCATACATAGAAGTGTGCAATTCACATTTCTGCAGCAAAAATAATGTGAAAATGACTAGTGTGCCACTCAAATGTGTAATTGTCAGCATGTTCATTGCATGGTTTCAATCACAAATGTACGAGACGGTTTGTGCACAAATGGAGAGCTGCACAGTGATGTACATGTAGCATGTGCAAGCAACAATTTTGTTAGTATTGCAAGTTTTATTACTCCATTATCATTAGCAAGTTACATATGTTCTTGCTACCACTGGTACCTGTGCATTTGTTTTTTGACTTCAAATAAGAGACCAAACTTTAAAACTGGCAAACCAAATTCAAAAGTTTAAGGGGTTGGGAGCGACAACTGTGTTGCTGCACACAAGAAAGTTTTTTCCAATTTGCTGTGAGCAGGCACGTTTCATATTGGAGAGTCCAGTTGCCAGCCCGCCACAGCACAGGTTGGCCCTCAGATGTCTGAAAACACCACAGTAGTACTTGATGTCAGTAGTCAAACCTAATTACTAAAGGTTAGCATGTTAACATGCTAAATTACGATGATGAACATGGCAGGCATCAGCATGTTAGCATGCTAAATTTAGCATTTAGCTCAAAACACTACTCTGCGTAAGTAAAGCCTCACAGAGCGGCTTGCATGGCTGTAGATGAAAGCAACGCTTCCTGGCCACACCCCTGTTTGGGTGAAAACAAACCCTCCTCACTGACGGACTGTAAAATCAAAATATCCGACTTTGCAAATTTAATCACCTCTAATAAGAATACTGCATTTCTTTTGGGTATTCGGAGCACACATACTAATGGCGAGTCAATGTAACTCTTACATAATGTCTTTGCTGATCAATAATTGGCATTGTTACGTTTAAAAAAAAGAGAAGGAAATAGGGGTTGGTGAGTGTCCTTACATCCTGCGTCCATCAAAGTGAACGAACGACCCCACGCAATGGCCGGAGGTATCATATCCTGACATATACCGCTGCCTTACTGAATCTCCAGGTAATGTACTTCTGACACGTTTTCTGCTGTTGAGACACTTTATTTTGCTTTCTTTGGTAGACTGCACAATGTGGCATTACTACTAACTAACTGCTTGGCAGGATTTTTAAGCAGCTAGTACCTGCAACTGTAACAGACTATTCATAGTACTCTCATGACATTTTTCACC
This sequence comes from Naso annulatus, assembly GCA_029783625.1. NCBI lineage: Eukaryota > Metazoa > Chordata > Actinopteri > Acanthuriformes > Acanthuridae > Naso > Naso annulatus. The sequence continues at coordinate 15,703,027 of JAPZDX010000011.1, read as the reverse complement.
ATTCAATAATATGGCACAGAGCAACAGCTCATGGCATAACTATTATTATTAACATTCACCTGCTGTTGATTTTATTCACCTTTTGTGAATAACCAAGATGTCTCTAATCGAATACTATGAATAAAGACAACCATAAGAATTCCATCCTAAATATTAAAAAAAGAGAGAAGAATTTACTGCGTTTTCTGGGCAGATTAACACAAATATGGCATAATGTAATACATGCAAACCAGCATCAGTAGTTGGTAGTAGTATTATAGCAGCCTGCATGTACATTAAGCTTCGTTTGTGTTCATTTGCCTACAAAGTGCTGTAAAGGATGCTTTTTTAAGACTTCAAACATTTTGCATAGTAAAGAAAATTGTAACTCTGGGTTTTTTTGTTATGTGATGTACACAACGTGACACAGCAGCTTTTAGGCATGATTCAGCTAGGTTTTTGTATCTGGCACCAGTGTTCAGCTTCCTTTGTTTTGACCCAAAATGTCGCGACAAAGGGGGAGTGTTGTTCTGCATGACGTTGCGTTGCTTTCATCTATAAGCAGTTTTGTTTGATAACAAAAAAAATCTCTGAACTTGTTTCCAGAATTGTAGCATATCTTGAAACAATACAAAATGAGGCAAATGTCTAACTTACATTAAGAAAAAAACATACAAATATAAATGTTTTAAGAAAAATAAGAGCTTTGGGACTGACTGAGAGGCAAAAAATGACCTTTTTTGCATTGTCAAACATATTAAAATGTATTCAAGAGTTGATTTTTATTTTTCTCTGCAGGCACAGTCACTTCTTCCCTCAGATAATATGGACAGTTGTTTCTGATAAATGTGTTTGTGTAGATAATTGATTCTTATGGTGAACTGCCATGCTGTTATGATGTTCTATTTGCTTATAATATTGTTGAATGGAGGTGCAGACTGCTGCTTGTCTGAACTGGGTTAAAAATCCTTTTAGGTACACACAGTATCTGATGGTGCAAACAAATGAATGGCGATGCGATCCATTCACGCCCCCGAAACCGATACTGTTTGATTTACTGACTCAGCAGGTCCTACAGTAAAGGGCCACTTAAACAGTTCATTCAGGAAGTCAGCAGGTCATGACATCATTTCCTCCCCTGCCAGTCCAGGAAGCAGGAATACAGCTTTCCAGTTTCCGCTCTGGTTGAGATCATGTTTAACTTTTCCTCGAAAAACTCAGTTTTGAGGTAAAGGGTGTGTGTTTAGGCGGCTGAACATTTAATTTTCAGTTTTTTGCCAGTCATTGTATTTGTACCATGGTGTTTTTTAGTCTGAGAGGCTACCTGTGTTTCGTATCAATAGGTCAATAATGTTATACCCAGCTTCCTGTCAGTTTCTATTTGTGAGAAATGTAGTTTTTACATTTTATTTTCATAAACTGCTTGAGCAACAGGCAAAGAACTATGTAAAGTTAAGTGTAACAACAGTATTAGACACAGACGCAAACTAAACCCTTCAAAAAAAGTGCCACTTTTGACACATTTTGGTCATCGAGAACCATAAATAATGTCAGGCTCAGTTTGACATTGTCAGTGTGTTATAAACAATAAAAAGCTTGTAGTTGTCCATAGTAAGAACATGGCAAAATGTAACCTTTTATAGGTGAAAATGACAAGGAAATTTCATTTGGAGGCAGCCATAAAGAAACAGTGGTGAAACTTACATATAAATGTAGTCATAGGATCCACATTAGTCTCCAGAATCAGTACATGATGGCCAAGTAAAATGTCTGAATTCAAATATAGCTGAGATAGAATCTGTTTTTTGGGCAGTGGAATAAACTAAGCGCAGTAGCTGCTGCTGAGATGGAAAGGTCAAGAGAGCGAGCTAAAACCACTTCTTAGCCCACAGATATTGATTTCTCCCACAGCAAAGCGTACTGTAGGAAAACATCTGGGGATGCTTCTGTGTGTTTTAACTCCACTTTGTTCTACACAATATCTGGCCTCTGTACCCCTCGGACCAAACAGAAGAGATTCTGCAGTGCTCTCCTCCAGTTTGTTTGTGTGCTGATCAAACACTGTGCAGACGGCAGGGCACACACACACACACACACACACAAAAAAGGCTTTAAAAAAACACGATGTATGAGCTATCAGACAACTGACGCTACAAGACACATCCACAAGGAGACACTTGAACACGAGATCTGCTGACGCTCGTGTTGTTTAAGTTTGTGGGAGTGTGTGTTTGAGTGTGTAAGCATCAGTTATCTTAATGCGTGTGTCCTCCCTCCTCGTCTTTGGTTCGTCATCAAGGCCAGCTGAGATGGAGCCTGCTTTTGTCTGGCTCATACAATAGACCGTACTGGCATGAGTCACCCTGCACACACACTCACACACAAATCCATTCATCCATCAATGCCAGCCGAGAGAGTAGGCAAAGCTCAAGTTATATGTCGCCATCAAGCACGCATGACTAAATTTACTCCTGTCACCCGTAATAAGGCTACAACTTTTATATTCATCTCTTTACCGTCACAACATAGCCTGGCTGAATACTTGATTCTGATTGGCTGCATGGTGTCTATTAATTTCTCTTAAAAGACATCTATTAAGTAGTTCCACTCAAAGGGTTTGTACAACGTTCCAAATTAACCAAATCTGTATCCACTCGCATCTTCATGAAAATTTTGATACTTGGGATTTGGGTGCAATAACATAAGTGCACAGCTAGCTAATCTGTTATGATATAATTTGACATACTGTTAAATCATATTTACTGTTTTTTAATTGTACACAATGTTGATGACTTTGAGTCTTGCTAGCACGCGATTGGCTTTCTGGTTTGTAGATGAGCTGTACAGTTTAATGAGCTGAGCAGACTTGAAATATCTCCACTTGCCAGGTCATACCTAAGACTGTCCTATTCGCTGCTGTAGGGAACATTTTGTCTATTGCACTGGAATTTTATGAGATTGCAATGATTGTTACAGGTATCAGTCAAACCCTCAGGTGTTACCAGGGAAATCCAGTTACGGCTTGTGAAAAACCTTAGATTTCTTTGGCATGTGACTGTGGTATAAGCAGAATAACGCCCTTCGAGGTGCCCATTATCAGGAATTAAAGGACATGGTGGAGACAACAGTTCGATGCGCAACCTCTACAACAAACAGACACATTTTTTGAATAAGAATAAGGGACTACAGAATGGGGGGAAAGAGTTCCTCCTACTCTCCAACCCTATGGCCCAAAACTTGAAGAAGTACTACAAAGAAGAGCAACACGTTTCTTTCCTCTTTTTTCTTTTTCAGTCTGAAAGTCTTTTTTCCTCATACTCTTTCTTATTGTGTCACTTTGCTTGTAGATGAAAAACACCATCTTGTCGTAATGTGTTCTGAGTCTAAGTTTGAGACAAAGCTCCTGTATCTTACCATATTTAGGTCCTTCAGCACAGTCAGCCAGCAAGACATTATCCCTCAGGGCTAACAAGCCCGTTCAACTGTCTGCTTTCACTGCACAGAGCCAAATTAACTGTGATGCTAATTGTCAGCTATGGCTGACTCTGTCTTTCTTCCACTATTTGCATTTATTCCTCAGTAGGCTCCCACATACTGTCCCAAGATTCGGTCATTACTATATATATCTATATGTTTTCTCACTTCATCTCCTACACATACTTCACTCAGTCTGTCACCATTTCTTCCCACTTACTTTTCTCCCTCTTTCCTTCCACTACAGCAGCTGAATGATTGTTTTTCTTTACTTGTGCTGCATAAGTTGGTCTAATACTGTGTAATACTTCTCCTGTTTTTCCTGTTTGTACTGTATTTAAAAGAGGAGCTTACACGTGTTGTGAATCTAAATTAAGCAAAACCATCGTCATAAATCCATCTGTCAAAGACGCAACAGAAAACAAAGCTCATGGTGTTCATGGCAAACGTAAAGGTGTATTTCACAATGTCAGAGGCAGTTAAATATTCCAACACGTGGGATTACGTTGATTGATGTGGACGAGTGCTGAAGGGCGTCCTATAGGTTCTAGAGATGGGGTCCTCAGTGGGGAGGCAACCCCCAACACTGAGAGCGCCCGGTGGGATACCCACAGTCGGGGAGCCCCAGGCGTGTGTCAGCGCTAACCAAAGGCGAATCACTAGCCAAGGACGTGCTGCAGTAACACAAGGTTGTTCCAACACTGAAGTGGGGTTTGTTTAATGTGACGATGTAAAGGGGAAGACATGTAGATGAGTTCCAGCCTGCACATGTATGAATTGTTAGTATAATGACCTACTGTGGTGCCATGATTAGTTACGCAGCCTGTCTAGGGGTAGCGGAAACTGTGCGCACCATTGTGTCTCCTTCTCTGATGTCTGAGTATCTTCATGAAGCCCCTTTACACATGCAGTAATACCTTGAAATTTTGTGGACATTCTCCCGGTGAGTTGTATGTTTGAACATAGAGGCCCGGATCAGTTGGCCATGACATTTACCCTTCCTCCTTCCTAGTGAAGTTTGTGTGAAAGAGCGCAGGGCAGGTTATTGTCCAGAGATTTGCAGCTGCTTTGTTCTCTTTTTTTGCTTGCTTTACACTCTTTTGTTGATATTGTGGATACTTTCAAATACATGTGTTGAATACAAACATGTAGTATTGTAGTACTGAAAGGGAAACGCCAGACAATAGTTGTGTTTCCATTAATGTATTTTGATGCACATTTCAAAATATTGCAGAACAAATGGTTGATGGAAACGGCAAAATTCAGGGAAAAAAACCCCCTCAATTTGTAACAAAGTTTTTACGCTCGCTTGAGGTGCTTCTTGCCTTTGTCGTAAAACAGCAGAAGTGAAAGAAGCTGTTTGTGCCATTTTCCCAAATATCCCCCCAACAACAACAAGGTATGTTTAAATTTGTTGATTGCCCTTCTTAAGTCAGGTCAGGGAAATTTGTTGTAAGTTCTGTTTCAGATGTTTTTAGAAGGCCAAGGCCACTTGTTTCATTTCTGGTCTGCAACCTCCACTTCTTCTGCTGTTTATTACAACCAAACTACGTTTTGCAGCCTTGTTTATTCACTCCAAACCACTTGATGGAAATGCTCTAAAGTTACATTTTCCTTTTTGCAAGATTTTCAAAGGTCCCTTAAAATTCACTTCACAATTAATGGAAACACGGATAAAGTTGATACCTGGTTTTGCAGACAGTCAGTTCATTTATGAAAACATTCTTATTTATACGTGACCAAATAAATAAACACACAGCCAGTCTGTCCTGTCACATCATTCTTTCCTGTTAGTTTATTTTTCAGTTGCTTAGAAAAACAAAACAAACAGAGCTCAGATGACCCACTACTGCCAATCTACAGCTTGTCGACCAGAGCCTCTTTTTTTTTTTTTTTTCCAAAATTTATGAGTATGCAAATGAAGGTGCGTCTCATTCAATCGTCAAGTGAGTCATGTGACCCGAGCAGAGGGGTCTAAGGGCACGCGGGGTGGGGGACGAGGGGGCTGATCCCCACCTGCCCCCATCTGCCGTGAGAGCGAGTCGCTCTTTGCATAATGGAAACTCACTAAAGGGTTTTTTTTTTCCCTCCCCAAACTAAAACACAGTAATACCACACTTACACACTTGCCAGCAAGCTAGGTATCACAACGGTTTCAGATGTCTTGAAAATCCACCAGACGGGAAAATATTTATATATAATACAAATGAGCTAAATATAATTTAAATAGAAACCTAGACATAAAATAAAGACACCATTAGACAAAAAAACAAAACAATAAAACAAATCACTTAAGCAAACACAGTTACAGAAGATTAGGCTGCAACTCAAAAACATTTGTGAGCTTTGATTCACCGTTCTCGTCTAATTTTCTGGGTTGTGTTTCTACCACACAGGATCTTAATTCTTGATGCAAGACAGAAAATAATATTAAAAAAAAAAAAACACGTAAAACTGCCCACAGAGATTCAGTGGAAACTATGTGTATGCATGTGCATATGTGCATGTACTGTATGTATTTGTGTGATTACTCCCAAACAATGAGCTAGTTCCTGACAGAAATGCACCAGGAAGGCCAACTTCTAGCCACACAACCAAAATTGTCCTGTGTGTAACATCTCTGTTGCACCATCCCCTTCCTATTTCAATGTTTTTAAATACTTGTAGATATACTGAACGCAGATTATATATAGAGCCCATTTACAAATGGTACATGATTGGCTTGGTACGTCAATATCATAGTTCACACGTTAGCTGGAATAAGGGACACATATGACTAGCTAATGAGGTCATACAATAAGATTTCTTCTTTTCATCATTGTCATCTTCAAATACACAGGTTAATAATAGTTGTCTTTTTTTTCTCAAAAACAAAGCAAAATCAAATACAGTCGATATTAAACACTTGCAAAATGTCCACTGCAAAGAATGGCTTGAGTAGGAGAAAATATTAAATAAGCATCTCACTTCTGTTATTCTGTGTGCCATGCTTTTCGTTTTGTTTTTTTTTTGTTGTTGTCACATCACTTTTTTTCCTCTTTGTGTTTTTTTTTTCTTCAGCAACTTAATGATGTGAAAGAGTCAGACTGTTTAGTCCTCAGTGTGCCCTCCGCTGCCACAGGCCCTGTAGGCCCCGAAACGAGAGCTCCTATAAAAATGGATAATTGACAAGGCCACCAGTCCATTAAAACATCCTAAAATCCCTCACTATGCTCAACCAATTTCACTCACTACTGAGATTTTTAACATAAATCCCAAGCACTGATTCAAATTCAAACTTTTGCTTTTTTTAAAGTTTAAAGCAAATCGCCTCGATACAGTGCAAAACAAATCAAACCTGTGCAATAAGGCCTACTGCTAATACCTCATACAGACATTTTATCATAAAAATAAGACTTCAAAATAAAACAATAAAAACACTAAATGATTACAAAAATAATATAATAATATCATTGATGTGGTTAACAAAGCATGGATATGCACGGCTGAACAGAGGAGAAGAGACATTCCCCTGTAAGACAAAAACAAAAGGAACTATCAGACGGCAGTTTCTGTTTTAATGCTTTTCTAATGCCGCCCCCCCACCACCACCACCGCAGTATTCCTACTGCTTCTGTTGGCGACACTGGCCCGAGCTCGGGAAGCAGTGAGCTGGGGTGCCAGAGGGGTGTGTTAGGAGTGTGTCGTCTCTCATGGGCTCAGGCAGCCATCTGCCACCCTACTCTAGCCAGCCTGATCCTTATCCTCAGTCCAGCCCGGCCCAGCAGGCCCGCTGTCTCATCCCCATAAAAGGCTTCCTGCTGGGGGGTGTGGTGGTGTCGGGGAGCTGGGGAGACAAAGCAGGGAGGAGCTGTGGGAGCTGGGGAGCTCCACAGCGAGGCCCTTTGACCTGGTCCCTGGCCCAGCGGGGCAGACGGCCCAGACAGACAGCATCGTGTCTACTCCCCGTCGCCTCCTCCTCCTCCTCCTCTCTCTTTTATCAGCCACACAGACTCCAGGGGCTGACGGAGACACAGAGGAGGGGGAGGAGAAAGAGACAGAGAGAGAAGGGGAGGGTGGTGGGCAAATGAACACAATGAAGAGACTGACACGGACTACCCTGACTCCCCCCCTCCATTCATCTTTGGGTACAGACCTCTATATTCCCTACGGGCAGGCTGCTGCCCTCTCCTCCTCTCCCCTGTGTGACCCCTCTCTTGTCTGTTCCCTCCTTTATCCCTTAGCAGCCACAGCCAGGCGAGCCCCCAGACTCTTGTGTGGCCAAGCATGCCCCTACTGGCCATTACTACGGTAGTTTTCTCAAATGTGCATCTAAACGCTTTTCATTGTTTGAACGCCACATGTAGTGTTGCCACGATGGCAGGATAGTGTGTGGTTTGTGTGTGGCAGTGGTTCCCAGTTGTGGGGAAAGTTTAATAACCATATAAAGCATGTATTCTTTTAGGGAAGAGAAAGAACTGATTATTAAATTGCTGCGTTTTGGTAAAACTTGAGGACATGTTGGAGCTCAACTGGAAAATGTTTACTCTCAGCGTCAGTGGGGGCTTGTCTCCTCTCCTCCTGGGGGAGCTGGCACCTAGGCAGTGGTGAGCTTTTGGATGGTACGGTTGTAGTATTGGGTGGTGAGAGCCTCCAGGGGGCTCCAGCGATGTGCATGCAGCTCTATGACCTCCATGAGGAGAGAGCGGGTCAGCTGAGATTCGGCAGGACAAAGCATCTTGTCCCTGACGGCCGCTAGGAGCTCTGTCATCATCTCTGGGAGCTGCTCTTCCAGGAGACGCCCCATGCTCTGCAACTGGAGGAGACAGACAATGGATGGAGGGAGGGAGGATGTTAGGAGGCAGGAGGTCAGGAGGTGTATGTGTGTCTCTTACTGACAGCAAAACACAATGTCTGGCACCTTGTTAGTGTGGACACAGTCAGACAGAGGAGGTTCACACACCCTCTGGCCATAGAACTCTGTGTGTTTTTGTGTGTGTGAGCCTGCTGGTAAGTAATCGCGACTGCAAAGGATGCGGCTGTGTTTGTGAGCATCTGTTAACTGTTAGCCAACCAGAACTCACCTGCCTTTGCCCTGTCTGCTGATCATCAGATCATTGCTGGTATGTGAGAACTTGTCTGATTTAATGTAAAATCCTGCTTAAATTCATCTTCATTTATGTACTGTTAATAACCCTCAGGAGACTGATCTAGAATATCAGTCAAAGGTTATGTGCCTGAGCTTGTTATAAACACTATTTCCACAGTATCTCATAGAGACTACTGTGCATCGACACAAAACAGGGGCTTTATGGGTTTCAATAGGTCCTTTGTTAAAGTTTATTAGTTTCGTACGTATCTTTATATTTAGATGTTTCACAGTACTGTATTTAATTTAGTTTTCATGCTCTTGCAAAAATTCAAAAAACAAGCCTTAGTGTCAGTGTCCACATGGCGTTTTTTTTGGCTGAGCGCTCGGCAGTGCTGGGATGAAGCGCTGGTGCTCTGAGAGAAAAAGCGTTACGTGCCCAGAGAAATATCGCCGCATGTGCATCTTGTCGCTATGACAAAAATATCTTGACAGGGACTGCTGTATGATCCACACTGCTCCGATGCTTTTACTGTCTGTTTTCTATTTGAAATCCTTTTTTTTACTATGAGTGAGCATCAAACGGAGGATCCTTTCCCTCATACCTTGTATGGATGATGAGCTTAATAATGATATGGACCTGCTATCACAGCTGTAGCGAACTGACGAGGATCACGGAGGATGTGGGTGCATGACATGAACAAACACAAACATACAAACAAGCCTTCCTCTCTCTGTCATGATAGTTTTTGTCAGACATATCGTACAGCTCCGGACACACGGAGACGGCCAACGCCAGCTTCTCCGCCATC
>JAPZDX010000011.1:15680440-15691553 GCA_029783625.1 Naso annulatus | reverse complement strand
CAACATTCATCACATTTAGTTGCGCTGCACTTTCAAAACAGTAACCATGGTGAAACTTGGCAATATCAATAATATACTGTGCCTGTTAAATGACAGTTGGTCCATCCTCTGCTGGGAGGGTAAGGAGCTCCCGGATCTTGTTGTTTTCCCAAACTGCAGACATTTTTGTTGCTGTTCTCCTTTGAGTTAGCTGTTAGCTGATATTTAAATCCCCCGACTGTGGGTTTCACTTATGACACGTCATCAAAGCATCACAACCCTGTGCGTCCTGCCGGCTCACCCCTCTTGCACAGACATCGATTTGGTTCAGTGCCTACCAACACTGCCAGCTCAAAGGCTGGACAACAACGTTCCCGCAATTCCATCTTCGCAGCTTTCTAATTGTGCGGCGAGTCGGGTTAATGGCGCAATATTCTCACCGTAAACGGGCTTTGTGAAAGGAGCTACAGTGCCCTCAAAGTTAAAATTATGACTGCTTCAACTTTAACTGGGTTTCCAATAGTTGCATAGCAACAGCAGATCTAGCATCACTTCCCTTAGTTACATTACATAATATTACTCAGTTCTGTACTGTACTTTAATAACTGCTTGACAAAAGGCCTTTGAACAAATACATGTAAAAACATTTACAATAGCTTGATGCTTAGAATTTTCAAGATACAGTTTTTTTTTTAAAGCAGACTTTCACATGCATAATCATTGTCCTAATACACTGCATAATCTGAGTCGATAGTCTTTGACTCTGTGGGCACATGCTGACTTTCAAAGAGGGATACCAGGGCACAATATAAATAGCTCCTGAGGTCACCACCAGACACAGTGTATGCTCATGCTTTCAGCAGTGTGCAGCTGCAAACCAATATCCTGATGAAAGCCTCTTTAGGCCACATGCAGGTCATTTGCTTCAATAAAAGAAGGTTTCGACGGTGAATTCAAGTGCCCTGCTACCTGCCTTCTGGGTTTTCACGTTTATTAGTCAGTGCGGGATTGCTCCTCCCTACGGTATTCAAAGAAGAATCTAGTTTCTTCATCTTGCCTGTGCAGTTCAGCACAGATTGTGCTTTATAGTCTTTTATTCTCCTAAGTAGATCTTTATTTCTGTTGTTCCTAGGTGTTGTTTAAATTATTTAATGCACATGTTGTGTGGTTCAGTCACTGTTCTAAAATTATACACTCACCACAAAGTTTCTTAACAACCTAAAGTATGTAACCACAGCAACATGCTGGAGCAGAGGCAAACTCAATAAACAAGTAAGAAAAAAACAAACAAACACCTGCTTCACTAAATTCATATAACAAGCCTGAAACATTCAGTAAAGAAGTTTCATTAAATGCTATGTATGCAGAAATTGTTTATTACTGTTCACCAACACAACACTCAAATGTGGTTCCCCCTCCAGCTCAGCTATACTAAAATTACCATTAACCCACCGTACACCACCAGCTGATAACGTTAGTGCCTGCTGGTGAACAAAGGAGCATTCAGTAGCTAAAGACGGTGTCGAGTAAAACAGAACAAAAGTAGAGTGAATATCAGACATCATACCAGAAACATGACGACAAATAAATGAAAATGTTGCTCTGTAACTGCTGGATGTGTAAAAGCGGAACTAACTGCTAACATGTTCACCACTTGAAAGCTGATAATTATCAATTTACAACTTGTTGTGCTGTCTGAAGTTGCCAGAAAGAATTAATAAATGTCAGTTTTAACGATTCTAACAAGTAAGCTTGGAGCGTTACAATCTATTTTAATGTGTGATTCAATGCTGGCTCAGTCGAGGATTATCTAATTTAGTGCATCTATGTGGACTGTGGCTTTGAAAAAAAAAAAAGAAAATGCTGGGTTGTATGAGTCATGAATGGATGAGATCACTGCTAATTAAGTCCCTCTGTCTTTATGTACAGCTGTCATGTATACGCAGACACACTTCCTAACACACCTCTAATCCTGTTCTGCAGGCTACAACTACGGAAGACAGTCGGTGCAAAATGAACTGCCATACATAAACCTACAGGCACATATGCTCTCAAATACAAACACACACAAACATGCAGATGCATGTTATTGCACAAAGCTTGTAGCTGGCATTCGTCAAATGCATGTCTCAACATTAGACAAAAGAGCAGATTGATAAAAAATCAGGAAGAATATCTGTGAAAGAGACTGAACTTGCAACCTCACACACAAATTCACACAGATAAAGATGTTTTGACATTGTTCCCAGGTGTGTTCTGACCTGGAGCATCAACAGGATAAACGTGACAATGCTGATGCTGGATTATGGAGGTGTGTTTGTGTTTATTTCTGACTGGTTACACTGTGCGTCCACACCCTCGGTCCTGCTGCTGGGCCTTCTAACAAGCTGGGAAAACGGACAGACAGGGTGTGGACGACATTAGTTGCGTGTTGATTGTTGTGTTTGTGTTGCGAGATTCAGGGTGTGTGTTGAGTGCCCGACCGGCAGAGGTGTGGACGTGGGCGGTAAAACTACCTGGCGCTTGCATCAACCCTGTCATTATTTCTTCTCTGCCTCTCAAACTACACATTAAAACAATTTCCATTCTCAGACTCTATCATCTCCCTCTCCCTTCCCTTTTCTCTTCTACTTGTCATGCCATGAGTGAAGTTCCTCTGCAGTAACTGTCAACCTGACCACAGTCTCCCCTCTGCTTCCTCTCACCTCTCCTGGGCCCTCCCCTGGCTCGCTTCCCCTTTCAATAACCCATCTGTCTTTGACCACTTCTGTTTCATAGTGTGTCTGTTGTTGCTCCCCTGTATGGTTTCCATGGTAACCTTAGAAATATTTGTAAGAGAGCATGACCAGCTGATGAGAACTGAACCTGGGGTCATGCTTTTTCTTAGAACTGATTGTGTCTCGCCTGGTTGCACCACTAACCAACCCCACTGTGGTGTTTAGTGTCTAGACTAGTTCAGACCAAAAACAGGAAACTCTGTCTTGGTGCACAGATTGATCTAAACGGACGAGATGCGGTGGGATGCTTTACCTATCACTTGACCACAGGAATGAGGTTAAAGCTGGGGTAGGCAATGCCTGAAAGTCAAGCTAGATGTAGCATGAGACTCCTAAGGAAGCAACTCGGCTGCACCCTCCCCGCCCTGTTTTTGTTCGCATTCCATTACTTTTTTTTGCAGCTCTCTCTTTTAAAGCCAGTTTATGTAAAAGATTCACGACGAGACTAGATGGTTGCAGGGAAAGTTGCAGCCGCGTAAACTGTTCCATCTCAGCTCGACTCAAGCTGGCTTTTGGTGTCGCCTGCAACTCAGCTTTAAGATATGAGGCCAGTTTTAAGATATGTCCTTTGTTTCAACAGCTAATTACATCATAGCGACGTCACCTGTCACTAAGAAGCGTAGCTTAGAGCAGCCAATAGGAACATGCGCTCTCTGAAATGACCCATGATTGGCTGATTGTCTGGTCACAGTCTGCGTACAGAGCCAAGGAAAGGAGCAGAGGTGTGATGTCCAGACCACCTGAATAACAATATGCTAGAAGGAAATTACGGAATTTTTGCCCTGTGACACCAACAATAAACCGCCTACCCCAGCTTTAATTAATTGGTTAAAATACAAAAGGTGCAGATGATGATACAGACCTCTCGTAGGCAGGTGTAGATGGGACACACCAGCACTCTGAATGGCTCTCCGGAGCTGCTCCTCATGGTACCAAACACCTCACACAAGAAGGTGATGAAACCTAACCATCTCTCCACATCTGACTGCTGGAGCTCCTCTCGGCGGGAGAAGTCCCTCTATGGGGGGAAAAAAGACGCACACAGATGATATTTGGAAATTACACTGAGGCACTTCAGTCTATCCAGCTTTTTTAATTGTATAAAACAAATTCTAAGTAGGCGGTAGGTAAGAGGATATTTAAGTGTTTTATAAATTCATCAGCAGCGGTGGTAATCTCCATTAACATCTTTTGCTATCTCTCTGATAGAAGTTTTTGTAGGTGGCACACAAATTAACCTCGCTGCTCCATGTACTTAAAGCCAAAAAGTGGCTGAAAAACACATTAAAAAAATTCATGAATTTCTTTTATCTGTCAGAAGTGGAGGAGAATATGCTAATTTGGTTCTAAAGTGAAAGGTAGTCAACTGTGTCAGTGCTGTAAAAGTGTTGGGGTTAATATGGGTTAATGCTTAATGCGCACTTGTAAAGATGTTATGCGGCAGGTTAAGCAGAAACTTTATTAACAGTTAGATCGACTCACTCTGCTTTTTCTGTGGACTGAAGTGCACTGGAAACACAAGCAGCTAATATTCCCACAGACTCGTACTTTGAGGATCTGCTTGTACGCAGACATACACAGAATATGCAGTCTGAATGGAACATGCAAAAACCTTCACTCACACTGTCAAAAACAAATATACCATGCACACTGAAAAGCAACTACACACACCTCTCACCCACCTCCAAGGACATTGCCACGTATCTGACACTTAAACAACAAGCCAGCAAAATAGCAACATGTACACATATCGCAAGGCAGAGAAAAAGACGACTGAAGCAACAGAAAAGACGAGCTTATGTGATAAAAGGAAGATGAAGACGAAGGTACCAGCAGTGTTAGCGGGGTCACATGCTCTTCTCAGCCGCGCTAAATAAACAGCATCTTTCATAAGTAACAGTCTGGCTACATGTAATCAAAGCAACAACAAACCCTGATGCCTCTCTAAAGCAGAGACAGACTAATTGCCCCCTCATTGAGATCCAGGGGTCCTGGAGGCAACAATCTGTAATGACAGCCTTCACAAGCACACTTATGACATTTAAAATGTTTTACAGCAAAGAGCCAAAATGTCAAGGACGAGGAGGGGGTCCGTGCTGGCTGGGAAGTGGGAATTAAAGTGGGAAATAAAAGAGGAGGAGAGACCAAAGCTGTGAAACAGAGGGGGATAAATAAAAAGTGGAGAAAAGGCTGTAAAAGGATTAAGGCAGGATTCACGTCTGCTGGGTCAAGGATAAAAATAAGCCCAAAAAGAGGTGTTTAATTGAAAACACAAAAAAAGAAAGAAAGAAGGAAGAAGAATAAAGTCTTAAGAGTGCAGTAAAAAAAAAGCACCAACAGGAGAAGCAAACAGGAGGAGGACTGAAAGAAGAAAAAAGAAGGAGACATGGTGAGGCGCTAGATGGGTTAAAACCTTTAAATGCCATTTCAAGACAGTGTAGGTCTCGTTTGCCTTCTTCTAGACTCTCAGGATGGAGTGAGGGGTGAAAATGAGGAGTATGGTTTGAAGGAGAGCAAGAGCGGTGGGGGGGGAGGGAGTGTGCGGGCAAAGTAGTGAGTCACTGGCCCATGTCGTTCTGGGTGAGGGGAGGCGATAAGACTTGGGGAGCACGGTAATAGAGAGCTCATGAGGGCCGAGGAGGGGGGGGAGAGAGGCAGCGAATATAGAACGGCTGAGAGGATGTTTTTATCATGTGTGCATGACTGGAACTGTGCGGTTAAGTGAAGGGATGGAAGGTGAAGGGGGGCAAAGGACAGGTCTCTCTCCTCTGGGTGTTAAGATTAGCTACTTTGCCCACTGACATTTAATGGACAACATCACACACGTAGTTGGTTTCCACCTGTAAGTGCTCTTGAAGCCCAGGTTAAATGAAACCACAGAAATTAAATTAAGGATTTTGTTGAAACAGTAGAAAATATTACTGGTTTGCTGGAAAACAAACATGAAAAAGTATTTTTAGCTTAAACTAAGCTCTCAAAGGCCTTTTAGAGAGTGTCTTTTTTAAAAAGCACTAATATTTTTCTTGGGATATTTGGGTGGGAGTAATACAGGGCAGGTCTAAAAAGTAAATTAATAGACTTAAATGGTATAAAATGCTATGAAATAGTGGAAAATGCCATTTATATTTCTCTCCATCTCCTTGAACCCTAAACTGACATCTTTTAACTGATTATTTTGTGCAACTGACAGTCTGAATTCAAAGATATTTATTTATTTTTTAATTAAATAAAAACAGAGAAAGGAAGAAAATGCCCTGAAACAAGGGCACGTCTGACCTCTCTGAATTTGATTCAGTATCAACTGGTGAATGATTTTCAGTTTACTCACTTGGCACTTGAGTACCTAATTATAAATGAATAAATTATGACTTGTTACTGATACAGATGTAACAAGTTAAAAGATTTAATTGCATAAAACGATTCATTATTTCTAATTCAAAAACGAAGTCAACAAGGTCCATTGACATTGGGAAAAAAACGAGGGCTGAACAAACAGGAGTCTAGACAGTCACATCACTGTGTTAAGTTTTTTAGCCAATGGTGTAGCTGCTCCGTCAGCAAATCACCAAGACAGCCGCTTGTTGCACAATCGACTGTCAATCTCCCACAGTAGTGGAAGCAATACTCAGTTCCTGAAAAGTAAATTTATACATTTAACGTACAAATTAACCCCCCCTGCTCACCTGCAGCATGTTAAGAAGCAGCGATCTGAACTTGGTCCCCTCCACCATGAATAGCGCCATCTTGTCACACAGCTTGGCTGCTGTGGCGGCGAAGCTGCGGTCAGACACAGCCTTGGAGTAGATGGTGCTGACCACCTGAGCCAGGGTCTCCTCGGACCGCGCCGAACACTGAGCCTCCTCCATGAAGGAGGCCAGCTGCTGCTCCACGCCGCTGCTGTTGCTTCTCATGCTGTTGAGAAGGTCCACCAGCCGGTCCATGTTCTGTGATCCGGAGCCTGACGCCTCCACACGGGCCTCCTCCTGAGGCCGGAGACGGAACAGTACATGAGTGGTTATTGACAGTATTCAGTGTCAACATAGAATTGATTTTAACCGAGAGGGTTTTTATAGTAGAGCTAAGTTATCACATGTGAATGAATTAAGCCAATTAAACCTAATAAAATAGATAAAAGTTGAAGAACTGCATATATATGTATACGAAAAAAACCCCCATATATATACATAATAAAACCTGTAGCATGCAAAAGTTGCTTTTTTGATTGGGTTAATTGACTCAGTGGTTTCACTGAGACTATGTTTATTAATTCCTGCCTTGCGGCCAGCTGGGGAGTCTAATCAAACTACCCCTGGTGGTATTGAGTTAGCTGTACAAAGAGGAAGCTGAGAACAGCAACACACTTGGTTGCGCACAGTGAAAAACATAGTTTCTTCTTCTGCTTAGTGAGACCATAATATTCCCCTCTTCGTGGTCTGTGTGTCTCAGTCTGGATAAAGGTGATGTTTGGACTACAGCACAGGAATGTAAAACGAGTGTGCATCAGACATATCTATATATTAGTGCTGTCAAAGTTAACGCGTTAATGACACATTAACAGCAAATTAATTTTAACACCATTCATTTTTTTTAAAGTGCGATTAACACGTGCACGTTCTGTCTATCAATGCATTGCAAGTAGCCTAATTTTTTCCTAATAAAACCCTAACCCTAATCCTGCTAGCTCACAAATGAGCAGCCAATGTTTGCAGTTGAGTTACAGTGAGCTAGAAATAGAGTCAACAGCTCAAATCATGTTACAAACTAAGACACCACTTAATTACTTTGACCTACTTAACCTTACTCCTTTTATCATCGTCTCTCCATCGCAGTTTGTCCTGCCGGTTCAGATTTAACAACACAACAGTCAGCAAGCTAAATAATTTTAATAGTTTGTTTGCTCACCAACATCATTAATATTCCCATCCAGTAATGATGATCTCCGACCAGCGTTTCAACTCTTCTGCTTTAGCTTTAGCACTTTAGCACATGGCTAATTTGCATAAAAATTGCACGGCTAATTTGCATATAAGCATGCTCAATCAAATATATATCACAGTACTTCTCACTGATTCAGATTGCTACAATAATAATAAGCATATGTTTGAATAAAGCAAGTATATTTTTTATTGTTTTTATTTTTTTAAAGGTTTTTAGTTTTTTTTGTTTGTTTGTTTTTTATCAACTGACAATTTAAAAAGGTGCGATTAATTTGTGATTAATCACGAGTTAACTATGGATATCATGCGATTAATTGCAATTAAAAATTTTAATCGACTGACAGCACTACTATATATTAATGACAGTGTATGTGTGTATGTGAATGAAACAAAAGTACAAAATGGTTGTGTGTGCACACATACACATGAATCCTGACTGCCTTAATACGGACTGACAGGCACTAAGCGGCTTTTCTGTACCTTGTCCTTTAGTCTCCTCCTCAGCCTCTCCTTTGATGACTGCAGCAAGCTGATTCTGGGCTGCTCCGACTGACCGTCGCTTGCTCTTCCACTTCCTGGTGGGTTGGGAGATTCCTTATTAACTGTCAGATCTGGGAAAGCATTTGTAGTGGGCGTTGACACAGGCTGGGGTGATTCACTGGGACTCTTACTGCTGAAGTCGTGAAGTGGTCTGATTTGCTCGTCACCCAGTTTTACATTCTCAGTCTCTTTGGTTGTTCTTGGGGTTATTCCTTTATCACCTGTAACGATTGTTTGTCCATGCCCCTGACTTTTTTGATTGTGGTGCCAACGCCGGTTCTGGCTGTATCCGTGGTGTGGTGGTCCTCCTTGGCGCTGTCCATGTCCTCCTTGATACTGGCGAGGTGGCCGACCGGCGCTACTGTTTCTGTTATCTCCCAGTTCCGTTAAATTCTGCTGCTGTTGATTCGAAGACTGTAGTTGGGTTTGATCTCTCTGATGCTGTGGTGACTGTTGTATCTGCTGAGGTTGGTTCTTTCCTCCACTGCCACCTCCTCCTCCTCCTCCTCCTCCTCCCTGAGGCCGCTGCTGTCTCCTGGAATGAGAGCAGGTTCCAGTTAGCTTAACTGAGATGTAGCAGCATCTGGCTTTTACCTGCAATTTCTCTGATCCACTTTGACCATCCCTCTCTGTCAAACTGGCACAATGATGGTCTATAAAGCCTCCTCCCTGCTCCCCTGTCCCCCATCAAAACTCACTTTAACTCTTTGCTGTCTCAGTAAAAATAAAAATATTCAATTTTCCTCCATATCTGTTTGATCTTCAACTCCTTATCTAGTCACAGCCAATAACTCATGCCCATCTGCAAATAAGAATATGATGATTCACAACCACACACAAAGAACACCCTGTACTGATACAAGCTTAAAGTAGATAAAAATGCAAAAGCCCATTGACTGCTTACATATGGATGCACAGTGTGTCTGAGTTTTCCTGTCCTGCATAGCTCTGTCCTGTTGCTGCAATGGCTTTGGGCTTGACAAGCAACTGACATATGGTGCAGGGGATTAGTCACCCTGGCACCTAGGAGGCAGCCTATTATCTGCCTGAGCCTGTAAAGTCACAAAAAAAACTTAACTAGGGGTAGCTAGCACACCTTTGTTTCAACATAGCTGCGTACACATCTCTACACTAGTTCATTGCAAACACATTACAAAGACTTAAGATGCAGATGGAGTTGCTAGTTGCAAAATGTGCAAGAAAACAAGCTCTACTTGCTGTTTTTTTGTTTTTTTGGCCCAGGGCAAATGTATTTTACTAACATAACAGCAAAACACTAAAAGACAGGGTAAGGTAACTGTTGACATTAACATTTAAAGTTAATGTCTGGTGCTTAAGTTTATATAATAGAATAATAGTAGAAAAAGATACACAAAATGTAACTCTGTGACATCAATCAGGCTGTGTGAACCTTGTGGAGGCTGGATGGATGAGAAAAGCATGCTGATGCATAGAGTTCATCAATGCCAAGACTGGCATGTGGGTTTTCATCATTTCTCACAAAAGCCTCCTTTGCACTTTTTTGTGAGTTTGGTTAAAATGCGAAAAATTAATTAGCACTCTAGACATTTCTGAGGCTGCATTACAAAAGGTCACAAACTGGTTTTTACCTCATGAAAGAGCTGTGTGCCCCTGTCACACTGAAGTTAAGTTTGCAAACCTCTTTTATAAAAATGTTCCACCTCAAAAAGAATTAATGCAAGAACCTTGGACATGTTCTTTGAGCTAAAAAAAAAAAAAAAATCAGACAGCCGTGATAAAAGGCAGAGATAACAGGTTTTTATGGTTTACAGGTGACAAATTACGGTAAAAACCTACATACTAGAAATGAAAAGGGGAACATATAACAAATGCAGATTCTTCCATTTAAATAGTGACTATTTACTTAATTGGGTCAAACTAGTGTTTGTAAATCAGTACAAGGACTCAGATTGGTCTCTTTCAGGACGACAATGCCTTCCCAGTGTCAGACCTCAAGAGAGGTCAAGTCAATTTTATTTTTATTCTGCCAAATCACAACAAAGTTGTCTCAAGACACTTCACATATAGAGTAGGTCTAGACCACACTCTATAATTTAATTATTTTAAAATTTAGTAAAACCCAACAAAAACACCTATGGAAAATTTTGGCCCACTATCAGGCCACTTCTGCCAAAATGAAACCCATTACAATGTTTACGCTCAACTAGTGCAAACGTGTGCTGCTTCACTAAAAAGCACCAAGGTCTCAAGAACCCTGAGCAGAACTGTTTCAAGCACCAGAGATAATTTGCTAGATTAACAGCAGCAAGGTTCTAGACTTCTGAATCGCAGCTCAAATCTCTGATTTCCTCATATAAGGTCTGGTGGTGTGACCAAATATTCTTTCCAACAGAAAGAAAAGAAACAGTCCACCAATCAAAGCATAAAAATGGTAACCAGCATGCATGAGCTGTACCGTTGCCGTACCAGTCAGTGCAGAAGAAACTCTTTAAGAGCTGCAACAATTTGTCAATCAATAATCTGCAACTATTTTTGTAATTGCTTAAGCAAATGAGACACTTTCCAAGTGAATGTCGACTGTTGGCTCGTTCAGATTGTTTTAAAATGTGGATTTTCTGTTTTTCCTCTGAATGTCTTTGGCTTGTGGGCTGTTGGCTGTGCAAAAGAAACCATCTGAAGATGGGAAACTGTAATATGCATTTTTTCCACATTTTATTTTTGTAATTTCATAAACTAAATGACTGAGATTGGCAAATTAATTAGCAATGAAAATAATGAATAGCTGAAGTCCTGGTAGTTATTTCTTTAAATTGCCATTCATGTTTATCAATGTTTGAGTGCCCCAGAAGAACACATGAGGTGTTAGTTGTATTTCTGGTCTTGTTTTCGGTGTGTGTT
>JAPZDX010000011.1:15663071-15673754 GCA_029783625.1 Naso annulatus | reverse complement strand
AAAACAGCAATTTTAGTGAAACCGGGTCATATTTTATGGAGAAAATCTCATATGGTTTTCCCTCTGATGTCCTACGACTGCTCGGCCTCAACTCTGAGATTCACGGAGGTTCCTGAAAGCAACAGACCAAAGCTGCAGCCGAGCAGCACCAGGTAGTGTTGGTGTTTTGTCCTGCTATCAGAGGTTTAGCTCGTCAGCGGAAGGAGTGGACACCAGAACCAGAGCTGGGTCATTGGGCAATGTTGCTGAACTCCACCGCCTCTACTAACTTCATGACAGTGGGGCAGATATCGTAAAGAGGATGTTGATGGAAGAAAAGAGACGGTGACCGAACAAGAGGATCGGCAAGAGTTATCTCAGACTGGAGTGTAGTTGTTGAGGACAGATACGCCAAATAAAACGCTGCAGACGGACACGAAACTGGACTTGCTGCTATTAAATAGTGACTGCTTGCTAAGTTACATTTCATGTGTTGTTTCACTAAAATTGCCGTTTTGTGCGACGTAGTAGTGTCGATCGTTTTCGATTCTGCAGGCCCCGGCCTGAAGGTGAAAAAGTTACATATTGTTGCTTTAACTAGAAATGTCCGTGAAGCCCCTGTGCAACAAACTGTATAAATACATCTTCAAGTGTAACAGATTTACAATACATTACATTATTACCGTGGCCACTCAGAATTCTCAGTTCTGATTGGCTGGCAGGTGTGGATTAACTTTAGGTAACTGGTCAACAAAAAGCATTATGATGTGCTGTTTCACACTGCATTGTGGAATTTGTTGGCATATAGAACTGTACAGACACTGCCTTTTTTTATTACATTGCGGAAAACTTTTGAGAATACTGCATCGTGTATAAATGTTTACCTCATAATTAAGTGGTCTGTTTTAATTGTCAGCAACACAATAAGTGCACAGTGGTTGTCTCTGATGCTTGGACGATGTAGTGGTTCCGAGCACACCTGCTATAATTGCTCTTGTAGGTGGAGCAGTCTAAATGCTGGGTGGAGTGGACTACAAATCAGAGGGTGAGGTGATTAATAAGCACGGTATCAGCCAGTGATATCGCTGGTCTAGCAGCTCTGAAAAAGCTGTGCCAATCACAGTACAGCAAGACAACAAAACTCACAGCACCACAAATCTGCAGAAGAAGGCATATGATGTCTTTTTTTAAAAATCTGAACGATAATGTTAGAAAGGAATAAGAAAAAACGTTGATGAAGGCTCTCATATGAGCAGTCAAAGACTGAATAAACAACAGAATACAAAGCTAAAGTCGGCCAGTCGGATGTGAGTAGAATTTACAGGGTTATTCTGCAGCAGCCTGGTGTCATTTGCATGTTATTTAATCAAGGTAAATACAGTGGACAGCCGTGCATAATGGCACCGCGCTTTGGCACGGCACTTTTCGAATCAGAGGCTGCAGATTTGTCAGCATATCTGTCCCGCTGCCGTCTGATGGCTGCAGAGATCTAATGAAATGAAGGAGCTTTTAGCACAGTGTGAAGCAGCTGTGCACCACAGATACGGTAAGGATCACTCATATTCATTCACGGATAAATGCAGACGAATATAACACTGTTAAAGGTCATTTTTCAATTCTGTTATAAATGCATGTACTGGTTGTAGTGCTAAATAAAGATAATTTATATTTTAAGCGCTCTTTTGTTATTGCAATGTAATTGATCCAGGTATTCTCATTTTATACACTCACTTTTTACTGCCTCATTTGAACGAGCCTCACGCCTGTTCAACTTATTCTGTTTCTCTCTTTACGCAGGAACTTAAATTTAGGAAGTTCAGCGAATTATCAGGAAAACAGTCAAAGTGCTCTCACCAGGAAAATAAATGGCAGCAGGTACCTATAGACATACTGTACTATAAACCACAGTAGAGATTTTGGAAACAACCTTAAATGGGAAATGGACTGTATTTATTAAGTGCTTTTCTTGTCTTTCATACACTCAAAGCATCTTTGCCACAAAAATCAGCTTTCACCCATTCATACACTAACAGCAAGGTGGCTTCTCTACAAAGAGCCAACCAGTTTACCATGAACACACACATCCACACACCAATGGAACAGCCATCGAGAGCAATTTTGGAAGGGAAGGAGGGAAGAGACAGCAAGCATGTTGCATGTAGGAATGTGACAAGGGAAAGATGGAGATAGAAAGTATTGTTGCTACTAATGATTATTTTTACTATTTTCAGCTGTCCTGTTTTATTCGACCAACAACTGAAAACCCAAATAAATTCATTTCAACTAAACTGAACCGAGGAAGCAGTCATTCCTCACATTTGAGAGGCTGGCGAATGTTCCTTTGTATTTTCTGCAGCAGGATGCACTCTGAAATTGTTCAAGACTTTTCAGGAACCAACTTTTTTTGTCGCCTGATTTAAACAACACTGCAAACATTAGGAGTTCTTAGGTGGAGGAACCAAATTTAATGATTTCACAACTAGAAAAAATGAAATCAAAATGAGTTTTTCAGGTAAATAAAACATATTTCAAATTTGATTACACGTGCATTTTGGCATGTAGCTGTAGTATGTGTTATTATGAAACGCACAACTCAGGTTTTTCCCTTCACTTCCTGTAAAAAGAAAATGAGACCATCTTTCATCCATTAAACATCAGCCCTGTCAATCAAACAACACACTCTCCTTTTGCCCAACATCATTATGTGCTGCTGTTACCATGGTTATAGGTAGCCTAGGACAGCGGTGTTGTGTATAAATACACAATGCGATGGCAGGGACTGCAAGACATTATGTCACGAGAAGATACTGTGCATAGCAGAAGTGTTCACTTGCCTCATCAACAATCAGAGTCGCTTAGTGTCAGTGTCAACCGGCAATCAGTGATGCATGTGTATGTGCTGTGCAATAAATGGTTGCAGAATGATGCAAAACAAAAGCCCAAAATTTCCCCAAACTCTCAACCGAATACATTGTGTAAGAGGGTGACCGCAGTCTGTGAGAGGGAGGCGGGGCTTTACGCGGTTTGCTCTCGGTACTGTATCATTCACTCCTTCCTTTTTTTTGTTTTCTTCTAAGCATAACAGAAAACAGGGAACCAAAGAGTTTGATCTCAGCGCGTTCTGTCTAATTGTCTTATCCTCTTTTTGTCAGACCTAAAAGCAGTCACAATGCATTTTTGCATTATGGCGATCTTTATATACCCACACCACTCGCTCTTTCCTGTTTTTTGTTCTTCAATTAGACAGTGCTTTTGTTTTTTGTTTGCATTTTTGGTTCTCTTCTCTTCGCTAGAGAAGTAACAAGAGCTTGTGGTTGTTTTCTTTACGAAGAAAAAGTCTGTGTCTTCTTGTTTTGTTTTGTCAAGGCTTCCAGTTAAATATAGGCAAGAAAGAGAAAAGAAAATGAAAGATGGAGAGAGCGGTTGGAAACTGTTTTGTAGTGCCGTTACGGCTGATGGCAGTCTTTCACTTAAGGCCAAGGACAACATTCATGTGTAACCAAAATCAAACATCATATCTGCAGAGCATCTTCACATGAACTCAAACATGCAAAACAAATTCTCTGTGTGCAACCGTCCATAGATTTCTCTGATTTTCTCTTCTGCACAAGCATCCTGCACATTCAGACTTCTAGAAACACATACTGTAGATATTCAAATGAGTTTGAAAGAGAGCATGATATTTGACACTGCTGCTCTAACCTACTTCTCCCTTAAAGAGGCTGCTCGGGGATTGTTGGGTTCTGATTGACTCCAGATGTGAGAGGCAGTAAGTGTGTGTGTGTGTGTGTGGGGGGTTGTATTTGTGTGGCATGGTAATAACGAAAAAAAGGCAAATAAACACACACATAAACCGGCAGTTCGCACAAAGCTTTAAAGATTTTAATAATGCTTGAAGTAAAAACTCAATGGTATTAATTTCTATGGAATTCTTTTTTTGCAGACTTCGACTGAATGCCACTACAACGGTCTGACAGGGAGAAAAAGGAGGTGGAGGAAGGAAAAGAGAGAGACGGAGGAACTGTTGCATGTTTAGCTACTGTAGTTTTCCTCTAGGATATCATTAGCTGTAATTCTGCCTTCAAATGGTAACCAGATGACAGAGGGCGCACACACACGCACGCACGCACACACACACACACACACACACAAAGAAAAGGTCAAGCCATGCACACCACTCATTTTTACCAGAGGTTTTAGTATTTTTCCATCACTAATTTGGATTACATTTAGGTATCTCAATTTCTTTTTTCTTTATTTGTGAAAGTGAAAGCAGGAGAGAGACAGACAGGCAGGGGAGAGAGTGAGGGGGGGGGTTATAGAGCACCTCGCACTGGAATCAAACTTGCTCAAATCTCTACCAGCATGATCAAGCATCTCAGATTTTTGCTGTGAATGAAGAAAAATGGCTTCTTTGAATTGTTCAAATCTATATGTAAAACAAGAGCAGCAGTGCATTTGAAAAAGTTTTGGACCCACAACTATGTGCACGGTTCATAATGCATCCGACAGAAGCGGAGAGGGAGGAAGCGAGAGATGTCTTTGTGGCTGAAAGGGAGAGCACGGTGTGTTTGAATAATGCTATCTGCAGGTAGCAGCCAGAGAGGGGGAGATCAAAGAGAGGCGTGTGCTGTCCTGGTCGCCAGCCAGAGGACCTCTCACCCCGCGGCAGGCACAGTGAGCCCTGTGGACGTGACAGGGATGGCGAGGGGGACTGGCTGAGAGCAGATACACACAGAAAGAGATATTGTCCGTGGGTTTTGTTTATACTTGTACGCCTGCAGGACAAGTACAGATATTAAGAGTAGAGAGAGATCGGTTTAAGTGTGTTTTTCATGCTTAATTTTAAGGGGAAAATTCACGAAAGGATTGTGCTGGTTTTTGCGGCCATTAAACCTAAACAAAAAGACAAAACAAATCAGGGTAAATCAAACAGCACTCGCAAAAGGCGAAATGCACCCATAACTTCAGTGCCAAGCAAATAGCATCTGTGTCCCTTGGGTCCATTTGCATAAATTCATATGAGGTTACGTGCATACATTTGGCGCAAAATTGGTCTTTTACAAGGCAATGAGCCTTATTAAAAAAAAAAATCAAATTCACAAACACCAGTGTTAATGGCCAAAGGAAGTGAGAGTACAAAAAACTGTAGCAACGTTGGTAAGTTTAAGCATTTAAAGAGCTGTCACACCCAGATCTACTTAAATCTCCAGTTATAACTTCCCCTGAAAATACATCATAAAAGCACAATTTGAATTGTAAAAAAGTAAATATAAATACATATATTTTTGATTGTTGGCTGAGTCATCGACTGATGTTTTTTAGGGGCCATTTTTGACTGCCACTAGGACAAGGATCCTCCGGGACACACGGACTGGAACCAGTTCTTTCTAAAGAATACTCTGACGGGTGTGAATGTCGACCTTGAGAGGAAGTTGATAAACCCTTTGCCAGTCGAGGGAAAATCACAGTTCATTGGAAGAGGCTACCTGGGATGCTCACAGAGAGGATGTGACATTTTTACAACTCGTACCTCCCAAGCAGCAACAATGTAATGTCTTTGAACGTTAGGCACGATTTCACTCCCGAACAGCACGTTTTATAACTTACTCGGGTAGTATCTAAAAAAGATTTTATTTTTCCGATAGTTTTGCCAGAAGGGTCATTGACTCGGGTCAGATACCATTGTTGATTCATTCATAACAATGACATTTCTTGAGTGTATAAAAGGATAAGCAACAAGGAAGGAAAGAAAGGAAATGAGCAAAGTGAACGGGTAGGAAATGTGAAGAAAAGAAAGGCAGAATAACGATTACAGAACTTTCTCTGCAATAGCATAGAAAGTGAAGTGTCTTCCTGTGCCTTTTAGTATATAACAATTCTGGTATGATGCTTATTCAGTCAGTCCATTGTTTCTCTCAGCTTATTTATGCTGCGAGGGCCCTCATCCAAAAGCAATAAATTTAAACCTGCCCCGAGGGTGGCATTACAGGACAGGTTGTTAAGAGCAGAGAAGAGTAAGAGCGAGTTTGACAACATGGTGGGACTGTAAATACAAGATAGCAAGCACATAGAGTACAGAGACGGAAGCAGAAATTTGCAAGCCGAAATGTTTTGGATTTTTTTGCCCTTTTATCGAGCCTTAATGAGCATTGTGACTTATGCGACTTTATTTATTTATGTATTTTAATTCAGTACTTGCTGCTTTTTCAGAAATATGTAAATCACTCAGATTATACAGTAATGTCTGGTAAAAAAATAAATAAATAAATGGCTTAGTTCATTGCAGGTTATTCTGGTGAATGCTTTCAGTCATCTTTAAATGAAGCATGTTTTAGGAGGAGTTAACACGGGAACTGAGTTCTTAAGTACGTTAAAAAAGAGAAACTTTATTTCAGAAGACAATCAGTGATATTTTTCTGTTTCAAAGTAAAACAGGTTTCATGGTTCCTTTCTTTATATTTTGTGGCTTATTTTATTTATAGGTTAGATTAAAAATCTAGGGAACTTGCCATTGCATAGAAGTGGGGAAGCTCAATAATAAAAAGATATTAAACAGGAATTTATCCCATGAATCAAGTGAACACGTTAAAACAAACACAAGGAAGACATTTTTCATTTTCTTTAAACCGTATACTGTATATTATCTTGTGATTATCCACATTTGTGAAAAGGTACTAAATATTTTTTTCTGTACTTTTGCGTAAAGGTCAAAACCAACTCTTCAGCAAATATTATTTGCCACTGTGCCTTACTATCATTTTATAGTGCTTAGGTGTAGTTTACTTTCTTGTTAGACTTTCTGATTTTGTGCCCAAGAATAATCAGAATTTCGAAATATCTACTGAGCTCACTGTGTTGAGTTAAAAATGATTAAAAGTGGCATTTTTGGATTCATAAGGACTTCGGGGGGCTGTAACAAGATCTGATTTCCCCTGAGGATTACGTGACAGGAAGCGCTACATCGTTCACTATTGATTCTGACATGCTGTCGTTGTGAACCTGGACGCGTTTACCTTTATCATGTCAGAAATAAAGTTAACATTTAGGATTTTTCAAATTGCTTTTCTGTCAAATCCCTGTAGTAAAGGATTTTCTCTGTTTCATGATCCATGTTTTATGCCTTTAATGTGACTTACTCTGTAGCAAACGCCAAAAGGAGAGATTTAAAGCTGCCACACTCGGGTACGGTGGGTGATCGGTGATAAGAGGCAAAAGATGTGAGGTCCTGACATCCATGTCTCATTTAATAAGTGATCTGAGGCAGGGCCACAGCAGAGCACCGACAAACAGACAGGTACATCAAAGAACTCGGGGGTACTAGCTGCAGGATGAGATGGAGCCATTGTGGGATCAAAGTGTTGGAGAAAAAGAGGAAAAGAACCTGTAGTACCCTATAGAAATGTAATCACGCGACAACCACTGCTGCAGCAGCAGGTTTCACATGCTTACAGCTCTGTTCTAGGCATCTATCCCTATGATGAAAAAGACTTCAATCATATGCGCCCTCTGTGTTGCATTACACTGACAGTCACCTTACCTTCTCTGCAGGATAAGGCTTGATGCTTTGTGTGTGCTTGTGTGGTCTGGTTTGCATTATATTGGTGAAAAACAACCTATTTAATGACCCCTATTCTTGTGAGGACATTTTCCCCCTGCTTTTATACAATAAAATAAGCTGATTTTACTACTACATTACCACAAGCAGTCAACCTATCATTAATGAACATACTAGGGTTAGAAAATTAATTTAATTAGGGAACATGCTGGAGATTACCTTGTTTCTTGGGATTTAATGCACCAGTAATATGCTAAGTACTGTATATAAATCACTTTAACAATCAATGTGAAGGAAAAGAAAAAGGGGCATAAAATCAAGTTACCGACTGTTTTACAAGGCCCGTTTCTTTATTATTCATTTGTAAAAGAGTACATTTTGTTAATTTTGTTTGTCTGTGCATATTTTCATATTCTGGCAGTCAATCAGACGTGTGAAGTCACTCAAGAACCATTATCAACGTCTCTGTGGAATTTGTCACATATTTCTCAAGGTAACCTGCTTTCACGCGCGTATTCATGTCTCTGTTTCTCCCATGACTGGAGCCACAGCAGAACAGCGTGCAGTGATTAAACCAGTATGTGTGTGGTTAATAGACTGCAGGAGCCAAGCAGCAGTCGGACCACGGACAATAGCAGGAAGAGACCACAGGGAGGGGGCTGCCGGTCACCATGACCCCCTGGATATTGTTCTGCTGCCCACCAACATTTGAAGGATGGAGAGGAGGAGTGAAGGACGGCATGAGGAGAGGAGGGTAGAAGGACGGAGCGCAATGATGGTGGTCAGAGGAGAATAGGAAAAAGGAAACAGCAAATAGGAAGATAGAAAGAAAGAAAGAAAGAAAGGGAGACAAGGCAAAAGATTATAGAAAAGACACGCAGAAGACAAGCAAGCGTGTTTAAGGGTGGACAGAATCATACAGGAACGGTAAATGTGTGTGAGTAAATACTCAATGTGAAATGCAGACAAACTGACAGCTGACAGACAGACAGCCATAAAAGCCCACCCCACCCCCAGTGTCCCTTCTCAACTGGAGTCCTGCTCTGCGGCACGTACACTTCCAGACAGAGGGGCCAACCAGTCTGCAATATCTCAGCTCCAGCCTCCTGCTTTGTTCCCCTGCTGGACGGCTTTGTTCACAGACCAGAAACCGGATGCTTCCTAAATGACTAGCCGCTCTCTCCCTCTGTTCTCGCTCTAACCCTGCCCCGCTCTGTTCCTTTTCTGGTGCCCTCCAGTCTTTGGGAAATTTGGAATTTTGTCATCGATAAGCGTGGAAAGAAATAAAAGTCTTTCCTGGAAATCATTTGGAAATTAAATTCCTTTAATATGATCACACGACTATTATTGTAAAAGTATAGACTTGTATCCTGAGAAAATGTTATGCTGTGGCCGTGGTTTAGAAGAACAGTTGGACATTCTGGGGAAACAGCATTTTTTTGTTTTCTTAATGAGAGGTGTAGTGAAATGATGAGTGCCACTCGCATGCGCGTATGGAAAATATGAAGCTACAGCCAGGCAATGGTTAGCTTAGATTAGCTTAGCCTGGAGGCATTGGAAAACAGCTAGCCTGATTATCAGTGTATGTATATGTTATTTCCTACATCTCATAAATTAATTAAATACTCATAAAAAAAAAATTAAAAATTAAATAAGACTAACCAGTTGTAAATATAATTTTTTTTGATAGAGCAAGGTTAGCTATATCCCCTTGTTTCCAGTCTGAATGTTAAGCTAAGCCAAACAGCAGCTACAGGCTTTATATTTACCATCCAGCCTGAGCATAATACTCAACCTTTGAGCTATGATGCTTTTACTTTCGAATCTCTTACTTAAATTTTGAGCAGCATTTAAAACAGGCATTTTTTATTGGAATGGAGTACTTATACAGTGATATTTAAACTTGTACTAAGTAGGGTCTGAATACTTCCTCCGCCACTTATCTCAGCAGGAAATACATTACCTCATGGGAAAGAACATCAAGTCACAACAGTCATAACAGTTGTACAGAAAAAGAGGCACCCACTCAGAGCAAGAAGACTCCAACATTTGAGAGTATTATGACCAAATCTAAAAATATCATCAAAAATTAGTCTAGAAAGATCAGTTTTCATCATCACTGGCAACATATTTGTCACAAACATGACTTAAATATGTTTTTGTTATCGTTTCGTCGAGTCATGTCAGGCATTTAACACATACAAAAAAACTGTTGATGTGTGGATAAATAAACGTTTGCTGGCATTATTTCAGATACAGAAGTGTTGAGAACGCCCGCATATACCCACACACATGCACATGTGTTGCGGCTGTCACAACACTGTGGATCATGTTGACATGATCGTACTGATGAGCCAAACAGCATGTGAGTAAGATCGAGTGTCCGTGCGACAGCACAGTATGTCTCATGAGAGAGGAAATACTGGAGGAGATACAAAAAAGTCTTCTGTCCCAATAGGCCAAACAATAAATAATGATATAATGAAATGTATAATAAATACTGTGAATAATTAACTACAAACTAATCCATATTGTTAAATCAACAGCTTGTATTATTGGAGTCTGTCCTCAGGGTGAATTTTTTCCAGTGGCTTCATGTTTTTAATATTTTAAATGTTTACAATAGAGTTAATATCTGTTGTGGTGACTGAATATTCTGTAACACTACTTGATCTTTATAACAACAAAAGGCTGCACAAGGTTTGTTGATGGTTTGTGGGTTTATGAGACCACAACAGGCCATTACTCAAGCTCATTTCAAACATGTATCTGCTGATAGCAAAGATGATGTCTGAAACACATTTCCTATTCATTCAACAAATGGCCACATTTAAACGGATAATTACCATTATCTGTAGACTATGAGATAAAATATCAAAACATGAGTAAAACGACTGTTTGAAGTAGAAATACTACTTACTTCAGAAAATAAATAAATAAAGCTGCAGTAGGTAACTTTGGGGTAAACATCAATAATTTTTTTGTGTTCTATTGGGAAAAAATGTCATAATACCCATAGACAGCTATTAGTAAGTGACGTGGTTTGAGAATATCATGAGATCTCTGTGTTTTCCCATCATGCCTCACATTGATAGGAGCCTATTACCCGTTTGTGCCTTACGTTCTGACTCGTCTCTGCCGACAAC
>JAPZDX010000011.1:15634761-15645444 GCA_029783625.1 Naso annulatus | reverse complement strand
GTTTACTCTTCAGTAACCGAAGAGAGACATCCTGCCTCCATTACAAGTCTTCGTCACATACACTTGATAACCACATTCAGCAGATATTGTATATGTACAATATCAGCCGATATATATCAGATATCATAATTTTCTCACTCCCAATTTTTGTTATCGGCATCGGCTTCGGCCCCACAGATCTCATATTGGTCAGGCCCTAAAAATACAGCCAGTAACATACGGCAAAAACATTAAAAACTTACTTAAAAAAATACAATAACTTAAAAGGACATACAGCTTCAACTTAGAAAAACTGTAAAATCTACCCAAAAAACGATGTCACAGCACAGATCTAAACACTGTATCGCCTCCAGTTTAACTGCCACCGTACCTGCTCCTTCTGCATCCTGCACCTACGCCCAGAAGGAAGGAGGGAAAACTCAGGACAGAGAGGGTGTAAAGGGTTCCTGAAGGATAACCTGAGCCTTCCTGATGACCCTTTGCCTTTAGTCAGGTAAAGGTCCTAAAAAGTTAAGCGCCACATAATAATGGGTGCACCTACTGATCAACCAACAGCCATTTACCAACCTTTGATTAAATCAGTTTATTGGAAAAGGGCCCTGAACAAAAACACTACTATGTGGCACCTCGGTCACGAGGGGATTAAGCAGTTTGGTAATAGAGCACACACCTATATATACATATATTTTTTGGATAAAACCAATGATTCATTTAGACATGGGTAAGCCTGTGGGAACATTCTACAGTTTACATGTTATTACATGTCGGGATGAAATGCAATTCTTCAACTGACAATCTGAGGAATTGCGAATTTGAATGTGAGCTGGTACATCCTCACATTTACAGAAGCTTTCCTAACTGAAAAAATGTTTCGTGCCACTGTCACAACATGCAACATTTATAAAACAGTCTGTTTTTGAGTATGCACTGCTTGCTAGACCTCTGTGTTTTCTGTGTTAATTACAAATTAGTTTCTTGATGTTACAATCTCCCAGATGTGGCACACAGCCTATTATCTATTTCCCTGCATTAGTTAGTTGATTGCTGCGAAGCTGTAGGAGGACAAAAGGGACCGGAGAAAAATGATTAATTCAAAGCTTTTACTTGTGCAAACAGACTAATGTTTCAACACAACTGCGTCTTCATCAAAGTCCTAGTTGTTATGCTGTGTTACTAGATGGATTCATTTTCTGTGTTACGTGCATTTTGTTTCCCGTACACAAACACCTGGCTATGTTCAAGCGCTCACTCAAAAACATACCATTCTACTTGCTGGACAGAACTTTGGCTAAGTATATCTATGCCCATGTAAAATCAATCCATCTCTTGACATTGAATTCATAAATAAGAGATGTTTAATTTATCAACACATTTGTCCGTACAATGTTTTCAAAAGGCAAAAAATAACAAATGACTTCATCAGTCTGGGCAGACTTTAGATGCCAGGCACTTAGCCAGGACAAATAGCACAATGAATACATGGTTCAGGATGAGACACTGGCTGAACCTGAATAGCAACTAATGAATTACCACACGCCTACTAAGGACAGCTTGGGACGGGATCATACACTGTGAAAATATCCTTTAATCAAACCTTTCCCTCTCAGCAGGATGGGATCTAATTGATTACAATTTCATTGATCCATTTTCCACTGAAAAGGCTCTCTTAGATAAATCATGCAATTGGTCTCATGTGTCTGTATCAAAGTGCAGCAAATCCTGTCTGATTCAAGTCAGGAAGGCCTCTGTTTTATGACCTGCGGTGGCACGCAAACATACTTTTCCCTCAGAAAAGCCACCGTGATCCAATCAGTCTCTGAACAGCGGGAATCTCAGGAATGTTATGAGCAAACTAGACTTAAATATAACTTAAGCACCAGTCAGCATTACTACTGGAAGGACCGTTGTGGTTGGAAAGTTTGTAAACTTACAACTTAGAAGTATTGGTAAGTGTGCAAGTGCTTGAGATAAGTTTATTTTGGTGCACATTCAATATAGTTTAGCTCTGGCCCATCAAGTTAACTGGAACAAACTAATTAAATAAAAACTATGTGACCAACCGGCTAAGCGACTATATGTATGTGCTTCTGTTTTCATAAGAGACGACAAATCATTTGTTACATATGAGTTAAATGTAACAGTAAGGCTAGTCTTCGTGTCCTCCTGTTCTATCAGCAGCTGTGTGATCCCCTCTTTGTTGTTAGTTTAAACAGCTGAGACGAGCTGCTGAACTGCAGCAAGCTCAGCTCCTTTCCAGGACAGACTGACATCTATCATTCTGAACGGCTATTCCCGTCATTCCTGCACTGCGAGTACAACGTTTAGATACCGAAACCAAACTGATTGAAAAGATAATCACTGACCATAACGACTGAATCATTACCATTCAGTTTTTTTTTCTATTTTAGACTCCCGTAACCACGCCCATGCTTGTCTAGGATGCTAGCACTGTAGGTATCCGTTAGCCACGTTGTTTATCTTGACAGGGTGTTATTGTAAACATAATCTAACTGACTAAAACCAATATGTGTCTGTCAAAATAACAAAACCACATCTGTGGGCGCCTTAACACCCTGGTGCCCGCGTACCACCGGTAACAATAGTGACGCAAGATTTGCGGCTAACCAGCAGGCTAACGTTAGCTTGCTCTAAGAAGTATCTCATACCAGTAAACAACAGGCGTTGCGGTAGAAATTTAACCAACCTTCCGTAAACTGGAGTGTATCAACAGGTCTGCTAGTTGTGCTCAAAGCAAAACCAGGTCATTCTTTGCTACTAGTGACGTTAGCAGCAAACCCAGCGCATCTTCTAAAACTGTTATCTGGATACCACGGTTATGGCACTCCAACCGACAGACACAGTCACCGGCTTAAAATGAAATTAAATCCCTACCCGAAGTAAGACTCTGACTCCTGGGGAACCCGGGATCACCTCCTGGAATCAAATCCGCCGTGTCATGGGTGCGTTTCTCATAAAGAGAAGTTGGGAAGAGGATTAGCTATCTAGTCGAAGCTAACTCCGACGTCCCAGACTGAGGAAAAGGGAATGCAGGAATGTGACGTTCAGTCCGGTTTGCTGGCAGCGTTGACACGTGCACTCAGGAGTGACGCATTGTGGGAAATGTGGTTCAGCGTTATGGCAAGAACTTTTGATCAACATCTGGTTTGATGTGTTATTTTTTCCGCCTCCTTGCATGCTGGGCATACAAATCTTACACACAATCACATAATAAACCCAAATAATATCAGATAAAATGAAATACGAGCGGAGAACACCTTTTAATCATCTTTTAATTTGAAAATAATACTGAACCAGTCTCATGAGTCTCACATTATATTTGATTTTAATTTGATATGGTAGCAAAAATACGGCTAATACTTCACAGACACACGTGTAAATTGTTGACATAAAAATCAAACTACTGAGGCTAAATCAAAACAGGCATGCGTATCATCCTAATAAGAAATAAATTATGAGTGTCATTACCATTTTTTTTTTAAAATCTGATTTTTAATTGCAAAGCAGACATTTAAGCAAACTTTTGCCTACATTATAAAATTTTAAATTATCTTATAATTCCAAAAAAATGTACTTATATATTCACAATGTGAATTTTGAAGCTGAATCCTCTTAAAATGAACCTTTTTAAATATTTTTTTGTTTCATTAGAATCTTTCAAATAATGCTTGTAACAGAATAAATAACCCACAGGGTCTGATTACACCTCCAAACACAAATGATTGCAGGTCGCAGATAATACCTGCCAAAAAATCTTTTCAATGTAATCGCGACCCCTTGTGGATTATGTGAGAAGTGCAGCTATGTGTTTTTTTTCCCCACAAGTGTTTGTGTGGTTCTGTGGTTGCGTGCATATTATGAATGTATCACTGGGATTCATCAGGGTTCTAACAGTCAGTATGGCAGACAGCTGGAAGATGGAGCTCAGGCACATTGACTGACAGACAGAGCTGCATATAAACATGACACAGAGCTTCAAATAGTTGGTTACACACAGAAAACAGACATAAGGACACACAAATTAGATAAATAAATTAAATTCCAACTGGCAGATATGTAAGACACATACAACCAAACTACACCTCCTGCCTCTACCTTCGTCTTCTTCTTTCAGTCTACAACTCTACTCCCCGTCCCTCCCTTCAGTTCTTTGTCTATCCTAAGTCTTCCCATAATTATGTTGTTGTCCTCTTCACCTCACGCTGTTTAACATTCTATTTTTCTCCCATACTGATGTGCATTTTTTCCTCATCGATGCTTCATTTCCTGCCATCTCGTTACACAGGAACTCACTTTTTGCTTTCTTCATCTGATATGTGCCTGGAAAAAGTCAAACCTTTGATGTGCCATCAAAGCAAAAAATGTCAAAACTCCAGAACCTGCAGCAGCAGCCTAACACAGTCAAATAAGTCACTGTTCTCTGTCTTATAAATCATGTGTGTTGTAAAGTATAAATGTTGGTGGATTCAAAGTAAATGAAACTCTTGCAAAGGAAAATATAATGTTGAACTTTCATATTGTTTCAGCCTTCTTAAAATGTCAGTGCTTATTGCACTGCGCCCAATACTTCTAAAAACTGTTAATAAAACAAATCTATTAACTTTATTTTTAGCCTACTTCATGTTTATTCCCTGCTATTTTCATACTGTAATTTGGTTGTATTAAAGACACCCACAGAGGAGACATGATTGAATTTTTTTCTACGGCATTTTTTAATATCATTTTAATGCATTTAGTCAGATATATGGGTTATATGATATGAGCAAGCCAGAGCATAACAATGTTATGATCTCAGTCACATTTCTTTACACGCAATGCTGCTGTTTGTTATACTTATAAAAATAAATCACCTTTCAAGTTTATTTTGCCTGTTTCCTTTTATTGAGAGAACTTTGCAGTTAATAACCATTTTAATGCTGGTGGTTCGGTGAATGCTTCGGAGCAAGATAAAGAGAAAAGAAAGGGAAGCAAAGGCTGAAATTGGCCTTGCTCCTCAGGTCGCCATGCACAAAGCTGAATCCCCACCAGAGGGATGGTACCAAGGCACCAATTAGCAGTGGAGAGGGCGCATGATGATATTTCCGTGTGCTTGTGGCCTGGGCTGCTCCGTCTGTGTGTTATAAAAGGCAAAACCATAAACATGGAATTAGACAGTACAGGCCCCACAGCTCTTAAGGTCACAGACTCTCCCCTCCTGCGGCTTGCGAGAGAATCGGTGTGATATAAACAACATCGCCCAGCAAACTGTTATTGCTTCACGTGCAGGTTCTGTAGCAGGCGGCTGATTATTTGTGCTCGTCAGTATGTGAAGTTCATTAGGCCAGCGGCCCTGATGCAGCTCTTTTGTTGTTGGGTCGAATGGGTGCAGGAGAAGGTGTGGGAGAAAGATCACTGTGAAAAAGAGAGAAACAAAGTGGGTGGAAGTGACTGAACATCTCTTTGTGCAAAAAATACACAGTCTCTCTCTTTCTCTCTCTCTCTCTCTCTCTCTCTCATGCACACACACACACACACACACACATTAATGCTTAGACAAATAAACACACTGAAATTGGCTAGGGTTCAATTTGTTGAGTAACAAAAACATGATAGCTTTCTAACCAGCAGGTGGGGGCAGTAGACAGATCATAGGACTGTTGTGCACTGAGCTGTGTTGTTATAATGTGCTTTAAGTCACCGATACTGTAACCTACAGGAGGAAAAAAGAAAATCAAATCAAATGCAGTCTACTGTAACACAATATCCCTTCAAAATGTTCCACTGTTGTGGTACATGTAACTATTTTTTGAGGCTGACAGATATATTTTTTATTGGTATAAATATATGAAAACCTATATATTTAAAAATTCCCCACAAACTTTCAGCTTTATTATTTTTATTTAACCTTTATTTAACCAGGTTAAGTCCTGTTAAGATCAAAAATTCGTTTGTCACGACAGTCCTGCAACAACAAAAGTTTTTCAAACAAACAAGACAAAAAAAGATAATATAACAACAAAAAGCATCCAAGAACAGATCACAGTAAAACCATGAGCCTAAAAGCACAGACGCACCAACGCTTCAGTCTCCAGGTCTTTCAAAATGAATTAAAAATGATTCAGTCTTGACAATTTATACATAATTTCAAAGCACCAGCGCTCACAAGTCTGTTAACTGTTTCAAGAACTCAGCATCACAGTGACAACAGCTGCTCATTTTGTAACAGCAGAAAATGCTCAGTTAAAAAAAAAAAGAGAGAGAGAAACGAACTTACATTTTATTTGTTATTTTTTGCCATATTTGTGTAAATTTTTTCACTATCACTACTTCTGACTTTTAGTTAGTAAACCAAAATCATAAGTAGGGCTACAACTAGTAATTTTTGAAATTATTGATTAATCTGTCAGTTTTTTCTCATTTAATTGATCATTTTTGAGTCTGGAAGAGATAACCAAATATCCTGATAAAACGCGACATCAGTAAATTTCTTATTTTCTCTTATCAACAGTCCAAAACAAAATATTTCTTTCTCTGTGAGCACATTTTTACTTAAATAAAGATTTAAATGGTCAATCACTAATCAAAGTACTTGTTTATTTATTTTTTTAATGATTGCTGCAGTTTAAAAAATTGTTCAAGAACCATGATTGTTTTATTTTGGGTGAATAATTCTCAGGCTGGGGGCTGGGGGCAGGGGCTGTAAAGGAGAAGTGAAGGTTGAATAAACAGGAGTTATTCAAGTTGCAAGAAAACTCTTTTAAAAATAATTTAAACTTACTTATACTCTCTTTAATTTGTCCTTCAGCTTCCCCTTTAGGAGCAGAGAGGGGCCGACTTGCTGTCACCCCCTCCTCTGTCCAGCCTGACACTCCCCCTGCTGTTGAACTGCGGTAGAGCGCGGACCGTCTGAGGAGTGCGTTGACAGCTCCGGGCCGTGTGTGCGCCGCCTGCATGTATGGTGAGCACCCGTTGAGTAGGTGGGTCTGCTGGAAGGGAGTGGGAGAGGTGGGAAAGGGGCAGATGGAACACAGAAGGAAGTTCACCAGCAACACATAGTGTGTCAGAAAGTGGAGAAAGACGGGGCGGGAGGGGTTCAGAGAGAGGTAGAGGAGGGAACACGGAGAGAACGAGGGGACAGATATGCAAAGAGAAAGGGGTGGCGGGGGGTGAGAGGATGAGAGAGGGAGTATGATGGAGAGGGGAGGAGAGGTGAGAGATGTGTCAGGTACCAGAGGGAGAGGTGAGAGAGACGCAAGGAGCAGCAGGGGTAGGAGTGAGGGTGACAGGTAGGGATGGAGGGTGGAGGAGTTGGGGGGTGATAATGATGTTAGGTGCAGGAGGGTACTGGGATGGGTGGATGGTAGAAGGGTGGGAGGGGGGTAGAGGTGTACTTCCGTGACCTTCAACATTAGTTTGATATTCGGTTGCGACCAAGAAAGTAGAAATATTCTCTCACAAAAAAAGAAGTTATTTGTAGATCTTGGTCTTCTGTTAAAATATAATGATTCATCTGGCTTAGTTGGAGGAGTTTTGGCTTGGCAGGGCAATTTTTCTGACATGGAACTGCCCAAAACTGCCCAAAAAAAGAGACTGAATTTAATTTGAACCTATCTGTCATACCCGAGAACACTGAATGAATTGTAGTTGTGAGTATCTGTTTAAAACACACACTCTCCAGTTTAAAGCTACAGCAACGGAGACAGAGAGAAAACGGCTTCACCAGTGCAGCAACTGCAACTGCAAAGACAAACAAATTTATGAAGAAATGTGCAAAACTTTGAAAAGAAAATGTTATTTGTTGAAAGACAGAGTAAAACTTAAATTTTGCACAATAAATATTACTGAAAACAATACAGTACATAAACGTTTTTGATCTCCACTAGCATAAAAGTGTATAAACAGGCATTTGAAAATTATTGTACAATCTCTATGTTTATGACATTTGTCCCTAAATACACAATAAATAAATAAATAAATAAATTCCTATTCTGTAAATTTTAAAGATCCACTCATACATTGTTTGAGACATAAAAAGACATAAACATGAGCATGTAAGAATATGCTTGGAATAATAATAATGTATGTCTGCTATTATTTTTCTCCACAAAAGTTTGATTAAAAAAATCAATATCAATAAATATTTTTATTTCAAAAGTTGCACAGCTGTGCACAAAATGCCTCCTACTTTCCCAAGAGGTCAATTCTCAGTGTTTATAAGCTCTGGTGTGCACTTTGAGTTTAGCCCAGAGAAACTGGTGAAAGTGAAAAACATTGTGTTCTAGTGTCAAACTCAGCA
The DNA here is from genome assembly GCA_029783625.1 of Naso annulatus. NCBI lineage: Eukaryota > Metazoa > Chordata > Actinopteri > Acanthuriformes > Acanthuridae > Naso > Naso annulatus. The sequence continues at coordinate 15,637,151 of JAPZDX010000011.1, read as the reverse complement.
CATACCGCACATCTTTCGGCACAGTGAAGCTTAAACATCCGAGTTAAGTACAAATAAGAAAAACACATTTTAAGATATGATTTCACACATTGATCCAAACTATGCTCGGTGAAATGTCAAGAAGATTTAAAGTAGTCAACATTAAAAACTCTCCAGATTTCAGCTCTCTCGTTTAAACTCAAAAACAGACACTACCCAACACGATGTAATGTGTTTAAATCAATTAGACGAACTTTTTCGTCTGAACATTTGTGACAGATGTCGATGACCCGTTTCCTGTTCATTTACGTCAGCCTCCAGGGATTTTTCATTATCCCCCGTGTCAACGTGCAGGCAGTTTTAAACGAGTCTCGCCTTTCTCATTTTGTGGGCTTCGTAGGGACATTATGTTGTCTGGGTATGAGTAAGTGCTGGAGTAATTTTAGCCTTTTAGAGACAAAAGAAAGTTTAAAAAAAATGTGAGGAATTGTATTTTACCGCTCTGTGTGAGAGTTGTTTAAGTTAAATGTGTAATTGACCTAATTTGGGAAAGCATGCAATTACTGATAATTTTGTTTAAACTTAAATTTGGTGAATTTCTAATATTTTTACCCTGCATACATAGATTGCTAATAACAGTCTCTCTATCTTTATTAACAATGTCTGTTTTACTTCCTGATGTGAATAGTCAGTAGCTTAAAAAAAAAGTAACTTCTTAACAACAACCTTGGCTGTCTGACTTGCTTTCCCATGCATATTTCTTTGCATGATGTGGCTACATGGTTTCACATTCACTCCTTTCCTCCTGTGCGTGTATGAGTGTGTGTGTCTTCGTGTTTGTGTGTGTGTGTGTGTTTAGCAGGAGGACTCCAACTAGGGGTGTAAAAACTGAAATCTCAGCCCACTGACTGACCTTGTCTGAACTGCACAGCGCACACAGCGATAGCATGAGGAGCCTTCAGGTCAGAATGGGGTGTTAAAATTACCCAACCTAACATCTGTGTGTGTGTGTGTGCGCTTGTTTGTGTCTTGTCTGGGAGGAGTGGGGCAAACGAAAGGAGTGTGTCTGGTTATACTGTGTTCATGCCCAGCCAAACTACATCCCACACAGAGACTGCGAGCTCCTCTGGAACTTTTTTTTTTAATTAAAACTCCTCATTTTATTCTCTCTCTCTCTGTAAGCATGTGTATGTGTCATGGCTTGTGTTTCTTGGAATGCTAAAATATATTTATTTTCCAGATGTCCCTAATATAGGCATGTGCGTCAATGATGTCAGACCTTTTCATTTTTAATTAAAGCATAAACAGATAAAAGTGCAACATCAGCTGCCGTCATTGTTGCAATAATAGCCAAAGTCATAATACAATGAACAGAGCTAGAAAACAAACCGATAACATAATACGACTTTGTAATAAAACAAAATGCACATGATGAAATATGATTAAAATTTACTGCAGTCCATTAAGTTTTGTTTCTTTCAGTCACACTATGTTTAAACTATTATTCATGCTATCACTCTCTCTGTAAGAGCAGATGTCAACTATATTTAACACTAAATACTTTATTGTAGGCTGAACCTCTCAGCTAAAGTGAATAAAAGTTACCGATCAAGCAGTGTCTAAATTGAACTTGCCCAGGTGAGCTCTTACAGATGAGAGTTGCTATGGCATTCATTTATTTTTGGTTACTGAAGTCTGAGTTATTTTTGAAACTGTCTCTGCGTCAGTGTTCGACATACAAGCTTTTATTTCTTTTTAAAGGCAATTAAACTCAAAGAGGTTTCAAGGACTTTTGAAATGAATTAAAATATGTTTCTCTTTTGGATGTGCACCGATTTAGGAAATGTTTTAGTGGTGCAGAGAGGTCACCTGGAATCCTTAAATTAAACAAAACAAAAAAACACATTTGAGAGTATAAAACCCAGGATTCAACAATAAATATCAGAAAATACAAAGTACATAACGACATAAACAGTAAATTGTGTAAATACGCCTAAATAGATCAACCAAAATGGGGTTAAAAAAAATATGAGATAGTTGTTGTTGTTCATTTTGATAACATTTCATAATTCTGTTTTTATGCAACATTGACCTTTCAGTCAATCGAGTACCACCTGCCTCTCCTCAGCTAGCAATACCAACAACTGCTACAAAATTTAGCCAGTTAGCACCTGGTAGCTAGAGCAAGAACAACGTCTCTTTGACACAGTCTTTTTTAAATCTCATTATGTTATGTGTGTTTCTGCAAGAAACAACTTTTGACGCAAAATATGTTAGAATTTACAAGCTAACCCGGCTGCTGTTCATAATAGCTAATTACCTTGATGCTACTAACAAAGCTCACAGCCCTGCCTTACCAAGTAGCAAGCTAGGTAGATAGCATGTGCAGCTTTGCTAAGTTAAAAAAACAA
>JAPZDX010000011.1:15597536-15610532 GCA_029783625.1 Naso annulatus | reverse complement strand
TATGAGATGAACTGATCATAGGTGACTTGATTTATGAGGCAAACATTGATTATGACTGGAGATGCCCTTTAAATCTGCAAACCATCAGCAAATGAACATTGTGAGCATGTTAGCATGTTAACAAATAAAATGCCTGCTCTATTAACTTAACTTCTTAACTAAATTAACTCAGTAAAAGAGTAGACATTACGCCTATCAGATATTTTACTGCATTTAAAACCTGCAACTGCATTTTAGTTCTACATACTAGGATAACATGTGAAGAGGTTTATCTGACATTACATAGCTCCATCATGCAATCTCTCAAATGTTTGAATGATTCATAAACATGTATCGGTTTATTTTTCGTTGTAAATTAGAAAATGGTCAGAGACCACTTGCCACCCCATCGTGGGCCAGACTTGGCCCACGGGTTCTGCGCTGAGTATCACAGCCATTTACTTTTAGTCTTGTTTAATATGCACAAAGAGTGGGTTTGCTTTTCACACATGAAATATTCAAATTAGCCAGTAACTTGGAGAAAGCTTGGAAGATGAGTAGGAAAGTCTTTTATTAGAATATGGTTGAATTTATGCTTGTAGCATTTCTTGTCTCTCTTCTGCTATTCAGAACACAAGTCCTTTACAATCTGACACGAGAGCATGTTATTTAAAAGCATGTTGATTCATATTATTATGACTGATGGTGATCTTTTGGTTTTGTATATGTTTTTCGAGGAGATGTTTTCTCATATTTTAGATGTTTGATATACTTTGGGTCTCACCATGTGTAATCCCGTGTGGCATATACTAAATGTTAAGCATTACACCTAAAATCCCAACAGACTAACTTGATTCTTTTACATGAGCTGCCGGAAAGGGGGCAGAGTTGTGGCTATTAACTTCCTCTCTTACTTTAAAATCTGAGGAGTTGTTGTCTCGTCTTCAACGGGTTGATGTATCTGGTGAGACTCAGAGAATAATGCTGTTTCTGTTTAAGGGCCCTACTGAGGAAACCACAACAGACTGATGGCAAGTATCAAGCTCTGCTGATAACAGACACCTTAACCTTTAAAGCTGTCTCTTTCTTTCTCTCTCTCTCTGTGGAGAGGAATGAATCCACCACATCCTGTCAACCCCACATCACCACGGCCTCAACGACACTGCTGCAAAAACAGCACGCTATAAGCAGAGCAAAAATGTGGGCCAGCAGAAGGACTGAAACCTCAAAAAGGTGCTTTGTGAGAGCCCACAATTTTTTCAATTCATTGAAAGCAGAGAGGATGAGCATGGAACCATGCTCACATTTCCTGCAGAAAAAGACTATTTGTCATCTTTCTTTTCAGCAAAACAGCCACACTGCTTGTCCCTCAGTGATGGCGTTATTGCCCACCCAAAGCTCTCCCACCTCCTCTCTCAGTGGGTCAGCTGGGCCTTGGGTGTGTGGGATGTTGCTGTATGTTGAGGGAGAGGGAAACGGTGCGAAAACTGTGTAGGAGAGGCTAAGAAAAACATTACGGCCTGGCAGCAGCGTTGCAAGGAGTGGAGGAGATCAGGATGAGGAGGAGATCAGGGGGAGCAAGGGAAGGGAACGCTGTGGTGGAGGAGAGGGGGAGTGCAGTGCATGGGCATGGGTATGACAGAGGGGAAGGTAGGAGTGTATGTTTGCACGCGTGTGTGCGTGTAGGGGGTGGGGGTGGCTGCTGAGGTAATATCTCTGGGAGTGTGGTTAGATCATATTCCTCTCCCTGTCTTCTCATGCTGTGGGTGGAGCTCTGTGGTGGGGCTGGCTGGAAGAAAGGGAGGGGATGGAGAGAGAGAGAGAGAGAAAAAAAAGGGAGCAGAAAGAGGAAGAGAGGTGGGGAAGCAGGAATGGATATGGCGAAAGACGGGTGGAGGGGGTTGAGAGATGGGCAGTGTCGACAGTTCTCACAAAGCAGCACCAGGGTTACGCCCCTGGGGTGGCATGACTGGCTCACACAAGCTCTTCTCTACTTTCAGTTCCATCTCTTCCTTTCTCTCATTGTCTCTCTCTGTCTCTCTCCCTCTTGTTTACAAATCAGAAGCCTTTTGTACTTAAACATAAGTTGGAAGATTTGAACAGGCCAAAAAACCTGACCATACCAACACAGAACACATCCAATAGACTTACAAGTTGACAGAATCAATCTAATGACTCACTGGTTCTCAGAATGTGAAAACAGTATTTAGTATAGGCTACTGTATTCTACAACAGGTCCAGAACTCAAGTACATTCAGATGACTAAATATATGTGGTAACTTTAAAGATATTTTCAGCCATGTTTGCACTTTGGCAACATGTTGGTTGGCCTAACAGAAATATTTTAATGGCTATCGGATGGATTGCCATGATTTTTGGTAATAATATTCACGGCTCCAAAATGATGAATCCTATTGTCTCTGGTCAACGATTGCCATGACTCGGACTGTGATCCCCTGACTCTCCATTCGAGCAGCACCATGAAGTTGACATAGCCAGTTTAAAACAAAATGTTACAACAGCTGTGTTGAATGGATGACCACAAAATGTTGCACAGACATTTGTAACCTCCTTAGGATGAACTAACAGCTTTGGTAATTTCACAACTTTCAATCTAACAACATCATCAGTTCAAAATTGTTATTGAACTAATACATTGGTCTATAACCTAATACCTGCTAAATATATGCCATGAGTCTCAGGTATAATTTGTGTGTAAAGGTAAATATTAGCATGCTAGCACACCAAAGTAAGATGGTGACTCTGGTGGCTGTTGATTTTTAGCAATGCTTCTTGTTACATTTCTCTGCTCTTTTGGGCTCATGATCAATCTTAAACATAATACTAGCAAGCTCACAACCTTTAGTGCCTCTCCCTGTTTGTGTTGCATCTAACAGTGTGTCTGAATCTTCTCTAGATGTGTGCAATATCCCCTATTTGCAGAGGTGTGTGTTTGGATAGCTCACTAGCTTAGCCAGATCACTGTTTTACTCCCTCATGAGGAAGTAAAAGCTCTTTTAGCTACCTGCATCTTGCACTCCGATGCTTTTCAGTTTGAAAGGGTGAACAAATAACAGTTTGCAGTCGTGAAAACTCAGTGTATCTGTCTCTTTTGCCTCAAATTTTTGGGTGTGTCCTCTCCAACTCAAATCTGGAAGTGCAAGGGGGCGCTAAGATGAGGTGAATGCAAATTCTTCCATAACTAAATGCCGAAGCTTAAGTATCGCTGTATTTTGTAGTGAAACATATCTGCATTTGATACATTCGGTGCACTTGGCAGAATATGTGCAGTCATTTTGTGGAGGGTTGCCAGTGTAGTGTTAGATTTTATTTGAAGGATTTGTTCCACACCAAAGATAGAGGAGGCCTACCACTGTCAGGCCACGAGCTGAAAGAAAGAGGCCACAAATGCAGCATTTCACTGCCATTGGGCTAATTTTGTTACAGACATGCTAACCTATTGTAGACTTAGTCTTTGCTCGAAGGGTTGTTCGATTTTGTGGAACAAATATAAGTGTTACAAGAGCACATATAGTCTCTATCACCCAAACAGCATCTTCAGCCATGATTGTTTTTAAAAAAACAAACAAACAAACAAAAAAAAACACCTATTACCCGATTAAAGGAAATGCCCTGTTTTGTTGTTGTTGTTGATACTAGCTCTCAAAGTGGTGTGTGTCTTGAAGAATGGATGTGAGAACTTGATACCTGCCTGTAGGGCTGGGACTTAACTCTCTGAGTTGCACCAAGCTCTGCAGTCTTGCAGAGACAATGGAAACTACCTGGAACTTTGGAATAAAGAGTATTCTCTTCCTGTTGTACAACTCAGCTGGATTAAACCCTAACATAGTGTCATCAAAATTGAGACATCTGAATGCAGAAGAACCAGTTTTGGCCAGTTACAGCTGATGCTTGCTGAGTCCATGGTCCTTCCAACTTTTTAAAGGTCAATCACAGACTTTTTACAAAAGTGACTAAGTGGAAGACTGTCACCTTCCCAACTTTGCCATGAATGTGTTTTAATTGAAGACAGTTTTACGTCAAGATTGGCAAAGACATTTGTCTTGGAGAGAGAAGTCTTTTGACAGGAGCCGAGCTGTGCGGCTGGCAGGTATAATCAGGTCACAGTGGGAGAAGCACACAGACATTTGAGTAAAAGTCATGTTTTACAGAGAAAATGCCCGCTGGTTTTCCCTCTGATGTCCTCCAACTGCTCTGTCTGTCTGCAGCCTTTTATTTTAGTGGAGCTGTCACCAGCAATGACCCGGTGCTGCAGCTGCTGCTTCAGTTTGCAGGAAGCCGACATGTTGCTTTCAGGAACCTCCGTGAATCACACAGTTGAGGCAGAGCAGTTGTACGACATCATCTCCATAAAATATGACCCGATTTTACTCAAATTTTTGTTTTATGCAACACATGAACGTGTATCGTTAAGTTTCGATTCGAAGCAGTGGGTCTGGGTCAAAGTTACATATTGGAATAATTTAACGATAAAGGGAAGTACACCTTACCTTTATTGTTAAAAATTACCGAGAAGATTGATGCCACTCGCATGTAAATACGATGCCGCGGCCAGAAGCAGGTTAGCTTAGCTTTGCATAATGGCTCGAAAACAGCTAACTCACCAGCATCTCTTCAGATGAAGATGTAACATTATGCGGATTTGCTAAGATTTTCTCTGTTACGTCTCTGCAAGAAAGAAAGTAAGAGTATTCTCCAAAATGACAAACTGCTCCTTTATTTTGGTTTTTCCTGTGGCCACTGGATATTTCAAGGACATCTTCCAGTTTTGATTGGTGTCCAGTAACCTTCAAACAGCCAAATGGAACTACTGAGCAGAGATGAGTAAGCTACTCAAGTTAAGCCTTGGACACAATGCACGACCTGCGAAGTCGTCGGGTTTCTTGATTGTTCACACTATACAACTGTCTGTCCTGTATCAGGAGTCTTTTGGTCATTTACGTTTTCACACTGCATGACAAAGGGGTACACACAGATCCTTTCACGGGGAGGGGCTCTCAGTCACTAAATGTAATTAAATATTGTGACACTGTCTTAAAATACAGCTCCAGTACAATGTTAATGTTGCAGCCTACCACCTGATAAGTCAGCACTGAGCGTCGTTGTAAAATATTCCCCAAACTTTGCTTCATAGGTCCAGTGTGCACTCTGCTCCGTGCTGCTCTGAGAGAGAGAGAGAGAGAGAGCAGCACCAGTCGAACAAGGCTGAAAAGAGAGGGAAGGAGAACGAAAAGTCGATGGATGAGAGAAATAAAGCGTCACTTTGTGATAGTTTCACAGCAGTCTACAAGCCTACGGAATAACCCATAGACTCACTGCTGTTTATTTTGATAGGCTATGTGTGGCACACGAGCTGACGCTGTATGTGCTAATGTGTGAATTTTGACGCTAATTACGTCCTTCGGGTGAACACTGGGCTTTTTTTTAAGCTCCTGCCTGCGGGCCGTTTAGCAGGTAAGGCCACAGGGAAAACTCCTGGTGCTCCTGATGGCCAGTCCAGCTTTTCCACGGCACCTGCACCTGTCTAACAGTCATATTATTTTTTTCCAAACATTTTTCCTTGACCTAAATGGAAAAGGTCAGGATAATTCATAAAGACTTAGGAAAGGACAACTGCAATGCCGGAGAATGTGACTGCACTCACGCGACTATATAATTATGCAAGTTGTTGAGTGGTGTGTCACTTTAAATGTTGCTGCCGCAAGAATTTCGGCACTGCATTATCTCCATTCCTCTCATAAAGGATGGCCTTGTGTACCCTACATTAAATGAAATAAGAATGGGGGCATTACAGCAACTTTCTTTGGGATTTAATGAATTCGACCACCTCTTATCACGGCTGCCACTTACTTCTTAGTCACTTCACTCAGTTAGGAACCTTCCTTTGCCAAAAAGACTTTTTGACTGCAGCCAATTTTCTTCAGTTGAGCTCTTATAAGTCTCATGCCTTCCCTCCTTTATCCTTGCCTTTCCCTTTTCAGTCTTCACCTCTTTCTTCAAAGCATTGCTGGCGTCCTCCCAATTTCTGGCTTATGTTTTTGGTAAGGCATGTTAAACTGGTTTTATGATTTTCATAGTAGCATGTTCATGGTTGCACCTATGGGAGGGTTTCTTGGTTACTTGTTTTGAACTGCGAGTAAATAGTCTTGTTTTGACCCCTTAACCGGCGTATACCTGTCTTAGTTAATCCCACCTTGTCACAAACACTCACACCCCTGGGTGTGCGCTCAGGTCTGGGTGCCTAGCATCTCCTAATACCGAGAAACAGTTAAGATTTAAACCACCTGTCCTGTCCAGTTTGGACATTTAACATTGTTTCAAGGGCAACTGCCAAAGCCTGTACTACAGGAGCTTCAATCAACAACCAAAAAGACCATAATCCACCACACTTATAATATGCACGCGGGAGAAGTTTCAGTGAGGGTGCAATTTTGAGGCATTTTACCTGTAAGAAGTCTAAACAATACGTGGCAGATTTTTTCATCTGTACCTTATTCTATGTGCATTTAACACACATTTCACAGAGCCCCCTGCCATTGTCTCATGGATTTTATTTTTCTGAAATAACAATAGTATGTTGAAGCCCTTGACCTCTAAATGAAGTCAGAGCCACCACCACCCTTGTGACATCTGCTTCCCTTATCCTGACTGAACAATGCCAACCTCTTAAACCACTATTACAACAGTGGGCATGTTAGCATGATCAATGTAGTTCATCTTAATGCATCACCGTATTTAAGCATAGCCTGGTTGTTGATACTTAGTCTTGTTTACTTCAGTTATTTGACAAAATATACTTCTAAATGAGTTCTTGGTACCTACAGTCCTACAGCAGGCCTGTAATACAGTGGTGGCTACTATGGCCACCTCTGGTAAGGTTGTTAAAAGAAGTATAAGCATGGTTACATTATCTTTGGAAATTGGTACAGAAAAATACATACACAGTTACTTTTTAGACCACACATTCTAAAATTTACAATGGAACAGCACTATGTAACTTTGACTGCGACCCACAACTTAAAAAAATGAAACTTAACGATGCATGTTAATCATTGCACAAAACAGCAATTTTAGTAAAACCAGATCATATTTTATGGAGAAAATGTCCTCTGGTTTTCCCTTTGATGACCTACATCTGCTCTCTCTGTCTGCAGCCTTTTATTTAGCAGAGCTATCCCCAACAACTACCCGGTGCTGCAGCTGCAGCTTCGGCCTGCAGGCGGCCGACATGCTGCTTTCAGGAACCTCCGTGAATCACAGAGTTGAGGCAGAGCAGTCGTAGGACATCAGAGGGAAAACCAGAGAACATTTTCCCCGGAAAATATAACCCAGTTTCACTAGAATTGCTGTTTTGTGAGACGTATTAACGTGCATAATTAAGTTTCTGTTTTGAAGCTGCAGGTCGCAGTCAAAGTTTTATTGTTGTTTTAAATCAATAAAAGTAGAGTGATCACAGCATGAAGAAAGAGGGTGGTGCCAAATAAAACTGAAACTCCTGTCCACTAAAAGGTGCAAGGCGACATGCAATGACCATGTAGGCCACTTAAATGTCAAATGAAGTTTCTGAGTAAAAATACACTGTGATGGCAGAATTTACCGTAATATCAAGAGGGACTTGAAAGTTCAAAATCAGGCGACACTGATGGTAAGAACTGAGGACCGCTGATTTTGGACACCCCCAACTCATAGTGGAGGTGGAAGAGGACGAAGAGGTGGTGGATGTCTGTATCTCAGGCGTCAGGCCACGAGTGCTGTCGATAATATTGGAGATGTTGCTGCACACTGACACCTCCCACACACACCTACGAGCCTCTGACCCGTGTTACTGCCTCTAGTTCTAGTTAGCTTGATGGACAAATATTTACTGTTTACAGGAAGAAAGATGGTTGTACATACAGTAAAAGAATACTTGGCATTTAAAGGTACCATTTTTATTACAAGTGACATTTAAGTAATTCGCCCTCATAAACGGCAAAAATAGACACTTTCAGTTTCAATTTGTTTGTGTGTGTGAGTTTCCAATACTCCCTTTCCTTTCGATACACACATTTAGCAACATATTTATTCTTTCTGTTGCGGCTTCCAGCTGATAAACTCCGCAGAATCGTCTGGTAAAGCTTTGGCTTGTGCTATTAACATGCTAACGCTTTGGTTTGGATGCCAGAAGAACTGACAGTTTTTATTCCAAGAATTTAAAAAAGATCTGACCCAAAAGCAGGAGAAACCTTTAACTTAATCTTCTTCAGCATAGTATATACACATTAACACCATTTGCTGCTTTTAGTTTATAAGCATTATTCACTTTCACATGACAGTACTAAATGGCAACCACTCAATAATTGTCATAAAACTACATATACTGTTCTTCTCAGTGTGTGGGAAGAGGAGAAGAGCCTACAGTATAACACAACGATCTTACAGCACAACAAAAGCTATTGATAAAACAGATTCCATCACCCAAAACATGGTCTGTGAGCAGGAACAGGTCTATCTGACAGATTTGGTGGATGGGCTGGTCACACCCACTCCACAGGTGGCAGGATGAAAGCAACAGCAGCATGTGGGTGTAACTTCGAGTTGTTGCTTTGTGTACTGCAGGCCTTTTTTTTTTCGTGACTGCATTCAAAGGGGGTAGTCTTATACCCTGGACTGTGCGATACAAAAAAAACAAACAAACAAACAAAAAAAAACAAAACAAAAAGAAAACAGCAGGTTAGCAGATACACTCAGAGACATAATTAAAAATTCCTGATTATAATCAGTGTTGGAGGTCATACTTATGCATGCCATGGAGAAAACTTGTTTATACAAAAACAGAATTTGCACAAGATTATTCACTTTTAATTTAGGAAAATTCAAAATTCTCAAAACTCTGCCTTTGCTCTGCTGCATTGCCCTTGATGTGTCTCCTCTTGCTTAAGTTTCTGAGAGCCCCGGTAATTAACGGGGAGGTAAACCTTGCCAACGGATTTATGTTAATGATTGTGAGCCATCCCATCATGTTGTTCTAAGAAGCTACGAGAAGAAGTTTTGGACAATCTCAAAGATTAATGATTGGACTTTGTTAATTTTGTATTTATTTAAATCCACAGGTTATAAGACCTCATGTTTGTGTGTGTGTTTCTTATACAGATCTTATAGATTATTCCCTTTGGATGTGAAAACAAATTATTCAACTGTAATATTGCAAATGCAAAAAAAACAAATAAGTAAACAACTGTACAGCTGCCATACGAAGAAAACAAATGACAAATGGGACTTGTCTACCTTGAAGAAATACTTCAACATTTTGGAAAAGACTGCATTAAACAAATGAGAGATAACATAATAATTGATGAGCCTCAGAGATACTTATAGGCTAAAAAGATATCTTGACTGAGCAAATTTGCTTGAGTGAAGCAGCCCTGTGTGAAGACACAGTGTGGGACAGAATACAAAATGATCAACCTCTGCTGGGTGTGTATATCTGTAAACATATGCTGTGTACTTGAGGCTGGGCTGTAAGATCCTGTAAAAGACATCTCGAAAAGAGGGCAGGGCTATTCTATTCTTGGCTCACATTGTTATGTTCTAAGGCTTGAATTTAACTCATTCCAGAGCTAATCTGCTCATTGCTTGAAAACTTGGAATCAACCATCGTTAAACTCAAACTCGAGGGTTTCTAGTATAAACTTGTCGAATGAATTCTTGTACTTGTATCCTGCATTGTATCTGGCATTTTATACGTCATCCTGGAAACCCCCTGTGATGCCTCGATGGTATGGTTTGCATAGAGGGCACAAATGTTCCCCCCCCTTCATAATGCCAGATCTCATCACGCCAGCTCACTGATTTGCAATTTCACCTCGCAGTATCAAAATATGTGCAATTGCTCCTGGTTCTTCAAGGCTCTTGAGTTTTATATTCTCTCGACATGTGAGGATTTCCTCAACATAGCTCAGCAAGTTTACGGCTTGTCGCCCTTTAAAATGAAGCGCACGCCCGTTATGCCTCATTACAAAAGCCTTCCTAAAGTGTTTCACTGGGTGATTTTAAGAGGCCTGAATCTACAACACTATCAAGTTTTTTCCTGTTGCTAATGATCCAGACTGGAATCTATCAACAACGACTAGCAAGTTTTTTGTGACATTGACGCTGAGAGAATGAGTAATTTTTGATATTGTTGGTACCACTGACGCTGCGATTTCTTTTGGCAGCTATTGATTGAATTGTCACTTATTCTGGTAAAGATATACATGTTCCCCATTGGTTGAAATTACAGTAATCACTTTTATGATCCTAGAATTTTCATTTATCTCGTTAGTTTGTGACTTAAATACCTGCAAAGCTAATACCATTTCCTTCAACCACAGAACTCATTTTCAAATACTGGCATGCTTACATGCTAGGGAAGTGGGGGACATGATATATCTGTTTAACATAAACATGTTAGCAGTGTTGTGATGAGCCTGTTAGCATGCTGACATCAGCAGCATTAGCTCAAAGTACAAGTGTGCTTAAGTAAGCATGACCTTTCAAGTTGACACAGTGAGCTTCTCTACAAACAGCATTAGCATTGTTGTTTTTTGGTCTTGACCAACTAACTCCTGAGGGAAGTATCTGGCTTTTTGGCTGCTAAAGCTCCACGAAGTTGATCTGCTGGTTGCTAGCTGTGTGCTTCTGCTGTTTGGTGCTGAGCAAGTAGTGTTAAGACGACTTTTAGAGCTTATTGACAAAAAACGGCTGCCATCTGTGGCCAAAACCAATGCTATGAGAGCAGTCAGTTTGAACCAAATCAGTAAAGTTGCAGTTGTAGCTGAAATGAGAGCTAAAAACTCAGTAAAGTTGAGGGGAACCGCAGATGATGACCACTATGAGTGACTGCTTTTCACATTGTTTTCACATTGTCACTACATTTTTTTTTTACCACCAGGCATTGCTTGCAAAATCACACATTTTCTCCAAAGCCTGTTTGGGAATCATAAGACCCCTTGATGGCTGTTGCTCTCATATCACTTAATATGTCAGCAGCATTTACATCAGTGATTACACCCTCTTATTACATTCCCATTATGCTGCATTATGGGCTTCAGAGCAGCACAATGGCTCTTACGTCTTGCCAGGTACGAGCTGGTACACAGAGGAACACACCCAAATACACTTAGATACAGTCAACGACTCTATATCACATGACCTTTCTTCAACTCTTTTCACTTCTCCCCTGATATGTCTTTTGTTCGATACCTGATATGAACTCCTCTAGCTCCTGTTTGGCACAAGCAAAGACCCACCCACTGGTTCAACCCTGCATTATTCTGCAACAATCTCTTCCCCAACTTTTTCCTCTACCCTGAAATCTCAGTGCTGCTTTGTGACCAGTTTTGCAGCCCTCGCTCCTAGCTTGGCCTTTGCACCAGCTCTCCAGCCTCACCCCCGGCTGCAGCTCTCCAGGGCCCAGTCAGTTACCGGCAGTGTTTAAACCCTCCACCCCCTCAGAGCACCGGGGCTCAGCTCTGCCTAAGCCATAACCCTACCACCCAGTCCAAGCTCGCAAGCAGGTTTTTAGGCTTGGCCCAGTGTGTTTGTGTGTGTGTGTGTGTGTGTGCGTGTGTGTGTGTGTGTCACTCCCCTCCCCTAAGCACAGGTGGACTTATAGGGAACACTGCCAAATACTTTTGGTTTAGCGGGAGGGAGGGGTGTTGGCTGAGGCTGGTGGGTGTAGCAGTTTTTGTTTTGTTGTGTTTCTTAGATAACCGTTTCATGGAACGGCACCTTTTCACTCCTCCAAATCACTGACACACCTTCAGAGCAAATTTTAGTCTCTATCTCGCCTGCTCTTGCTTTCACAAGTCTGCCAGAGCTGATACAGTGTTAAGTTTCCTGACAGGGACTGAGTGCGTGACCGAGGAACTGAAATCAAAACTCTTCTTAAAAGGTCAGTCACAACTAACTGTCTCTTTCACTCTTTTTTTTTTTCGTTTCACTTTTTTCCCTTCAGTGTACTACTATTTCGCATAACCTAAAAAAGTCATAATGAGAGGTTCATATTTTCTGTGTGTTGTGGCAAAATTTCAAAGCATGAAAGAGCTGTCGGCTACCCACTGAGCGCCAGAATCAGACTAAAGGATGGCTGACCTTTTGTAGAATCTGTGTTCCCATTTTAAGTTGCAAATCGCTCCATGTCTTAGACTTTTTATAATAGGACATACAGTTAAAAAAAAAAAAGGGATACTCAGTTATTCTCAGTGCTTCCAGAAACTTTCTTGCGTGCGTCTTGCAACAGATGTGCACACAATGAAAGCCTCCCCCTGCACAAAACAGCCGCACAGTGAGAAGGAAGCAAGTGAAAGCATGACAAAGCTAGAACAGATTGGACGGTCTGATATCATTTTTACTTCTAATTTTTAATGTAGCAGCAGCTTGTCAGCACATGATGATTTAACTGTGCATTAACTTTGATCTCTGTGTGATACTTTTCGTCCTTTCTTCAGCCTGAATATTTTGCCGAGAAGTAGTCATAAGATTTAATGCAACATCCCTGACATGGCAGAAATAAACTGATAAACTGACAAATATTATGACATCCCTCCCCTGAGAGTCTATTGTAAAGTGGCTTTACTTCTCAAATGAGAAGTTCAAAGGGATGATTGATAACTTTCAATTGAGTTTCTCTGTACAGCAGACACGGAGGCTAAGGTGTTACATCTGACATTATTTCACTCTTCCTGTCTTCGCCCCCCTCTTATGAATATGCACGAGTACCCATTAACCTTTAAGGGCATAACATAAAGTTTAACTTTAAATCTGACACATAACAAATGGATGACTGGTAAAAAATATTGAAGAATTATCAGAATTTGCTCTATGTCATACGTCACAGATTTTCCTGTTAGTGAGAATAACATCACAGCTTTGGTATTTAATTTAAGAAACTGCAGTGACCTTTCCTTTAAAATGTTAATGAACTCAACTGCACTTATTCACAAATCGCTCCAGCTCCCAGCTGTGGTCTACAAA
>JAPZDX010000011.1:15445628-15455695 GCA_029783625.1 Naso annulatus | reverse complement strand
TATCTATTTGCAGTGATTTGGACTGATTTTGCAATTGTGATGTGATTTGCCATATAACAGGGGGATGATCACTTTTACATCATATTTTCATTTGCATTTAAAAACATTAAAATGATTATGGTGGGATTTTTTTTTATCCAGGGGTCTGTACCAGAAAAGATAAGTCTGTAGAATATGACGTGTAGGGCAGGACGAATCTGCGGTACCATAATATTTGAATTGAAATTGTATTGTGACGCACACATTTCTCCTTGAACATAGCTGCATGTCCCTATGAGTTAGAAATTGCAGTAGGCCATATTGCCATTTCAAATAAATTTCGATTAATTGCGCAGCCCTACTGGGTGACTTGGGCAGAATCAAGTATCAGATTATTTTGACTAAACACCTCAGTATCTGTATTGCAACATTATTAGAAGAATAGAAAAGGCAACACTTGCCTTAACATGATATAATGATATTCAAAACCTGAGGCAATATCTACTCTCACATATCTCACATGTTGATATAAAATGTGTTTATTGCACAATCTCAACCGTGATTTCACTTATCACTTCACTGCCACTTCAGCAGCTTTGTGTGGGAGTTTCCAGTGTTGTAGCATTAACTCCTACTGATGAACATAAAGAAATCAACTGCTGAATACCACCGTTAGCTGTTTTGTGGATAATGAAATGCATAATCTAAAAAATACTAAAACAAATAGAAATGGTCTTTTAAATCCTGTTGCCCTAGTGTGCATCATGCCCTGCAGTCATATAATTTTTATGGCAATTAAAAAAAAATAAAAATCTCTCACAGAGTGAGATCGATCCTGTATCAGGATAGCCTGAAAGCTCTGCATTTATGTTCCAAACACAGACCGAAGTCCATGCTTTGGTCTGTGTTAGTGAACCTCTCTGCATAAATCAAACACGCAACACTGTGTTGAATGATAACATCCCACATTACTATGAAAATCTAATGTCACTGGTTAACACTGATGCATCAGAGAGATAATGGAGATAATGATGTAGAACAGTCCTCAACTTAATTTATCAATGTATAATTAAACCTTGCACATATTTTTCTAAATATGCCTCATCATCATTGGTTCACTTTTTACATTCAAACCTTTTTAAAGCCATCCAACTTTGTGCTTTTCAGTTCAGCATGATTTTTGTATTGTAAAGCCTGCATAGTTTTTTTTCAAAATCTTTTTTTTTTTTTTTTTTTTTTTTTTGCTTGTTTTTTTATGTCATTCAGTTTTTCTGTTATCAGTTTTTCTTTTGTTTTTGTTTTTAACACTCCATGTGGTGTTTACAGTGGACAAAGGAAGAGGGACTCCGCCAGGCTGCTGCGGCCAATCAGTTCATCCCAATGAACACCAACCCAAAAGAAGTCCTGGAAATGAGGAATAAGGTATCAGTCTTTTCACCTTTTACTTCATTTGCTTTTGGGAAACAAGGGCCATCTTAAGCTCCTGATGCACTGTGTATTTTCTAATTATTTTTGGCTTGAAATGTTGTTGTTTTGTAGATTCGGGAGCAGAACCTGCAGGACATAAAGACAGCAGGGCCGCAGTCTCAGGTTCTGTGTGCCGGCAGCGTGGTGGAACGCCCCTTTAACCAGGTCAGTCAGTGAATATATAGAAGTCTTGCTGTCACAGCTGTCCTGACCTGGAAATGAATAGTTGTCTCTGATTAAACATTTATGATTTTGTTTTGTCTTGGCCTCTTTTAACTTAAAAAAATAAATAAATAAAAAGATCTCATCATAGATTCTTTCCAGGTCAGGAGTTTCCCCTTAAACCAAAATGCTGCAGATATGAACATTCTGTGTGAAGTTGTCCTGGACACTAATGACACTTGATGTAAGAAATTGGCTGTAAATCAAAAAATCTCCATTGTAATCTGATCTGACGTCAGTTTCTGAAGTAGTACCTTCAACGATAACAAAGAGGAAAAAAAATGTCCTCCGTGTTGTGTCCCAAAACAATGGGGTGACTTTGTAACTGTCACGTTATTCTTTGACCACAGAGGTTGTCAATCTGGCAGGTGAGTAGTGTTTGGGAGAGGTAACCTCACTCTGCTCTCCAAACCTGCCAGCTCAGGTTGTGTCCATATTCATACAGTTCTTTGTCTTCATTTTGTTGTTGTTTTTATTTATTTGGCCTTCTTTTGTTTTAAGTAGTTCAGAGTTGAGGCCTTTTTTCTGTCTCAGCACTTGCAGGCTGGTCATTTCGGCCCAACAAAACTCCCTCTACAGTCTAATGTACTAATGCTTCATATCCGTGCATGTACTTTTAATCCTAAAAATGCAAAGCAAAATGCTTCTTAAAAGTTTGACCTTTGCATTCAGTTTGCATGGTTTGCCTTCCCTTTGCTTAGCTCCATGCTTTCTTGACACTTAAATAAGAACATCAGCAGATTAAAACAGCAGCTGTTATTTTTAAAGCGCGTTAATCAAGTTTTAGGGGGACCTAAAATTTGCTCCGGTGTCATTAGAAAGACCTAAGGAGTCCTTGATGTGCTTCTATCATGTTTACACTCTATGAACCACTTGTTCACTGTGTGGAGAGTTTGGCTTTTACTGTGCATGGTCTTGGCTATTTGTTGCATCACTGTAATGCTCCTCACAGCCTCACATGACTCTCCAAAACCATCTTTCTTTGCATGCAATGTTTTTGTATGTCTATATGGTATGTGTGTGTGCAGAGGTGGAAAGTAACTAATTAATCCTGCTTTTAATAAGATCTCACACAGGTTTTAAATAGAGAAAATGAATAATTTTCTCAAAGGTAGAATTGCAGAAAATCTGCAGTTGTGAATGACTTTACCAAGATGACTTATTCTCTTTGAGTCTGTTTTCTTAAAAGTAGTCACTGTAAAGACTCTGTCCAAATGTATCAGTTGGAGATTGACAGTGACCACAAAGGCCTCACATCTGCTTAAGTATTTCTTGGATAACAGTATTTGTACTAGATGTCGCAGTACTCTTTGCACCTTTGTATGTGTGAAAGATGGCGAGTTCCTGAATGTTTACCCACATTCATGCCTGCCTGACGGACTGCTGATTTGAATGTTCTGGTGTTTTAAGAGCTGGGTTGTGCCCCCCCCCCTCACTGGGTTTACTATTGCAGGACGCCCCTCTGTCTGACTGTACAGACACTATTGATGGCCTCGATGTGTCCGAGGGGTCCTATAGTCCTGCTAAATCAATTAGAAAGGTACTTACTGCTCCAGTCACCAATACTGTTCACCCGTACCTCACATCATCCCTCAGTCATTCCCCTGAGCCTGCAGATAGGCGCTATGATTGGGCTTGTATAAATGGAGTGAATAATAGGATCAGAGTGAGATAATTTTTTCACTTGTTTTGTTTGTAAAGTCATGTGACCTATAGTAGCCTTCTCTACATGTTTATGCATTCAAGAGCCTGAAATTAATATTTTCATGCAAGCTGATATCCTTGAAGAAAAAGAATGGTGTTTGACGTTCTCGATATGCATCGATATTTTGTTTCCTAAGGCCAGAAAAATGCTTGGATTAGTGATTTAAATTGATATTATATAATTTCCCCATCAGTCACCAGTATATTATTTAATACTAATAAGTGAAGTGTTTACTGTTCAGTGCACTGGTGTTTGGAGTAAAGTTTAAACGTAAGATATTCTGCCTCCATTACATATCTTTGTCACATGAATTTGATAATCACATTCAGACAATATTAGATTGACAGATATATCAGATTTTGAATTTTCTTTCTCTTTGCTCATAGCAGTGTCAACATTTGCCCCAAAAATCCCACATCGGTCTGGCACTATTTGATATCATGTGTTTGTGTGCAGAAGATATTTTCTCAATTGTCTCAAGGTGTTTATTGTAACTCAAAGTGGGCAGTAAAGCACGGTTAGGGTTAGGATATCAGATCCAGTGATGGACTTGTTTGCTGAATGTATTGCTCAGAATTTTTAGGAAAAGTCCTTGAAAGAGTGAGTGCAGTTAAAATGTAAAGAAAAAAACTTTTTGCTTCACCTTCACTACTTCCTGTGCGTCTGGTGATGCAGTGTTGGCTTTCTCACTTCTGTCAGTGCTTGGCTTTTATGTAGCAGTTTTATTATATGCAATAAAATGAGAAAAATGCTGCTCTTAACTTGTATAATTAAAGTGCTATTTTTTTGCATTATAACACATTCTCCCTGAATTTTGTAATGGCCTGTTAGCTCTAACTTATCCTCTGAAGAACCCTATTTATCCATCAATGGCGGACACTCCTGCTCATGCTGCATTATTGTTCTGTGTGTTAACCTTTAATTAAACAATCCTCTTCAAGTTTTTGAGCCTTAAGATTTTTGCAAACATTAGACAATGCAGCTAGTTTAAATATATTAAATCCTTCCTGCAGTAACTTGTCATCTAACCTACCGTAATGTCTCTTATTTGTCTGTCGTCCCTCTGTGTGTCCTGAAGGGGGAGCTAGTGACCGCATCCAAGGCCATCATCGAGAAGGAGTACCAGCCCAAGGTTATTGTCAGCAAGCAGGGTCCCAACCCCTTCACCAAACTCACCGACCAGGAGCTCGAGGAATATCGCAAGGAGGTGGAGCAGAAACAGAAAGGGCAAGAAGGTAAAGGCGATGAGTGGAGGAGAAAAGATGAGCTGAATATTTGTGTAAAGTGAAAAAAAATCCTGTACAAATTTTTTAAAATCTTTTTAACAAGTATGACTGATTGAAATGGAAAACCTGACATTGTCTCTGGTAGATATTTTTTTTCTCAAACATGGATCTTTTAAAAAAATTTAAATTTTTTTGTATTCCACTCTAATTCAATGATGATACATGTACTTAGTGACTACTGTTGGCAGCATTCATATTCATGCAGTTAAGAGTTCAGTGGCTTAAATGTTTAATTCCGTCTCAGAGCAAAGTTGCTTGTATATACCGCAGGGAACCGTGTGTTTCACAGCTCTCTCCTAATTACTATCTTGACCTCCCTTAAGAAAAGAAAATTACACAGAGCCCAGCAATATGTTACTCAGATAAATACCCAGCAAGCATAGATGCAAGCAAAAAGAGCACAGCACACTGGGTCATGTTATTGTATAACATCAATATAAAGTGAACATCGAAGCCTGTGTTTAGTTTAATTTTAATTTTAGTTTTTTGCCGTTATTTTAAACCTACTCATAATAAAATTAGAGGACTTTTTAAAGAAACTTGTCACGAAAATACCTAATGTAATTCAGGCGGGTCAAACTGTGGTTTGTTCTCTTCACAAACACACACGCACACACAAATATACATGAATTCACAGTGCAGAGACGAGCGGATAGTAGGGAGGGATCAGCCATCAGTGCCCGCTGTCCTGAGCCTGAAACGCTGCAGAGGAAGCAAGCCTCTGTCTCCACAACTCTACAGTCTGCAGCTGATTCACCCAGTACAGAGAAAGCCCCGCCCTCAACTGCCAAACCTGATACACCAACCTCTAAGCCGGGCTCCTCTTCCCTCGGCAACTCCAGCGGGGCTGGGCCAACTCAGAGCATCACTGAGGCTGCAGAGGCGGTTGTAGATGATGTTTTTTCAGCCGCGGAGGAGGAGATTCTGTCAGCTCAAGATTCCCCACATAAGGAGTTCCACTGTGCCGTGCTGCGAGCCCTCAGCAAGGAGTCGTCAGTGGTAGAGGCCGCTAAGGCAGATCGGGCTCCAGGTACACCAGACGAAACGGAGCCCTGTCTAAAATCTGGCCTCCCGCTTCCCTCCTCCCCTGCTCAGCCTTGGCCCGTCTCACTGGGAGTTGTGGGAATCCCTGCCTGCTGTGTCCTCTCCTTTTTCTGGGGGTTCGGAGTCTGCTGCTGTTGTTTTACCTTACGCAAGCACCCTCCCTACCCACAATTAAATCTTCAAAGCCTTTGCTTGATTATTTTACCCCATCCATCCCCTCTCTCTGATGCCTTGTGCAGAGGCATTAGAGTTGTGGCAGATCAGATACATTTGTGCAGTTTGATTGGACGAAGAGCTGAGCAGAGAGGATGTGACGAGCAAAAGAAAGCTCATTGTGAGATTTCAGGCCACCCCCCTGTCTTTGAGGGTGCCCTCTTCTCAAGTCTAAAAGTGCTTTTGCAGTGGAGTGCTTTGCTGTGTCTGAGCTCAGTCATCCAATCAGAGCATCTGATGTGTGGACATGAATAACGGTGTCCTCCTTCTCTTCCTGCTAACCTGTCCTGGATATATCTGTTGGTGTCCTCTCTCCCTGTTGTCCTCTTGATTGATTTCTATTAAAACTAATGGTAGTAGACTTGTTTGGGATACTTCAAGGTTGATTTTTGTGGGATTTGTTTGAAAATATTTTGCAGTGTTCATCTTTCCTGATTTGGTTTTCCGTTGTCCTCCCTTTTCTTTATGTTGCGATGTCGGTGCTGACCTCTAAAGATGTTTGAGACAAAATCTGGGATCTGATCAAAATTTGAGCCATTAAATTATTTAAATATCAGTGATGTCTTCCTTATTTATTTGTGAGAAAATGTTTTTTTTATACCATTTCATTTGTGCTGATTTTCATTCAGACCCAGAGGAGCTCCCAGAGCCTGAGGAGGAGCCCAAAGGCCAGAAACCCACCACCACGCCACCCAGCACCCCGGTCAGAGCAGAGGAAGGTAGGTCGGCCAGATAATGACACACCTGGCTCTCCTGGTTCAGCATGGGTTTCTCCAGTCCTTTCGCTGGATTTCGGTGGTTTTTCTTGGGTCTGTAGAGGGAATGTGGAGGCTCCTGCTTGTCCAAATGCCTGTCTGTCTTGGGGTCTGTTCATGTCGTGGTCTTTAATAATACTACTACAGGTGCTGTGCTGTGTTTTCTGTAATAACAGGCCAAGAGGTTTTAATTATTAAAATTAAGTTTCTGCCATAGGAGAGAAATCACAGTTGCAGATAAGGCTTTTAAGGGGAAGTCTGATATTTTTAAATTTGGGCCAAATTTTTTTCCACTATTTTCATATGCCTGGATAATTATTACTTTTTAAAAGTTAGTAAAGATTCCTGCTGTTCGCCTCAGGGACAGCAGCAACATGGCTGTAACGGCTGCAATGTGATCTGATCATTTTGATTGTTTCTGCTACGCCCGTTAAAATTGCTGTCGTGATACTCAGTTTGTAGTTGTCATTTTAAGTTTCTGAAGTTGTACAGGGATAGACCTTTGTGTGTAGAATCCTTTTTGATTGAGTGGAAATCCTGTGACACTGTCAAGAATTTGCGAGACCTGTGTTTTCTGGTAAACAACAAGGACTTCACTCTCCAACATAATGATCTATTGCTTTAAAGTTATGCTCAATAATGTTGTCAGACATAGAATAACAACTGCAGCCTGTGAGAGGCAAAAAGCATTGTAGTGGACGTAGCTTCGGACGTAGCTAACGATTGTAGTTGCCCTAAAGGCTTACATGCAGCTGGTATAGCCATGTCGCGGCTCCCCCATGAGGACATCTAGAGTAGCAATAACAAAACTTCTAGTAAGTATCAGGTATTTTCACAATAGAACAATTAAAAATAGAGCACAAAAAATACCAAAATTCCCCTTTTATACAGACTCCTGACAGGAAATAGTCCATAATTTTTCACAAAAAAATTTTTGAGCGTCAATTGATGGACCCCAGTTCAGGCATCTCAGGTTATTTTTTTCTTTTTCTGTTTGTTTTTCTTCCTCTTGGTCTTTATTACTATTGGATTACACCTATGTAAACATCATCATCCATGATGCTGGCCCTAAAAATATCAGGAAGGTATAAACTTGTTACTTCATTTAAACACTGGTTAATATTATTCTAAGTATTACTTTGATTTGTATTTTCTAGTAGTCAGTTATAGCCGGTATGAAGGATGAAGGGATCTGTGGCTTTGATCGCAGGTGTAATCTAATAAAAATGAAACGTTGTTGTATAACATTTGTTTCAATGTACAGTATCTCCTTTATCCCTTCACTTCCATTTTCCATCTTTTTTGGGGTTACTAAGAATGGATCAAACCATTCTTTTAAACAATTTCCTCTGGTATTTTTTTCCCCTTTATTCCACATTTTTACTTCTTTTTTAATTTAACACGGTGCCTGTGGTTTGATCTGCATAGACATTTGTTTCTACTTGTGCTTTTTCTTCTTTGTGGCTGCGATTACAATCAGGGGATGGAAATACAAAAGAGTACCTGTTGCCATAGTAAGTATGTACTGTTCCACCTTCTCACCACCCTCCTAATTACCCTCCACCCTCCACCCTCCATGCCTGTTTGGTCATTTACCCTTTTTTCTTTGCATGGCTTCACTAATAGAGCTGTCCTGTGGTCTGAATTAACCCTTTTTTTCTGGGGTTTGAGACTGTTCAGTCGGTTTAAACTCGGTTCTCTGAACTCCTCTGAATCTCTTTCTTGGTTGATGGGGGTTATTTCAGAGCTCCTCCAGCTTAATTAGCAGTGAGATTTATTTTCTGTTAAAGAACATTAAAAATCAAATTGTGCTTGCAAGAAATTACATGGAATAGATATCTTGATACATTTCCCTTACAATATTTTTTCAGCAGTGATGCATAATTTAGTATAGTAGTAGTAGTATTTAGTCAGATGACAGGCACCTGATCTTAACAATAGTGGAGGATGTTCCTGAAGTAAAACCTTACAACCCACCAAACCTTTTATGTTAGATAACCTCTTTTCTTCCTGCCAATGATCCACTATCAAATTAACCAAACCTCTTTTGCACCTTTGCACATTCTGTTGTTTTATGACACTATAGTTCTGTTCCATGGAAAAATCAGGATTGTGTTGAATGTTGTTTTGTCTTCCAGATACGTCCTTTACCAGGTACATCAGTGCTTTATTTGCGTGTGGCTTTTGAACTAAACTCACTGCTGTTGGCTGTGCTGGGACTCGCTGTTGGTTTAGCTTGAAGATGGTCCAGTGCTTGGCTGTGTGGTGTTGTTTAGTCTCCATTTTATCTGTCTGTGTGTTCGGCCTCATTTCTGCTCTGACAGACATGAGAGATGTAAAATGAAGACAGATTCGATATGTTTTCTCAGAGCTTGACAAAAACTTTGTCATGCTAGTCTTTGTAGCATGAGAGCAGTATTGAAAATGATCAAAGCTGTAGTGGTTTTGAACCAGACTGCATTGTGTGAGCTTCTGTCTGAGTTTGAAGCGCCATGGTTTGGATGCTGTTTGGGCTGCTGATTTGTGGAAGTTTATTGAAGAAGGCCTCCTAGATCCAGCATTTGTTGCTTCTTAACTGTTTTGCTGGGAGTATTTTTGAAGTAGGACTAAGTTACTTCAGATAGTTAACAGAAAAACCTCACTAAATCAAATCCATCTTCATAAGCTTGATGCAGCAAAATGTGTAACCAGTTTCTGCACTTTCACTGCACTTTAATGAAAAAAACAAAAACAAACATACAAAAAAAAGGCTGGCATATTGCAAGAGCTGTCAAGTTTTTCAGTCTAGATTTTAGAAGCTGAAATTAGTGTTCATTTTGAAACAGCATGATAATTTCAGACAGAATAAAGCTTGTTTTCAGCTCATTTCTGCTAGCTGAAATGGCAACTGACACAGATTTTAGCAGTTATAGGTAGCAGGCTATCATCATTAGCCTTGTGAAGTGACAAAAAAAATGCTTTCCATCTGGCTTTTTAATGTATGAAGTCCCCAAATTAATTACCTGGAAATCTACTAAAAGGGTCCTTGCTTTTTGCTAAGGCTAAGATTCCCCTGGTTTTGTAGAATTGCTTTCACTATTAGTATTACTTTTGTTTTTTTTTTAACTAATATAGTGATTATGATAAGGAAACTGTACGTGATGTCAGACTGTCATTTCTTTTCTTTCAGATGCTTGCTGTATAACATACTTTGACAATAACATGGCCAGATTTAGAGCTAATGGATGTGTTTGACAATCCTTGCTAAAGCTATATTGGTTAAGAAATTTGGGGTAACATCTAAGTGTAATGTTAAACTCCCCCAATTCAATAATGAGCGAAAACTGAGAAAAAAATTGCAATCCAATATAAAACTGTTCTTATCAGTTTGAACTTTCTAACTCTTGTGTTGAAAAA
>JAPZDX010000011.1:15391639-15404773 GCA_029783625.1 Naso annulatus | reverse complement strand
TCTTTTTTTTTGTTTTTTGTGGCCCATCCATCCCAGTGATGCTCACACATTCTCACTCTCACTGCATTTGCCTGGACGTCGTCCATGCTTTGAATCATCAACACTTGGAAGAAGGATGAATGGTTCAGTTACTCCGTGGGTGCTGGTAGATGTTCCTATTAGAAAGTGGGTGCAGCAGCAATTGTAACAACAAATGTAATTATGATCATCATGAAAGGGATGATTGTTGATTTCAGGTGTGGGCAAATTAAGCCTTTTATTTGGAGTCCTCTGCCACGTTTCGGTAAATCACTTAATGACTTACAGCACCAGGTTTTTTCACAACAAATATTTTTAAACTTTGAATAAAATTCTTAAATCACAAATTTAAAAAAATTACTTGGTGTGATTTTTTTGTTCTTTCCTCTAACATAGGAATACAATAATATCAAACCAACTGACTCTTCTGTTTTTATTTTGTTTTTCTTTTAACTTTATCTACCATATTTAAGCATTTAGTGTCAAGTGCCGTACAAGACTAATTTACCAGAATTTTTCCTTTGTTTTTTTTGCATTTTTAAAAATTTATTTATTTATTTATTTATTTTTTAACTCATACAGAACCTCTGGAAATTTTGTTGTTTCTTTTTTAGAGAGAAAAAACATACTTAAATGTTTTTGGCTTCCAAATGAAATTTTATCTACATCTAAACTTTCCTATTCAAGTTACAGCCATATAACATAATCCTACATGTTCTTCAGTGAAAAACAGGTGTATTTTCTAAACATGTATGTTTACCATACGTGTCCAAAAGGTTCAGAGCAAAGATAGGAAAGAAATAAATCACAACAGAGAACATTGCCACAAAAGTGACTTCTTCAGTGAAATGGTGAAAACCATCTTTACAAAAGCAAATGTGACATAAATATCAAATATGCTACAAAAAACAAATATTGCAAACAATACAAAACGAGAAACAAACCACGAGACGTATGTGCTACCACTGAAAAGCTGAAAATTCTTGTTAACATAGCTTTTTAAGGCATGTGGACTACATTATTAAACATTTTAGAAGGTATAGCATTTATTAGCCGCCTTTGGTCGTCCTATGAAGTTGCCATTTTTCTACATTTGAGTCAAGGCTCTGGGGACATGTGGCACAGTTGTGACTTTAAGCTCTATAGATATTTGAAATGAAGCCATTAAGGCAAATAATTTTTCAATATATATCCTGTCAGTAATACAGGATACAATAAACTGGATAAATTCCCCACGATATACGATAATTTTAGGGGTTGAATCCAGAGACAAAGACCAAGTTATTGACACTTGTGGGGTGATACCTCACAGATCAGCCCTCATGTTATGCAGCACCTCTTCCAATTAGTTTTCCTCCTCTGTCACCCAACAGTAGATTCAGACTTACGGCATTTGTAAGTGAAAATCTCATACTAAATCTTTGATCCAGATGGTATTGCTTCACCGGTTTTTATTGTTTAAATTCCCAGGAATACCCCTGATGATTCCCACCTGGACCTGCTCACAGCCTCACAGACTCTGTTGGTTCTGCTTACTGTAGATGTGGGACGCCTGTGTTTTTTATGGCTTTGACCCACTTTCTTTTTGAGGTGAGATTGAAATCTGTCAGATTCAAAGTCTGACATTTATTTCATGAAACATAAAACTGTGACTGAACTACCTGCATGCCTGCACAGAGAAACAGTCACTAGATGGCACCACAAGATACTAAAACAGCAGACAGCGTCACATGTTTGAGTAGTGCCTCATTTGCTCTGGCAAATAAGTGATTGTTGTTACATTTGATTAGTTTAAATGAGGTTATTGCTTAGAAACATTACAATTATGAATACAACAGCAGAATGATGTTAGCCTGTGAAGTGAACAATATCTATCTAAATAGAGTTGTCTTGATATATTTTGAAAACAACACAAAGTAGGAAAATATTTGAGACAAGAGAGCAGGGGATGGTGTAGTACGAGTGTAGTATTTCTTTTAGAGATCTTGGGAGAAGTGAGTAAATTGTGCAGCTGTGATATCAACCTGACACAACAGATTGTTGTCCACAATAGTGCGAGATTGTTAGCAATCTGGGCAGATGGTGTGATCGCTGAGTCGCAGTTTCTGGCAGGCATTAAAGCTAAATGTCCATATCTCAACTTTAGCAGAAGAGGAAGGCAAATATTACTGATGTTAAGAAGGTGAAATAACATGATGTCATGGTACATATAGGAGATTTTGTAGAAAGTGAGACAGGGAGTGAATAATCTGTATGATGAACACAGAAATATTAGTAATTTAGTAGTGAAAAAAGACGAATCCTCAGCTCAGAAACGGTGGAACTCCACTGCTCAGTGTGGACATACTTCCCATTTTACAGAAAGTTATAACATTGTGTAAGCTATATTTACTGACGATAAAAAAAATGTGATCTCATTTCTCCTTTTCCCATGCAAACTGGTGTTACTGGTAATACACATAAAATCAAATTACCAGTCTGGTAGAAACTGTTGACTTTTGTTACTTTGGTTAAACCAACTAAACTTGTCTAAATTACCCTACTTTAGAGAAACTGAAATTCACATTATGATTATCTTAAATACCTGTTTGCCGCCGAGGACATTACCCAATGTCTTGGAATGTCTTGAAATGATGCCTTTTACATAACTCTACCTTTAACGGTGTCATGCCCACTGCGCTGACTGTTGGGGACATGAAAACATCTTTGTAACCAGGGAACTCCGAGATGAGAGGTGATAGTCTGATTGGGATTTATGATAAAGCTTAACAGTCTTTCATAGGTAGTATCAGATGTACGGCGTCATGCTGGTAGCAATTTGGTGCATCTGTTAAAATCCAAACAGAAAACTCGGAGAACCTGCAAAACGTCTGGACGACTCGTCTGAATGCTCACCTGAAAAAACAGGGGCTGCTTGAGGTTAGATTGAAGTGATAGCTGTAACTCTTGATGGAATTTAATCTGATCTGATGTGTTTTGTCACTATGGACATGAAAGCACGACATTCGTTATGATATGTAACACCAGTTTGTACTCAGATGAGACTGAGATCTCACCCCCGTGTTCCGGCTGCACAAATCCCTATGTTTAGCTATGCTAGCAGTATGATCAATGGATGGCTTGGGTCACTTTGGACCAGACTGGAATATCTCAACTTTAAAGTAGACAGCTTTGTTGGTTTAAATCTTGAATGAATTACCATTGAAATTGGAGCGCTTATCATCAAGAGTATGTATTTCACTGACTTTAGTAATTCCCCTTAATCTTTTCTATAAAGCCACCAGAGGAACACAGTTTTTTACATACCATGAGAAACATATTAACAACTACTTAATGAATTGGCACAATTTTTTGAGACATTCATGGTCCTCTGACTTTTCACCTGGTGCCATTTGAGATAAAAAATTTTGTTTTGTATATGAGGAAATTCCTGGAAAAGTACTGCAAAGCCTTAGCCTTAGCCTGTGTTTGCTTTAGCAAATGTTAGCAGGCTAATATGCCAGACTAGGATGGTAAAACTAAACATCTGCATGTTTACACTGTCACTGTGAGAACAGATGTTACATCTAACAGAACCGCCAGCATGACTGTCTTGTATTGTCAACAATTAGATCAAATGACTTATCTAATAGGGTTACGTGCAAAAAAAAGAGTCCCTATTTGTGAGTCTGCTGGATGTGCACATAGACAACTGTAAGCCAAACTGGTGCATATGTGTCATTGTGTTTCTAGCGTCTGTTCAGTCACAAGTGGCCATAAAGGTGAATAAATGTGTTGTTAGCATACACATTTTTCTAGCTTTTTTTTATGTTCTGATGAACCCACTCCCTGCTGCCTGTGCATCATGAAAAAGAAAACAAAGTTTTCAATGAGTTGGTGAAAAAAACCAGTAGCATTAAGCCACTTCAAAGCTCATAGTGCTCCATGTCTGTTCAATGTGTAAATAGGCAAGTGTGTACTGACACAAATTTACTTTGTAAGGCGATAATATGTCAATGCTCAGTTTACAACTTGTTCCGTTAGCCTACCCCAAGTGGAAAGTTTTATCTTGAACACAAGAGAGTTCTGAAGTTCATTTTTTTTTAACTGACTGCTCAAACTGCCTTGCTTTGAAGATACAGGCCTAAAGAAAAAGCTACAATGTATGTCTTTGAATATCACAGTTACTCAAATAAGACAGCATTTTTTCAAGATCAAAGATGAAAAAGAAACACCCTTCCTTGTCCTTAGCAACAGCGTTTGCTTTCCTCATTAACTTGC
Organism: Naso annulatus; assembly: GCA_029783625.1. NCBI lineage: Eukaryota > Metazoa > Chordata > Actinopteri > Acanthuriformes > Acanthuridae > Naso > Naso annulatus. The sequence goes on along the minus strand of JAPZDX010000011.1, from coordinate 15,400,495 downwards.
TTAAATTGAAAGGAAAAGAAAGAAACCCTACTTTTCTTCCAAAAAGTTTTTGGTAAACAAAGTTCTTTCCTAAATGACAGTCTAAGCTACAGCTAAAGAGGCCACAGCACAATCTGGACGCTCAGCAAGTAATGATCCATATGTAGCTGTCTGCATAGCTCATAGGAGGACACAGCGGACTTAAGTCATGGCAATAAACCATCTGCTCACTATGACTGTCAAATATGTTTTTCTTTCCTCAGTCCACAGTGGGTTAAAGGGAAATAGTGGCGTTTCAGAGGGACAAGGTACAGCTTGATGCATGGCTGACTGTACAGTATTTACAGCTGGGATCGCACTGCTTTTGTTTGGTGGAGCTCAGCAACGTGGATCAAGAGGACAACCCTGAAGACTTAATTAGTTTAGGATGTCTTCATCAAAACATTTCCATAAAGATGAGAGAACACAAAGAAAAAGAGGACAGGAGAAGGAAATATCAAGTTCAAGTCACTGGTCAGGGATGAGTCCAAGACAACATCTTGAAATTTTTCTGAAATCCAAAGCATGTGAAGATTACATCTTCTTTAGGTATGTGCAGGAAAAAGAGTCCAACATTTTCCAGGGTTGCCCAATCACATTACATTCACCTGGAGTTTTGCTTGGCTGCCAATCGCTTCACGAGGCTCCCTCACAAACTTTAACAGCAGCACATTCATCAGATGTTCATTAACCACCATGAAAACCTGTTGCAGGTCGTTTATCTGTAAAATCGACAAAGAGTTGGTTACGGTTACAGTACAATCGAAACCAAATGAAACGTTTTAAACCTTTAAGCACGTTGGACGTACCACCACACATACATGAAAGCACACACACACATACACACATTTTCCTGTGGAACTGGATCTGTGTAGTGTGAGAGGAAGGCCTATATGGTCCTGTGCCATGGATTTGTGGTTTCCAATACAAATCTCTGGCAGGGAAAAAGGTATTTTCACTTTGGCCTGTTGCTCTAGAGCATCAGTCACTGTTTCATAACAACATGCTTCACTTGTTTTCTCAACATAACCCAGCAACAGTGAAACCAGGACCCAAGGCAAGACGTGTTGAACTCAAAATCTCTTTGAAGTAAAACCATTAGCAACACTGCAGGAGCTTAATTTAAGCCGTAATGATCTAATCAACAGAGTTAATTGCTCAACATGTCTGAGTTTTGAATAGAAATTGTTGTCAAAAGCTCCTTTAGGTTATCACAATATGCGGAACATCTGCCTTGGCCCCAGACTGTATACATTTACGTCGAAAGATGAGGTGCTACAGCCGCTGACACCCAATTCATGATATCATGTAAAGTGTGCTTGGATGTGTTTGTGTGTGTGTGTGTGCTAGTGTTGCTGTTGGAGGGGATCCAGGCATGCAGATGGCCCTGGTTTGTGTTCGCACTGAACGGCTGCAAGCCTCACGCCTCCCCAGTGACCATGACAAACCATGTGCGCACACACATACGCTCACTTATCAAGGGTCGAGGCAGAAAATTCTCCAAAGTCTTCTAAAGTACCTCTGTGCCGTTGTGAGACTGTAAATTATTCTTTTACTCACTGGAGGTAATCTTTTGGACGATTTAGGTGACAAGACCTGTTAAAAAATGTAAATAATTAAGCCAGTTTCTAATACAGATACCATGTTTGTACTTTGTTTATATCTACAATAAAAATTTTCCAAGCTGTAATGTTTTGTGTTCACAGCGTTCAGATGAGTTGTGACGTCTTTCAGGTGTGTCCTTGTCTATGTAGTTTAAACATTATGTTCTATCTAAAGCCTTAATGGAAGGTAACAGGTAGATTACAGTAGGTGTACCTGTTTTCACCTGTACACACTCGCTGGCTGGCAGCCACTACTATAGCAACAACAATAACAACACGACAGGAAAGCCTTTTGGACTTCCTGGGAGATCCTCTGGTATGCAGGCGCAAGTCTGGGCCAGTGTTTGTCGACTCAGGAATGTTGCCTGGGCGACCAGAGGCCGTGAAGAGGGAAACCCCTTATCTGCTGACGTTGTCGTTCAAACCCTGTCACGGTTCAAAGGCTGCTTAGGTAAAGATGACACACACAAAAAAAAGACACACAGACGCACACCTTAAAGGTTGGTCTACATACAGTATGTGTGTCACCATGGAGATAGTGTTTGGGTGGAGCATACACTCCACAGGGCATGAATGGGTTGTAAAGCTGAGACAGAGAAAAGAGAAAAAGGGCGTCCCTTGGCTTTGAGTCAGAACTTGAAGACTTACACTTTCTAACAGGAACTTATGAATGAGCTGCAAACTATAATTTTGTTTATGTTTGTTAAGGATGTTCAGAGTTGAGAATGTGATTGCAACACAGTTTCTTCTATTTTGTTTTGCAATATTTGTTCGGCACTTAGTGATTATTTTGATGCTCTGATCTGGCCTCTGTATTTAAAAGAGAATTTAAAATATGTATGATGCAGAAAAACAAATTTTAGCCTTTAGAATAGAGACATTTAGAATTCCATAAAATCTTCTATGTTATAGAACAAAACGCACACGTTGTTTTTCTCTTGTTTCTGTATTTTCCTACAGTCGACACAGCCTTGTCTGCAGGGTGTGCGATGCCAGCACTTGGTCAATGCCTGGAGGCTTGGCTCCTGAGAGTGGTGTGACTTGGACTGTCTGCACAAGTTATGCAGATACCATTCAAGTGTTGAGAGCAGGATCCACCATTTCCTCTTATATAACATAAAAGTTGGCATTCCAACATTGGTGCAAGGAAATGAGTTTGGACCTTCAGACTTGTCCAAGTGTTTGCAGCAGCTTTCTCCTTTTTCGACAATGTTTTTGGTCATAGACCTGTCCTAGATACCCCTTGTTAAGTGTTTCTTGCAAGGGGGGTGTAATGCTAACTCCGCCCCCCAGAGGGACCTGCTGTTGATGCTTAAGGCTCTGGTGAAAGATCTCTATGAGCCTCTGGAGGGCACCTTTCTCAAAGTGTTGTTATCCAGGACAGCTTTGCTGCATGCCCGGACCTCACCTAAAAGAGTGAATGAGCTACATGCCCTGTTAGTGCACCCCAGCTTCATGCTGCTTTGGGGGGATCAAAGTAGGACCAATTAGTTTCTTGTTCAGGATCAATGGGCTCATAAATTGTAAAGAGACTGCATTTATGTAGAACTTTCACCTTAGAACACAAGTCAGTATTCAGTGCCAACCTGCTCATCAGACAGTCATGCGCTCATATTTACACACCACTGCAATAGGTTTAGTATCCTGCCCAAAGACACTACAACTGTCAGAAATTGAACCACCTACCTTTTGATAAGTTACTCTACCACTCTACCTCTTGATCCACAGTACCCTCTTGTCTGTTAGCTTGTCTTGACGAGAGGGTACATTCATCTTACTCTGCCTACTGCACCTATAACGTCCAGAAAAGGGTGGAGCCTGTGTGAAATGAAACAAAGGTTACAATATTGTAACCGCAGTTCTACGAGCACAGGCGGAGCCCTCAACCTGTGAACCCCACAGCTTCTATACCACTTGCCGTAGGGGTTGTTGGACGTCACACAGCCAGTTTGCTGCCTTTCACACAGTGCAGGACACACATTTGTTTGGCACATCATAATTGACTGGCTACGCATAGGCCAATTTCAATAGACGAATGCATACATGCTATTGGAGGAGAGTGTTTCTGACAGGGTCTGGTTGGGGGCCTCTCCTGTGCTCGTGGTTTACAATTTTGTAATCTTGATTTTGGTGCCAAACACTAACTAAACAGCAATGATTTCACAATGTTGACCACTATTTTTATTATTATAACAATGACAACAAAAGTCACCTGACTATAAAGACAAACAACAAAGGTCACCTGATTTCATCAATTTTGCTTGTCCAAAACAATCACAGTCAAGCAAAATCTCCTCAAAAGTGCAACATTAATTACACACAATTAAGTAGCTAAATAAAATTACATGATCATGCATGATGCTAAGTGACTGAGGTATAGAAAAGTAAATATTTTATCTTGATGAACTCTATGCTTTGCAGGTTACTATAGCTTTAAAATAAAACATTTTACAATGTGTAGAGTAAAAGGTCTTTATGCTGAGAACTGTATGCTGTATTTTCATCATACCGCAGGGAACAGAAGGTGATGAGAAAACCTAAAGGCGTCGTGGCTAGATATCAAAGTAGATTAAATGTCTTCATTCACACATGCCAGCTGACACAACCTGCACAGATGGTACAGATTGTGTCAGTGCTCTGATGGCGCTTCAGTCAGTCCCTTAAAAAATGATCTTAAGTGTCTCAGTCCTCAGTTGACCATGTTGGCTCGATGGATCACAGACATAAAGGTTTTTCCTCGCATTAAGTGCAATCCTGTGTAGCTTGTGGGAATTCTCAAATATATGCTTATTCATTTGGTCTGATCTTCTACATCTGAGAGACTTTAGGATGGGAATTTCCAGACCAGAGAGCACCAAGGCCACATTTTTGATCTGAGAATAAAGCAGCAAAAGCAGCATTGTTATGCATCAGATTAGCAAGAAAGGCTGCTTGCACTTCAGCAAGCTGCAGCACATATAGCTAAACACAAAACTGCTTTTTTGGTTCTAATTCTGCCTTCACTAAAAAATCTTTCTCTCTCTTGTGCCCACACATCCCTTGTCTGTATAATGTATGTATTACATGTGAATATATCATCTAAATTTTTCCTGAAAACATAAAATCAAAACTAGCAAAACATTCAACTAACTAAACTAACTAAAATTAAAGTGAAACCTTGAAGTTGAAATAAAATTAAAATAAAAATTAACAGAAAATTTAAATCTACTATAAACTTGGTAAGGAGATTTTACAGCCATTTTTATAGTGACCAAAACTGACTTTGCATGAGACCACAGGTGTCTTTTTTAAAAGAGGTGTCATACATTTTCAAGCTATTTTTGGAGCGAGTCTGACCAGGTGCTTTTAACAAAGACAGGTTGGGACATTTAACAGCTATGTTTCTGCAGAAATGTTAGGCCTAAACATGAGCTTTTTCTAACCTTAACCGGGTGGTTTTTGTGAGTAAACCTAACCATATACTAGCCACAAAAATGCAAAGTTTAAACATTAAAAACATTATTAAACAAAGTTTAATCATCACGCTGATTTGCAGAAACGTATATACTTACAACATTCCTGTCGACTTAGTTGCATCGTCTTATAAAATGACAAAAAAATCTTCAATTCTTGAATTTCACTTGGTAACATCATCTTACTTCTTCTTCCTACGTGTCAAACTCAAGCATTTTACAGGCATCATACACCACTATGTGTTCATTAAAAGATGCTATCCCTGCCAGGATTAATAATTTAATGCTCTATTCTCAAACTGAATCAAATGTTTCATCTGCTGAATTCAGTCAGACTCGGTGAGTGAACTTACATCATCCTGCAGCCTTAGAATAAAGGAAGACCAGAGGAAGAGGAGTACATTATTTCATTGTCTGGCCACAACTGCTGTTCAAACCAGCATATTTCTGCTATGAGTGCATCAAAAATGAATCGCCACTTCCATGAAACAAAAGGCCTGTTTCATGTCTTGAGACTATCACAGTAGGACATTTTGTTGAGGGCTCATCCTACAAAGTCTTTTGTCATGTTTCTTAGAGCTCTTCTCAACCTTTTTTTCCTTTACTTTTTATCTGGATCCCCATTAGCTTCCACACAATGGCCACTACAGTGTCTGTTTTAAAACAATATAAGTGTCTGGTCTCCCCCAGGTCTCCCCCATTCCCAAAGAAGAAGAGCTGAATTTCACTAATTTTTCCCTTTTCCACCATTAAAGTCAAGATGGCAGCAAAGATAACATACACAGGGATTTATTTATCATTTATCGTGCTTTAGTGGTTTATAATACATCAGTACGAAATTAATCAGCAGATGTCTGGTTCAAGATACAATCAAACTTGAAATGAATGTCAGTTTTTGAGCCATTACAGAGACAAAAATGTGGTACTTAACAGACAAAGTAAGCCTTGCTTTTTAGCCCAGCCAAATACTGCTAAAATGGTATAAAACAGAGCAGTCATTAAAACAGATTTTTCTGCAATTGTCAATCACCGCAAACACAAGAGGTCATTACAGTCATAAATGTTTATACAAAATGTTGGGCTGATTGGTCCAGGAGTATGCCAAATTAGCTGTTGACACACACATACACACATGAACAAAGGCACGATCTCCTTCAGGTTTGCATCTGGTGGAAATAAAGATAATTACAATAAAACAGCATATTTGAAATCACAAGTGGATAAAATGACCCTGAAAAGAGAGAAAAAAAGTCGATACAAAAGGGGAAAAAAAAAACTAAAAACAAAACTAACATCAGTGTGAGATTCATCAGTCTTGGTAAGTGACTTTTTGCGAAAACCCCCCTCCTGATCTGAGTGATGTTGTATAGCATATTTGAGGCTGAAGAAGCTCAATAAAGAACCGAGTTAGTTTTACTGCACTGCCTAAAAACCAGCAGAACACCACCAACACAGGCAGAGCGGCGGATTAACACAGCTGCAGGGGTGAGACATTTTGCAGAGTGTGAGCTATGAGTCATCGAGCCCTGAACATAAATTTTATGTGTTTTTACCAATGTGATCTCTGATTTGCAGGCTGCAGTTGTGATAATTTGTCTTTTATTAAATTTAAGTTTGTGTTTTCAACTGGACTCAGTTTTCTCTTATTTGTAGAAAACAAACAAAAACAAAACAAAACAAAAAACTAAACAGGCCAATGTTCCCTGTCTTATTTCCATGATTAAAACATTTACTTATGAATCAGTAGTAATAATAAAGCTAAGCAAAGCCAGGCTACAAACAATTGATCAATATTACACCATGTCTACCTATGGAGTCCCCTGTTGGACAGCCAAATACATCAAGTGACCTTTCCTTTGATAAACAACATTTAAGGATGCAAAGGCACTAAATTAATTTGGATAATGTTAATATATGCTTTGAAATATTGATTAGGGATGATCTGCCTCCTATGAGGAGAAGCTCGTTAAAAAACATAATCCCTCAAGCATCCAGCCAGCAGAAAAAGATCAGATAGGGTGTTTATGCTGAGGTTGACCTGCTGAATTAAAGATCAACAAAAATCAAATTCACCCTTAAATGAGAATTAATGATTTATGCATAAGTTCTAGTTTTAAAAACAAGGATTTGTTTAATATATTTGCAGTCTCTCAGAGGTGAGACATTCCTTTTTACAACTAACAAAAACTAGATTATCAAGGTAATTTTTGAAGGTTGGGAAAGAGAAGAAAAAGCAGACAGAAGAAACAGGAAATCGAGCAGACAATATATATTTTTTCACGAACAGCGTAAATAAAAACTCAGCAGTCATTCGGTAGCTCAAAGGATGATTTGATGCTTCCACACCATCTCCTTCATCGAAGCAGTTTGCTTCCCGCATTTTAATATCCTGTACATTATTTTTGGTGCTTATTTAGCTGAGGCTAAAGCAGGATATTATCGCCGTGCCTCCAATGAACATGAATGACACAGTGTACTTGTAAAAAAGGTTCTTTATGTTGCAGTTTATTGAGAGGGAACTCAGGTCTAACTGGTTCCTCAAAGCAGCCATGGACAATGAAACCTGGGAACACCTGTGCAAATCCCTCTCTAAAACCGCCTCCACACCCTTACACGCAGCTGTTGTTTCTATTAAGATACAAAAAGAACTAACGTAATTTCACATTCATGTGTGTGTGTGTACATGCGAGCTGTATTTTCCATGATCACAGCAGGGAGTGCTGAATCTTGGAGCAGCTCAAAAGACAAACCTTCTCTAATATTTATTCTGTTAAACATTAAAGATGATGACACACAGTACAAGAGAAGATCCAAACCATTCTGTTTGTGCCCATGGAGATAATGGTGAGGGGGTGATTAGCTTAGTGTAGCATAAAAGGGTGGAAGCAGGGGTGAACGGATAGATATTTCTTTCTTGGTGAACAAAAGATGGGTGTAATGACTTCCAAATAAGTAAATAAATAAATAAAAATTATATAGCTCCCCTTAAAACCACAATCTGTCATTTTAAAATCAATGTTGTCAGTTTTACAGTTGCTAGTTTGCCATTTTGCTTGTTAGGTGGATTTTTTTACATTTCAGACAGAGCCAGGCTAGCTGTTTCCATCTATGCAAAGCTAAGCTAACTGCCTCCTGGCTCTTGCTCAATCGTACGAAAAAAAAAAGAAAATTGTTTAAATCTTACTCTTGCTTTTCTTACTCAGATTTCTAAACTGTGCTGACAGTTTTGTAAACCGTGTGCGCAGATTTATTTGTAATTGTTTCACATATCATGAAGCTGCTTTCCCTCCTTCTGTCTGTTTTGATTTTGCTGACCCCTGCTAATGTGTCTACTAACACTTTGTTTAAAGGGATTTGTATGAGACTGACGTAACACCGTCACTGTGACAGAGACATTAAGTACTAGTCTTTATGACTGCTGTCATTTAGTCTGTCACTTTAATTGCAAAGTTGACATTGCTGGAGATATTCTTTGTTATGTTAGCTGATGTTAACCATCGCTACAGTGTCTTTGCTCAAATTGTCCTTGTTATGACAACATGACATTTACTATTACAATATAGCCAATCACAAACATTCCATAGCAGATCAAACCTAAAGAAACTATTTAGCTTTATCTGTGCAGCCTATATTACAATGAAATGTCATATTTAGTTGGTTTGGGCTTTTAAATGATCATTTTTCTTCATACCAGTGATTTAGACTTTTCATTAAAATGTCAACAGGAAAACAGTACTGAGATAACTTAGGCAGCTTTATTTGTTACTAAATTAGAGTGTAAC
>JAPZDX010000011.1:15349350-15362679 GCA_029783625.1 Naso annulatus | reverse complement strand
AATTCTGATTGCAAAATTAAACCTTTGTTTCCCAACTTTTCTCTGTCTCTCTGTTCCAAACAGTACTTACAGAGCTTCTAATTAGAGCCAGACATGAGCTGCCAGATTCTGCTCAATAGTTTACTGAGGGCTGATGTCAGAGATGCAGTGGAGGTGAAAGTCAAAGCCAATGATTAAGTTTGCTGAAATAACAGGATAATATGGCTTTAACTCTTATTCCCTATTTGTTTTTGACAGTATGCTGTACTTTGCATGGAGTTTAAAATGTCTGTGTAAATCTAAGCCACTTATTCATTTAGATTCATCAGTTTGACCTGAAACTTAATAAAAATCCAATTTACATTAAACACTTTTAGCCCAACTGAAATCAATCACTGTATAATAAATACATATAACTTGCTGAGTTCACATAAAATACATTTTTTTTTCACTGGCAGTATTATCAGCATCTTTAAATATCTTTTTATGGTTTATTTATAATGATATTTCACTCTAAGAAAATAAAGATCTTGAGCTTGAAGCTTCACGAGCCTGGTGACATAAATACTGCTGGAGCATAGCAAGCGAGAAAAGATATACAACTTTAAGTGATTAGCCTTTGTAAAAATATGGGATTATATCAACGTTCATCAGATTTCCAACGGTGTCGTCTTACGGCCACACGTGCTTTTGATTTTGGGGAGGTCAGAGGTCATCATACATCTTCATCAGCCAATAATGAGTATCAGCATGAACTCTCACCTCCGTCATCCTTGCTCCGGATGCAGTGATATAAGTCTCGATCATTATAAATTATGTTCCATCGAAGTTTATTTTCTCATTTGCATCATCATTCCAAATGCATGCATCTCCTCAACTGTAATGTTCTCTTCTTCTTCTTCTTCTTCTTCTTCTTGTGTTGAAGGATTGTTGAAAAGGAAGATTCCATTTGTTCTTTTGCTGGATTTCTGCAAAGAGGTCTAACGTTGAGGCTCACAGAAAATATGTATGGACAGCGTGATGCACTTGTGAGACTTAGTCTGCACCAGACGGAAAGGACGGTGCAAACATGACACCCTCAGGAGACATGAGTCCCACAGACCCCCCAGACAACTGTGTGTTCAGCAAATGTGATTAGGGGTCAATTAGGGGAAGAACATTTTGACACATGTCTTATATTTGGAGTGAGAAGAATAAGATATCAGCAGTCAGCGGTGGAGGATGGCGAGGTTCGTGGCTGATATTCAATATGCTGCCGTTGTTAAAGAGTCTATAAGGTGCGTTTAAGTTTGTAGTAAATCTTTTCACGCATTCCAACTAAAAACCTGCTCTGTTTTTATGAGTAGTTTGACTTTTACTGCTATCGCTTGAAAAATGTTTAAAAGACATCCCCAGTGAAAATGATCAACAGCCAGTCTTCTTAACCTTGCTGTGGCTAAATTCAGGGGCTGCAGACTTCAAATATCGCAGCTGACTCAGGCTCGTCCTTCACACTACTTCATCAGCTGCCATGGCCAAACCAAAATTTTATTCAATGAGACGGTCTACCCTATGGAGCATTTCCTGTTTATTTTACCCACTGCTCCTCACAACACGATGCACTGCCTCTGTCACTTAGCAACCATGACAGGGTAGTTAACTTATGTGCATATAAAGAAAAAGCCAGAATTTTTTTAGTTTGTTATTTTAATACTCAAATTTAAAGACATATCCTCTAACTGCTGCTACTTTGTCCGTTATGTTCGCTTGAAAAAAAAGAAAAGATCGGCAGCAACGCACAATAAATCTTGCGATATGTTAAGGCTGCGAAGGATCCACCAATTGGATGAGGGATTTGTCTGCCGCATTTAAAAGAGATTTGAAATTTGAAAATTTGACAATTTGAAAACTGATACACCCTAAATCACGCCGCTGTGACACAATCAATCTAAAAAATACACCCTTCAGAGGATGCAGCTGCTGAACTGAGACACAACTAATGTGTGCATGTGATATTTCTTGTACTCTAAAAGACACGTCACTAGCATAATGCCATACTGGAGTACTTCCACCTTAAACATTATGAATTCTGCTGCTTTTTTCTTGGGAAGACTCACCTAACTCTGTCTCTGATTGGCTTACCCTGATATTCTTAAACCAACCAAGTTCAGATGAAACCACAAGAGTTAAATACCTCACACACTAAAGGAGCCATGTCAACTTACAGGTTGGGGGAATGGTGAAACGAGAGGTATCAAAGGAGAAGAGAAGTGTAGCTACTCTATCAGATTTCATATGGAAGAGAGGTCTTTTGCTTTTAATAACAACAATGCAAAAAGAGAAATGGTAGGCTTTAATGTATTAGCAAAGGATCTGAAAAGCACCAGACTGTAGCCTGCAGTAACCTTTTTTCCAAGCACTGTTTGCCACAAAGCTAATATTAAAGCCCAAAATAAATCCAGGGGACACAGCGAGTGTGAGCCAACATCTTCATATTGATGAAGGAAGTTACTGCAAATGTTACTCAGAAAAATCTGTCAGAGAGCAAAGTGTAGATCTGCGCGTGACATGAAGACAAAGTTTTTTGGAGTTACATCTAAACCACTAAAAGGCATAAAGGGATTTATTTATATAAAAAAATCTTCTAAATTAAGTAGAATTTTCAGAGAAACTTCAATGCACTAGTGTTTTAGCCGACAACCTTTCACACTCTTTGGACCGAAGTTGTTTCAGTGCAGCTGGGCTTTTGATCCATGGCACAAGCAGGCATTTCATTTTGCTTTGGGAATCTGTCCACAGCATAGCACATTCTGGTGAGAAAGTACACTTACAAGAGTGACATGACCTCACAACTCTACATGCGTACATAAAGTCAGTAATGTGTCGAGGTTTCCTACGTCACTGGATAGCTCTGTGAAACCACTTAAGCAGAGCTGTAAGTCTTGTTTTGGTAAACACTCCTCTAGAAACCACCCCGATCAGAATGCTGCTCCGCGGCTGCTGCCAGACTTAATATGTGGGTAATGACATGGTTTGGCAAACTGCCCGGTGCTATTGATCCAATGTGGACTCTTCCAGTCCACTTTATTACCCAAATGTAAAACATTCATCACTGATGATTTCTGCTGTCCAACTCAGCTGGATACTGCACAGAAAATGCAGTATTTTCCCTCTGGCAGCTTGAAGGTTCTCTTGCAGAAACAGAATATTTGAGATCATCAGATTTACATACTTTTGTCGTCTACACCCTTAAGTGGTTAAAAGCCATGGCTGAGAGCATGGTGCTGTGAATGCTCTTAAGTTACAGAGTAGGATAAGCAGCATTTTACAAATAATACTTTTGCGCTTAGATTTCTGTGCAGCAAGATAAGCAAAAAAGACTCAGATTATGCGTGCAGCAAAAGACTATTTTGCTTTAGTGTATGTGAATTTACTTGATAGCATCTGGAGTTGATCTATGCCGAATGGCAACATGATGTTAGCACTAGCTAGCTCGATGGAGAGAGGTTCCCAAAATGCAGCATGGCAGCTCCAAATGAAGAGCTTAATCCAGGCGTAGAGAGCTTGGATGCTGTCACAAGCTTTGAGGTTATGTTCTCATCCATCCATCTCTTTCTGTCTGTCTGTCTGACGATTCCTGTCTCTGTCCCTGGGATGAGCTCCAGGTGTGTTGTAACTCTGTGGTTTTCTCCGGGATATCCACTCACCGCACAGGCGCCAGAGTGCTGCGGTTCACGATAAGTTTTCATCAAGAGCTGGTTTGGATGAGCGAGAGATGCAAACTCAGAATCTTAGTTAACTGTCATTAAAGCAGTTTTAGTACAAGCTATTAACACTCACGCCGAGCTCATTAGTTTGACCAAGTCTATCTGTGATGAATAACCAGAGGATGATTGAACCATTTTTTTTTTTGTGGTCAAAGAAAGTTACATGATTTAATCCAGCAGTGTTCTTGTTGACAGAAACAAGCTTTAACTTTTGAGAAAATCACCCCATTAATGATCGATTGTTATGCTTGTTTAAGTACTGTATATATAAGCCTTCAACAAGGTTAAGGTATTTGTACAATCACATCTAGCATTTATTGCAGTTTATATGTCACTTATGTACATATTGGAAAAATGGTCAATTTTTTTTTTAAAGAAGTAAAAAAAAACTACAAATGCAATAAGTCACAGAGACTGGGGCTAAAAAAATACAGAAAACCTTCAGGAAATACAAAACAATGACAAAAGAGAGAGAAATGTCGTGTATTCCCAGGAATGGAGTGATAAAAGGCAGTGTCTTTACAAAAGATTAACTTTGTCTATGAAGCATAATTATCCTAATCAAATCAAAATCCATTTCTAATAAAATCCTGTGTGAAAATCACTGCATTTGTGACAGAAAATCTAAAAAGATAAATACCAACATCCTCAATTCCGCACACCTTTCATTTTCTCCTTGCATCGACACATTTATTTGACCTTTTCTCTCAAATGTATTCCCCTGAATTCACCTTTTCAATGTCCCTTTTGCACCTGTAATGATACTTTTGCACCACCCTTCCTGTTCTGCTACACCTTCTGATGTCTTACCCAACTGTACCAATCCCTGTCCTGTCCCGTCCCATCCTGTCTTGTCCTGCCTTGCCTTTCCCTGTCCTTCCACCCCATCCTGTTCTGTCCGGTACCTTTCACGCCATTTTTTTTCCTATTTCCTGTCATGCCTCACATTCTTCTCACCTTTTCCTCTTCAAAAAGCGCTGTCACAGTAATACTGACCTTACAGCTGAAATATTGACAAATGTGATGCGAATCTGCCCAGAAAGCCCTTTATAAACAGGACAAACTATACAAAGAAAGCCAGGCTCCGTCTGGCTCAGATTGTTTGAATTAGAGCAATTGCGTCTTTTAGCCTCCCCTCTGCTCCCTCAGCACACACACACACACACACACACACACACACACACACACTGACATGTGCAAAGAGTGAAGGAATTGTTACAATCCAGCTGCCTCCCATCCGAAGCATGTCGGCCACTGCCAAGGGATGATGATGCTGATGATGAAGTTGCACTGGACAGCATGCCAACATTGGTCCCATAATGACATCACAGGCTGATGTCATGCAGACGGGTGTGGTGATTGGACAGGCAGCTGACAAGAGCTACATGTATTTCTATGTGTGTGTGTTTGTGTGTGTGCACATGTGAGGGCAGGGTGAAAGTATGCAGTGTCCTTTGGGACTTTCTGCAGTCAGTCAGAGTTTTGGATGGGCTTTTACTGTTGTGTTTGCGCTCGAGGAGGAAAGGATTGAGGCAGTAAAGGAGGAAAAGAGGAAAGCAGAAAAGCGGGGAGGGAACGGATAGAAATGTAAAGTGATGAAAAGCTGGAAATGGGGGAAAAAGAAGATTGAGAGTCCACAGCTTTGATAGCAGTTTTACGAAATTGTAATGAGGCATTGCTGTGCTTTGAACTAAATGCTAACGTCAGCATGCTAACGTAATCACAGTGAGAATGCTAATAAGCCGATATTAAGCAGGTATAATGTTTACCATCTTAGTTTAGCACGTAAGTATTCTGATTAATAAAACGTAGTATTAAAGTAATAATAGTAATAGTAAAGTATTGAACGTTTAAATTTTGAACTGATGATGGCATTCGATGGAAAGTTGCAAGATTACTAAAGTTACAATTCAACCTGTGGGGAACATGAATGTGTGCAGCCAACTTTGTGATAATCCATACCTTTTTTTAAAAAAAGATATTTTACTCAAAACCACAAGCTTTAACCTCATGGTGGCCTAAGAGGAAATATCAGTGCAAAATTACTAAAGTCAATAGGATTCATCCTCTGGAGAGCATGAATGTTATACCAAATTTGGTCCAATTTATCCTGGATGGAGATTTTTAGGACATAAAGGGTAACAAAAAGATTGCCCAAGTATAATGCAAATCTGGCTGGTAAATCTAATGACTCAGTCTGTGAAAGGCAAGGATGTTTTTGAGTGAAACATTTCGCTTATTCTGGAAACAGCAGTCTATTAGCATGGTGTTAGAGGATGTGAATGAAACGCAAACTACTGTATTATGCAATTTGATGCAGTTTTAAGAGCAAGGCAGATGAGATGAGTTGGTTCATCAAGGACACGCCAGGTTTCAGAAAAACTTGCAACTTGCTTGCATTGCAGCAAATGCTGACAAATGCTATAAAATAAAAAGGGATGCAAAGGGGCAAGAACAAATTAACTTTCAGCACGTACATTTCTGACCCACTTGCCTGCCCTGGCAAGTATAAACAGCATCACCCTTGAACCCTGGCATGTGACAACTTCTGGTGGATGCTGAAAGATAAAAATAGGAGGTCACAAAAGGTAGTAGGATTCATCCTTTGGAGAACATGAATGTCTGTACCAAATTGAATGCAAATGCATCATAAAGTTCTTGATGTGTTGTATTTTATTTCAGACAGTCCAACAACGACAGACTGACCAACCAACGCTGCCATCCCAACTTAGGTAAAAATTCTTCTTCACAGTAGAGAAAATTTATACTGTACATGGGAAGTGTGTCCGTCCTGCTGTGAGGTATGCAGGTCAGTGGAAACCTTTGAACAAGCTGTAGCCAGTGATTCACCTTAAAAGGGATCCAGAGCACTACATACCTGTGATAGCATGTTTAATCTTATCTCCTGTAGTCTCCCTTTGTGGGCACTAGAAGACTGGGTTTTCCTTACAGCTTGTTTTTATTACTGTAGTAAAGGTAAACCCCGTGTGATATCTTGGACTTTGGTTGGCCTCCTTGTGGCTGTAAATTGCACCACAAACCTCCTACGCAGTCCACCAGTGATAAGAGCATTATCAGTAGTTGTGGCTGTAGATGTTGTCACGACAATAAAGGAGACACACCGTTTTATACTAACAGTGTATGACGTTAAATATATTATTAAGAGCAGAATCTGTGGAAATAGCAACAGTAGACAACCAGGTGGACAAACTTGTTTCCTCAAAATAGAGGGAAGGACAATGAGTCTTTATCAGATAACAGGTTGGTGATGAGTCATGTGTGGGTGAAAGTAGGCCAGTCTGAGAATGAGAGAAGCAGGTATTTAGGTGTGGGATGTAACCATGGAGTTCAGCCACAGACCACAGGCTCGCCCGTGTATTTGTATATTGCAGAATATGCATAGATATGCAGTGTGTAAGTGCATTCACATATGAAGTTCTGAGAGTTGGCACACTTGGAGAATTGCGTTGATATAGTTGTTTCTAACTGATTTATACAAACAGCAGAAATCAGATGTACAAGGTCTTAGTTTGTTGTGATATCAGCAGGTACAAGAGACGTTCATTAGCTGCAACCAGCAGCTCGATTGGTCGCTCTGTCAGTCGGTCGGTCGGTTGGTCGATCCACAAAAATTCCCCACTCTTTGGTGGCACAGTTTCTGCCCTAGGAGGCTGATATCTGGCATGGAGGTCAAGTGTGTGTGTGTTCATGCTGATTTGCCAAAAGGGAGCGTCGTAATGGGACTGGCCCGTTGCAAAAAGGCGCATGACTTCCAAATGGATTCACAGACTTGCTAAAGATTTCGTGAAAAGGTTGGTCATGAGCTAAAGGACAGCTGATTGGATCTTCAGGCCAACTGGCAAAAAGGGGTGTGGCAGCGGGAGTGGTCTGTAACAAAAAGATGCATTATTTTTAAACGGATTCATGTAACTTTCATTGGTCATGGCTCACCCTGCCCCTAAAGTTTAACCCCGCCCATTCCGTAAACATTCAGCCATTTGTTGAAGACTTATGATGTGTCTAGAACGTTATGATTACGTGATGTCTGCAGCAGCTGTAAGTGTTTTAGCTGCCAGTCACAGCTATCGCTAATTTGCAATGTTTATCAATGGTCCGCTTTTATTTGATGTACAGTCAAAACTTGACTATGGAGGTCCTATTTTCAGTGGCAGAGCTTTTATACTTATTTTTGGAAATTTTATTTGTCCTAGAATGAGAATGTATAACGTTAATGATGTTATACAGTTTCATTTATTTCATGTAGTTGTCCTGTGAGCATGACTTAAATTGACCTAATGTTTATTTCAGTCTTTAAAATGAAAAACAAATGATTAAAAATTAAAAACAGCATCATTTTTTGATTTCAACACAAAAAAGTTACAAATTTAATTATGTATGTGAGAAAGAGATTTTAGCAATGACCAAAAAGATTAAGGCTGGGGCAATGACTTTAAAGCTGGATTTTAAACTCACATATGTGTGTGTTTGAATGTTAAAAACAGATAAAACAAGACTCAACAAGCAAACTGAATCTGGAACAAGTACGTGAGACTTCTTGAAAAGCTAAATATATTTTAAATCTTAATACATTCAGCTGCTGAGCTGAGAGTACCATGACTGTATGGTACATACAGTAATTTAGGGTTTGTGATTTAGGGTTTGTGTTGCTGCTGCCATGACGCAACTTCAAATATGGCCCCTCAAAACCCAGGAGGTTAGTTTATAGACATGTAATTTACTTTTATAAGCCCAACTTTAGTAGCTGGGAGTCAAAGATGAAGAAAGAAAAGAAACTTGAACAACGTTTGCATGGTCCACTTGAGCAATTTTTCACAATAAAAGAACATGAGAAAATCCTGGCAATGCTCTTCTATGTGTGTTTTTGCAGTTTAAAAATGTTTATGAACTTATTCTTAAATTAAAAGTGGGCCTACAGTACTGGCTAACAGAAGAACTGATATGTTACGGTAAACAGATTTGCTGATACAGTGCAGTCTGCAAGTATTTAGACAATGATATGACTGGTTGTTTTGGCTCTGCTCCATCATTTTGGATATGAGACGAAACAATGACTGTGAGGTTAAAGTGCAAGATGTTAAAGGTGCTCACATTCATACTGTAGGAGTATTTGTACGCAGCCCTTTGGGGGATTATATTTAAAACAGGCTCAGTTTCAACACAGTTTATCTGTTGGTGAAAACCCCTATAAATTAAAGCTCAAAGTAAAATTTTAAATCTAATGTGCTGGAACACAGAGCTAAAATAAAACCTTCTTGTTCACATACGGACTCAATGTTATATGAAAGGGTTTTAAACGGACAGGTAGGACAGTCTTCTTTACCATTAAAAGTCAAACATGACTACTTAATAACTAAATTAATACTGATAGACAAATTTTAAAAATGGAGAAACACTTTCAAGTTACTTCTATGTTGTATTATCTAAAGAAGTCAGTCTCAGTGCCTGTCAGTGCTTGAGATGTTACTTGTGTTATGTCAGTCTTGAATTTTTGTGGAAGACGGTCCAAAGTAAACGATTAAACATGGTGTATATAAAATTAGCCTAGCTTAAGCATTTTAAAGCAAGATACAGCACCAAATAACAAATACCATTAACTGTGTATGCTACTTCTGTTTTTTAGAAATACTTCACATTGTGACTGCAAAAAGTATCTCTGGCTCAGACAAGCTTGCTGGCGGTTTAGTCCAATGAAATCACAGCTCATTTGTACGAGTCAGACTCTCAGAGCCAGTTGAAAACTCTGCTATTTCACCTTCCAACAGGTTGGCCTCGCCAACTTTAGTTAACCCTTTGCTGGTTTTTTGTGAGACCTTTTTTTGACGAGAACTGATTAGATATGATACATCGCAAACCACTGATCGAATAGTCAACTCGTTTTTCAAAAGAGTCAAAAACTACAAAATTTTGGCACTCACGAATGCCCTACTGACCACAAACACGCTGTAGGGCCAGGGGCTGACTGTTAGACTGTCAGGCGTGGCAGACAGGTAGTGAGGTCTGCACCGCTTGATCCCTGTCCAGCAGTGTGTGGGTTCACTTTCTCTGCCAACACCATGTCAAAATTCTGGCACATGGCTCCACGTCCTCTGGTGGGTGGAGAGATGTTGTCTTGAAGGAAGTGCACGTCGTGGCAGATGAATGAGGGAGGGAATAAGAGACTTGGAGTGGGCATGGAGGTCATTTGAGGTGTTTGTATGCATCAATGGGTGTACAGAATGACACCCATGCATGTATGAAGGTACTCGTGCTTGTATCTGTGTGTGCAGGCAGGCACATGGGTGTGTGCATTCCTCGATCATGGCTGCGCCCTTCTTTTGTGTTTCCCTCCAGCTGACAGGAGCTTCCTGTTGTAGTAATTGTCTTTTTATAGCCAGACTAAGGCTCTCCCTGGCCCAGGGCAGACAAGCAGGCAAGCACTTCAAAAGTCACTAGCGAGTCAGTGAAGAAGAAGCTCGCTAAATGACAGAGGAGGAAAGTGAAAGAGAACAGACAGGACTAAGTGCTTGGAGGGGAATTTGGGAATAATAAAATGTCATGCAGCCAATCAGTAAAACACTTAAATCAGCCTGAAGTGACAGCAGCCGCTCAAAGCCTTACATAACTTTCGCTCCATTTTGTTTCTCTTGATAGAACTTATCAAAGTTGTGGCCCCCGTCTAAGGAGCCCCGTATTGTTTCTGAACAGAATAGTAACAAGATTAGACCTGGCTCGGCTTTGTGTTTGTAATAACTCCACCTCTGTGGCATTCATAACACAGGCCTGGGTCACAGTTAAGAGGGAGAAAGGATAAAATAAAGCAGCGGCAGCGCTCTTATCCGACACTCCCCTCCCTTCTCTTTTCCTTCCTGCAAAAATCAGATCTGAACACTTGCCTGTCTCTCCGCCCATCCCCCCGAGAGAGAGAGGGGTCTGTCTGTCCTCGGCGCTTCCTGCCCAGCCTCACCAACACGGGTGGCGCTGTGGACGTTGCGTAACTACAGGTTGAAGGCATGATGTTATGAGGTCATCCTGTGACCGACATTATGCCTGGCTACTCCTCACTAGCCAGGCTCAAGTTCTAGCCTGTTCCTCCCTTCCTGAGTGCATCCTGTGATGTAGTGAAAGTAGGTCTGAGTCTGAGGTTAAGTCATGTTCAGGCTACAGTATGCACATATACAGAGTGGAAACAGAGACTTTAAGGCTAGTCTCACTTCCTAATTCAAGACAAAAATTTATGATATGGTTGACCTTCTGACACCATCTGAACAAAGGCGAAAATGGGTGTTAGCATCGCGAGGCCTTTGCTATTGTGAGCTATTGTATTGGGTTGTAGAGACGTTACGAGAGAAGAGAAAAACTAGAAGTATTTTGAATAGAACAGTCTGCAATGCCAGAGATGATGGATGTATGAGACATTGTCTACCTCTTCTCCCCAAAAAGTCAATCTTTTGCTTTACAACAGGCAAACAAGGAAACATATTCAGCCAATCTTGCCGGTGCTCTGGATTGAGTCGTAGAAGAAGCTGGTATCAAGAGACCCTGCGCACTCCTAGTAGATGTATAACTTGTGGGAAGAAAAGGTGTTTTAATCCTTATTTGAGAGTGAAGTCACTACACTTTTTAAGTGTCTTTTTTTTTTTTTTTCAAATTTGACAGCTGACAGTTAAGAAGTTACCATAGTCCCCTTTAGCATGAACTGAATTCGCTTTTGTGATTCCTAAAATTTTCCATTCCTTTATCGGTGTTACGATACCGATACCAGTATTGGAAAATGCCTCTGATACTGCCGAAAATGCTGGTATTGATATCGGTATAAGCCTGTTTCTCCACCCATAAGCAAGTAGTCTGTGCACCAATCCAATACCATGTGATTCATTAGCCGCTAAACGGTACTCAGCTAATTCCCAATTAGCCTTGTTAGCTCTGACTGATGTTACACACCTAAAATCAATTTTTCCTTGCTGTGCAAGTTTGGGTATTGGAATTGGTATTTGGAAGGAAAGTGTGGTATCAGCACATCTAGTTTGGTTTTTTTTTTACTAGTTTTCCCATACTCGGTTTACACAAACACCTGCAACACGCTGACATACTGGTAATAAGATTCCCATTAGCCTCGGCTGCATTTTGATTAGCAAATATTAGCATTCTAACTAACATTACAAACAATGCACTTGCTAAATACTGGTATCGTAACATTGTCAGCGAGCATGTCGGCATCCTGAGGCGTTTAACTCAAAGTACAACTGAGCATTAGTGAAGCCTCAAAAAGCAGCCAGCATTGTATGGACTCAAACTTTTTTTGTTTGGCAGTTCCGTCCACATTTGTACAATAATTTGCTTTGAGACTACAAAGACACACAAAAGACAAAGAGTTCCCAGAGCGGGATTAGTAAGGCAGTGTGATGCAGTCAGGAGGAGCTATGACGACAGGCTCTCTGCCCCACCTTCAAGTGTGGCTATTTAGGATGAGTATAAAAACTTTAATGTGGTATGACACGTGGGACAATCTAGTTAATTTCAAGCACATTGAACCCAACTTTCAACTGGAGCAAGCTTAATTGTCTCTTGTAGAATTCTGAACTGGACTCAAGTCCAAGATAAGCTACATTTTGACACCTCCCAACAACTCAGCCTTTACTGTGGAACTTTTTGATTGGTGCCTGCAATCTCTGACGATATAAAAACTGTCTTTGTGCTTATCAATCGAAGCATCAGTGAACTTAAACAGGAAATGTTTTTTTAATGACCACGCTGCCCTTGTACCGTAACACTGTGCTCGCTAATTAGCTGCCAATAATTACAGGCTCGTGTGTATTTCAGAAATGGACCTTAGCTCTGACCACGGTTATTAGTTTTGTTTAGACAGTAAGTACAAATTCACAAAATGGTCTCATTGAGAAGCTCCTCAGGGGTTTTTTGTCACTGCAGACTGGGGCTTTATCTGATAAACTATGAGATGAAGCTAGTGTTCTGTGGTCCACTTTAACATTTCCTACTGCTAAAACTGAAACAGTTTGTGCTGCAGATGATCTCGATGAGGAGCGGAGACCAAGTGGCGCACAGAAAAGGTGATAAGCATCAAATTGCTCCTGTCCTGGACAAAAACTGTCTCTGTTTCTCACATTTTGTGGCTCAGGCTGTGGTCCTCAGAAAAAGAGCCCCTTTTGACATACAGCTGAATAAGACACATTATGGAGAGGCAAAGGAGAAAAAGCTATCGCAGCATTTAGGTAAAAAATGACACGTGGTCAGGCTATTTAACATCTATCTACTTGAATTTGTAAGTGGAGGTTTTCATTATTTTTTGGCTCCTTTCCTTTGCCATATTTCCATACTCATAAATGAGAGTTTTTACAGCACACCTAAAAATGAAGTACCTTAGAAAATGACTCATTAACGTGTGAGCAAACAGCTAAAATCAAAATGCAAGAAAAGACTCTTAAGCGTGGTTTGGCACAGTATCTCACACCCTCAGAGTCTGGGCTTGAATTTACGCAATGATTTAAGCAACAAAAGTGACATATTGCATCCTTACAGTGTTTCATTAATTATTGATATTTTCCATAGGCTACTGGCTGAAGATGCTCCTTCAGCATTTTCTCAC
>JAPZDX010000011.1:15302231-15318261 GCA_029783625.1 Naso annulatus | reverse complement strand
TGCATTAAAACATTTTGATACAACAGTGACTTTATTTAAAAGATGTAAACATTTAATTTTATATGTTTTTCATGTGTGGGTTTTTTTGCTCTTCACCAAACAGCACTTCCTTCTGGCTCCTCAGCTAGCCAATGCCAAGCGGCTCTCTCTCCGCCCGACACAGGTGGTAGAGGCGGTCGTGTCCATGTCTGGGCACGCGTCACACTTCACATTGGCCCAGAAGATGGGAACAGTTGTCACACTGGTAAAACAAACAAGTTTTAAGGGTGCTTGTTTTGCAATGTCTCCTGATTTACCAATTAGAGATGTGTCATCTGAGACAGCACATGGTGGTCATTTCTTGTCCAAGCGTTTCCTTCGCACACTTGACATGAGAACATATAACAAGGTTGTAGTTATTCCGTTTCTAATGAGACACTTAATTAAAGAGAGCACAGAAAGTTACACTTGTCAGTAACAACCTGGCAACATTCACAAGGTTGACTTTGCTGATTGGCACCTTTTTATTCAGTTTATATTTGTTGTTGTTGTCACTCCTGCTGCAACTGTTTGAATTCCTCGGCAAACCAATTAGCTGCACAACTTATGAGTGAAGTGAATATGACCAGAGCCTTGAGATAGAGAATATGCCTTCCTGCAAGGGAAATCTGACTGTCCTTCCAAAATCGCAGAGACTTTTCCGTTTTCATGGTTATTCTTTAGATTAATTTAGAATCATAAACACAGTTGTGTCATATTTAGGGCATAGAATATGTTCGTAACATGTCAGTATTTTGGTAACATTTTAAGATTTTTTTAGGGCCCGACCGATATATATCGGTTTGCTGATATTGGCTCATCATAGACGTATCTGTGGTATGTCCCCAGATTTCCAGGGGCTGAGGAAGCAACATATAAAGTATAGTAGCGGGACAAAGGAGGAGCAGAAAACTGTGGTTACAGTAAAAATAACAAGAATTTTACTTACAGTAACAATAAATGAACTAAAATGTGCTGCAACTGAAAGCGAGCCCCGTCGGCTGTTCAGCCTACAACGCAGGAAAGAAACAAGTGTCAAACAGAGTTAGGCCAAGGAAACTGTCAACACACTCATGTGAACGCAGAGAGTATTCTCACCAGTTTCCACCATACACCACACATGTGGTGGCACACCAGGCTCTGGCAAACAAAGAGGAATCCATGCAGTTGTCCTCCTCCCCTTGTCTCCTTCAGCTCATCAGTTGGGGTGAGCACACCTGGGTTCTCAGGGAAACGCAGGAGGAGGGAGGAGCCTGAAGAGAGGACGGGAGCAGGGAGAGAGAGAGAGAAAAAAAACACATTCACAACTCACAGCACTAGGGCCATAACAGTCAGTATCGGCGTATATGTTCTCCAATAAGTGCCATATTAAAATTGTTATTTAAGGCTAGAAAAAATACTTGGGCTAGTGATTTAAAATGGTGTAATCACATAGTTTGTCCAGCAGAGGGCGGCCTATTATTTAACTGGTTTACTGGTCAGTACACTGACGTTTGACGAAGTTTGTTGAATTTCGTTTCTCCATAACTTATCTTTGTTACACGTATTTGATAACCACGTTCAAAATATTAGTCATAAAATATTGGCTGATATATCACATATCGGAATTTTCTTACTTTCTAATATTGATATTGGCAATGGCCCCCAAAATCCAAGGTCATTAGGGCCCTAATTCTGACAATGAAATTAGTAAACAAACAAGGTGCTTTCTGACTGCAGCATCAGCATCTCAAGCATTTCGCTAACATCACCAAACAGTGCAGTAGGTTGCAGCAGGGTTACATTATCAGTATGTATATAAATACATAAATTAGCAACTATTTTGCACAGTTTTTTTTAACACATTATGCAGTTTTTAGTAAACAGCTGACTTTAATATAACTGAAGGCAGTGCAGAGTTTGAATGCAAAGTAAGAAGAACAGAATCTGTAATCAAGGAGGATTAAAAGCAACTTGCAGCACAACTTTACCAGCATATATCAGTTTCAGTCCCGACACCGGAAAATTGTCCTGTCCTTTCTCCTCTTCAATCTTCTCCTTTAATGTCTTCACCTGTGGAAAAAATAAAGTCCAAAGTGTAAAACAGCTTTCTGCCAACGCCATCATAAAAGCGGAATTTAATAGACATGACAGTGCGGGCTCCTGCAGCGACCTCAGAAAAAAAATATGTTAAAACGTTACACACTAATACAATAACGTCGCCAAGTTTTATACCTGAACACAAGCTAATAAATTTTAGCTTTTATGTGTGCTTGGATATATTTTAAGCAAATCTTGGTGACTGCGTACTTTGCTAATGTTGGTTTATATAGGCTTATCGAAAGTGAGAGCAGTTAAAGCAGCAATAGTGGGCTACGGCTAAATGCTGACATTAAAAACTACTTTCCTGGCCGGTACTTAACAGTTAATAAATGACGTCAACCTGTCTCAATTCCCGCGTCAAAAACAAGACATATTAACCCTAACATGCAAGCGAGTCATCTAGACGTCGGCTTTACGCAGACATATTTATCAGCCGTCAAATTTAAAATGGTTAACGTTAAAAACTGAAGTGCTCGATTCCAGGACATACCCCCCTCCCACTCCACCCCCTTCACCAATGCTCGGTTTCAACTCTCACCGTTTCCTCTTCATCGATTTCGATTTTGAATGTCTGCTGTTGTAGGGTTTTGAAAGTTATCAGCATTTTGTCGGCAGACTTCGTGTACCCGGGCCTCGTTTAAACGCTGTAGGTCCAACTTGCAAGAATCTTGGTTGTTTTTGTTGGCTCATTACAAACTGTCAGCCGCCATGACTTTTCGCCGTTCTTCTTCTATGGACTTACTTAGGCTACAGCGCCCCTACTGGCGAGTATTGAAATCGCCGAGAAAATGTCATTTTTTAAAAATTCAAAATCATTCACTAGTAGAAGAAGTAGCCTTTTCATTGCATTCTTTACCAAATTATTGCCATGATACATCAATTTCAAAACGCTGTATTTAAAAAAAGATCAACATTACAGTATACAACATTGTACTGAAAAGTATTAGCATTATCAGCATTATGTACCCAGAAACAGAATATTTGCCCAGTATGTACACAGAGAAAAATGACTCTGACTGACTTTTTCATTGCTCACAACCCACAGACATAAAGCTGTGAAAGAGAACATCAATACTGAATAAATTAAGGTGAGAAAAAAACAGTAGAGAGATGGTCAGAAACGTAATGTACACACGCATATGAAAAAGATATTAATATGAGCCTGTATAGAAATCTGTAATCAAAGTCTATATAGGCCTAGTCAAGTGTTCTAGATTGGTAACAATAAAATAGAGCAAGAAAAAAAATGTGAGTGATGGCTTGTGGGAATAAACTCTTCTTGCGTCTGGTTGTTTTGGTGCACAGTGTTTGTTCTGTGATGCCTAAGACAGGGGAGACGTTGGAAAAGTTGTGACAAGAGTGATGCTTGCCCACCCATTTCCTGACTCTGAAGGTGTGTAAGTTCTAAACTGAGGACAGGTTGGGACCAGTGTTTTTCTCTGCAGTCCTGACTTTGTATAGTCAGTTCCCGTCCTAGCTGGTGGTTGATCCAGACCAGACATAGGTGGATGTGCAGGGGACAGGTTTAACTTCATGAGCTGGCACAGGTTTCCACAGTAGACACAGACTTGTTTTTGTGTGTTGATGGGGGCAAGTTTGAAGGGCCTCTCTTTATATCCACTGTCACCTCCACTTTCCACCACACTTTGAGCTTGTTTTGCTCCAAGCTGTTCTCTCTGTCAAAGCTATCGTCATTTTTAAAGGAAGTTTAAGGATATGAGTGACTTGTTAATACCAGCACACATTTGCACACACACTGCTTACAGATTGTAGCCATGTGCATTATGGAGCACATCTGAATGTGGTCTGAGCGGTCATATCTCAGGACGCATTGAGGATGCATTTGGTGCATCCACACCTGCACTTAGAGCAGTCCATATGTAATCGGATCACCCAGGTGTGCACTGCCTCAAAGGACTTCATGACCACAGACTTCAGGGCAATGGGCCTCTAGTAATTTAATACTGAGACAGAGGATTTCTCTGGTAGAGAGATGATTGTGGATTGTTTAAAACAGGAGGAGACCTTATGCAGCTCCAGTGAACTGTTGAAGATGTGCATGAAGACGAAGGCCAGCTGGTCAACACAGACTTTCAGACGGGAGAGTGACATGCCATCTTGGCCTGGAGCTTTCCTGATTTTCTGTTTCTGAAAGAGCTCACACACATCCTGTATACAGATACCAAGCGCAGGTGGGAGGTCAGTGGGGAGGGGTGAGGAGGTGACAGTTGGTGCAGATGGCTGTTTGATGTCAGAAGGATGTGGGGTGTGAGTGATGGCACATCAAACCTGTAGGAAACAGGTTTGACCACACACTCAGGTCCTCTGCGAGTTGAAAGTTTTCAACAGCGATGGGGAGAAAATACCCTGCAGCTGGTGATGTCCTGCAGAATCAGATCTCTCCATGCTAATGCAGTGTCACTAGCTGAAAACCAGTTTTTCAGCTTTTTCAGTGTAGCACCTCTTTGCTGCTCTGGTCTCCTTTGTCTGTGAGTTTCTAGTTGTACAGGAATCTGTCCCTACTTTTGCAGGCTTCCTCCATGGCCCGACAAAACAGCCTAAGTTTGGCTGTACACAAGAGTTTGTTGTTGTGTGTGCAGAGGGTTTTGGTCGGCACACAGAAGCAAAGTAAGATGGCAGGGAGTCAGTGAACTCAACTCTAGCAGCAGCCGTAAAACACTGTAATCAGTGCTGTCATGCAAAATGACCCTTCTCAGAGTGTTATTTTACTGGACTTATGTTAAAGCAGCATGAGCATGTAAGGAGCATTTCACACCGATTAGCAAAAACATTAAAAAAAACAAGCAGGTGAAGTGAATAACTCTTATCATCTCATTACAATTCAACTCTCTGTTGTTAAACCACAGATCCTGGCATGTGGATGCACTGGCGGACTCAGAATGTTTTGGGGGCAGGGGCAAAAATAGAAAAAAAGGGCACCTGTTGTATGAGGTGGGGCACCTGCAAGCACTGGAATAGCACTTTGCCACGTTTTGTCCACTCGTGGGGGCACCCTAGAGGGCAATTCATCACGTTTTATCTACCACAGGCGTTTTTCTAGACAGTAGGGCACCAGCGTGTGGATGCCACTTTGAGGTGCTCCACCTGCCTAAACCCTACTACGAACCCTCATTGCAAGGGGACTCCCTAATGGAAGTAGCAGTGGCAGGACAATGTCTTTTCACACCACACAAACTGTTCAGGAATAGCTCAACAAACATGGCAGAGAGAGCTCATGGTGTTGACATGGTTTCCACATTCTCCTGATCCAAATCTGAACGAGCCTCTGCGGGACGTGTCGGAACAAGTCCGACCCACGGAGGCCCAACCCTGAAACTCCCAGGACTCAAAGGATCTGTCACCTGTGTCGCTGCCTCAACGGGTCAAACTTGTTTCGGCAGCACCAGGGAGGCCTACACAATATTAAGCAGGTGGTTTTAATGTTGTAGCTGAACTCGATGTCTGTCTATGTAAAGCCATTAAGTGACTTTATATGCTATTGGGTGGTTTATTATGATACTGCATTATGTTTATAGGTGAATCATATTTAGAATATCTATTAGAAAAGTAACTAGTTACTATAACTCTAGATAAATGTATTATAGTAAGTAGAGTAAGTCTTGTATTAAAATAGAATAATAAAAAAATAGAATACAAAAAACATTTAATGCACTATATAAATAGTATATCATAAATAAAAAATAACATGTCTTTTAGCTATATCCACCCTAAAAATCACCTCATGAATTGGATTATTAACACCCATCATTAGATTGCAATACAGTGCAATCTAATGATGGGTATTACAAAAGATCCACATAAATTAAAGTGAGGCAAACAAAGCTGATTAGGGGTCTAATAGCAAACATATTGTTGTCATATAGTTTTTAACGGACTAATTTAAATGTCTGTCAAGAATCCTTGACAGATTTGACAACTTAAGTCAGCTCTTGCTTGACTTATGAGAAAAACACAACTTTTCCTTTAGATACATGAGCTGAATGTTTTTGGATCTTCTTTATCACGTTCCTCTTAGGACAGACTGGTAGAATAACCATGGCACCTTTTACTGAACTCTAGATAGCTGCTGTTATCACAAGTTTCAACAAATCCCAGCTCCTTCAAGCACGGAGGAATTTCAATACCCAGCACTCAGTATTCAAAGGCTTTATTGACTTCTGTCTAATACGCTGCCATGCTGCTCAGCTCTGACTTTGAGATGACTGTTACGTGTGAGAGATACTATACTGGAGTCTCTTCCCCTAGCCACTTCTCTTTTATTTTCATATCACTCACTCTCATTTTCAATGACTCTTTGCATAGGTCTGTTTATCTTTATCTGACCGTCCTCTGAAATGTCTCACCCTGTCCTTCTGCCACTCTTCTTCTATCCTGATTTTACCTTCTCTCTCTCTCCACTCAACCCTCTCCCCTTCCAGTTATTGAGACAGGAGCAGTGCCCTCGCCCCCTTTGGCCTGAGCGCGCTCTCATCAGGCATTCCTTATGTTTCTCCACTCAGCAGCAGCAGCAGCAGCAGCAGCAGTGTCCTCGTTTCCCCTCTCCCCACTGTGGCTGTGCCTCTTGCTCCTGTCTCCAGGGGTCGTCAGTCTGCCATCGGCCCCCTCTGAAGTCGTGAGCCACAGAGATTACAGTCTGATCCCTGGTGACTGGGAGATATTTTTAAGGGATGATGTTAGACATGTGAAATAAAGGCTTGCCCCCCTCTGTATAGGCTCTAATAGGCAGGAGAGGAAATGCTGAGGACAAGTGTGAAATTGAGACCTTCAGACAAGCTACACCACACATGCTGCTTTTAGTGATATAAGGAGATGTTGACAAAATAAAAAGACCAACAGGGAAAGATAAAGAGGAAATATAGCTGATTGAACTTGCAGTCTTGCAGAATTTCATGCCTGAGCATTGCACAGACACACAAGACGTAGGTTACACAGCACAGCGCACACTCATGACTAGCATTTGCAGAACGTTTGTGGTTTTGGTCAGCAATGCTCTTGCAGGGTGTTGAGTGGAGAGAGAGAGAAAGAGAGAAAGAGAGCAGCAGAAGGGTGGAATGGTGTAACACAAAGGGAAGGCCATGCACTGAGATTCCTTCTCAGCCCGAAGCTATTTCCTGTGGACAAGCTGCCGGGAGTATTATTGGTTGTTCCACAGGCTTCATGGACATGTGACAAAAGGAAATCCTATGTGTCACTGAAAATGTAAAATATGTTGCTCACAAGCTGGAATGGAAAACCACGAAGACTTTTTACAACGCATATGAGAACCTTTGGTGGACGAGTACTTAAATGTGCAAACTAATACATCATTTGAGTGTTTCCACTGAGAGTCAACAGATACTGCGCACAAATGCTGAAGTGGAGTTCATCTGACTGATAGGTTGCTAACCATCCTGAAAATGATTGACAGAACAACAATGGGACAAATGGCTATGGGGGCATGGTTTAAAATATGCAGACATACAGTAATAAAACAAGATAAGGAGTCTGTACATTGGCAGTGTGGTGCTTTGAGCTGAAAGCTAACATTAGCATGCTAACATGCTCACATTGACAGTGCTAACACTGATGCTTACCGTGTTCACAGTTTGATGTGCTAGCATGCTAATACTTACAAATTAGCAATAAATGCAAATTGCAGCTTATGCTGACAGCAGTGTCGTCAGGAATTTGGTCACACAAAGTTTGACAGTTCTTATTTTAGAGCTACAAATGGTGCAAGATGAAAAGAGTTGGGATCAAACCTATACAAGACATCCTGAGGAGAACATGATTTTATGACAATTTATCTAATAATTCTTAATGCTATTCAGTTAAAATAACAAATGTGAACCTCAAGGTGACGTTAAAGTCATTAGGATACAACATTTGGGTACCATGAATATCGTCCCAAAGCTATGCCCATCCATTCAGTGGATGTTTGAGATGTTTCAAGGAGTAAAAATAAAAACTTTAGCTTGCTGGTGGGGCTTGATTTAATGTCAGACAGTCTCCAAAGTTATCAGGTGAATCTTCTGGGCACCGTGAACGTCTGAAGCAAATTCCAGTCTGTACCAGAGTGGCAAACCGACTACCATTTTAAGAACCATGTCACTGCTGAAGATTGGGAATCTTAAATTATAATTTTTATTCAAATATTAAAGCAAATAATTGTTATTGATAGTGCTGATTGAAATGGTAGAAGTCAGTTATTTGTTTCTCTCCCCAATCAAGTTTCAGCACTTCTCACTGCTACAAACTATTATTTCTATCTCACCTTTCAAAATAAAGCAGGAACCTTCTTTCAGTGTTCTGCCACACATAGAAATGTATTTGGCTGTTTATATTCAATGAAGCAAATAAAAAATCTGGCTTTTCCACATGAGAGTCGTATCCGATATAAACTGCACTTAATGAAGTGAAACACTCACTACTTAACTGATATTGTTGCTTAGTTCAATAATGATTGTTTCTTTAGAAAGATGGCATTAATTAATTTTCCTGCCATTTTCCTTTGGCACCCCTTTGTCCTTGATGGTGACATACCTCACTTATACCTTTTTCGTAATTTTCTTTTTAGATAGATTGTTTATCAGGGTATTTTAAAACTTTAACATCTGTTCCGATATGCATAATTCACTGATTAGGATTGCAGCAGAGGTTATATATCATACATGAGGAAGAGGTGATATCAGGTTTATTTTATCTGCAGAAATGATAAAAAAAATGCTTTTTTACAAGGTAAAAGTTCATAACGTCCGCACAATTCTACATTTATTTGATTGCAGTCTTAATTAAACGCTAAGTCACATTTTAGAGCTCTATTGTAAATTTAATGTATAAAGAGGAGACAAACACAATTAACCGTTATCTGATAACTTTATTATCAAGTTAAAAAAAGACAATGAATTACAATATTTACAGAATATCCAGAGATAAATGGAATAAAATTGTAAACAATCATTCTAGGCAACATCACAACCCACCATCAGGTAATCAGATTTATATGGGAAGAAAGGCAAGAAGGAGAGATTCTAGTGTCAAACTATGGAGACAACAGTCTGAAAAGAGAAATGCATCGGAAACAAACTAAACATATATACAAGTATCCAGTGTGTTGTCAGCAGGGGCGTAACTTTGGGTAAACCGGGAACATTACAGTCTAGAGACTGCACACAGTGAGGGATTCATAGTCATTTTCTATTAAAATGATTACAGACTGACAAACAATTTTGGGTTAACAGCTTCTTTACCCAGAATGTCCCAGTTTATCATCTGCTTCACACCGGGCTTTCAAGCTGGGCAACAAGCTGCCTTACAAAGCTTATTTCTACAACAACAGCTTTCAAACAGTTTTACTTTCAAAAAGAGCTACAAGCTGGTCCTGAAAAACAGACAACGGGCTTCGAGATTCAGCACCAACTCAAACGAGGACTGAGGAGCGAAGTGGGGCTGCTACATTCCCACCTATTGTAGACTACAGGCAGGCCTACTTAGAGCAAGTGAGCCGATGCCTTTACTGGTCACGGACAGGAGATACTGGAGTGTCGGATGTCAGATTGGACGTGAGTGTTTTAAAGGGACCTATAGGCTGACATGAGGGCCAATCCCAGAAAAGGACCAAGCAGTTTATTTAAACGCCACCAAAGGAACAGTTTATCTCTCGTCTTTTACTTTTGCCCTGTTTCTCTCCTTCACAATAAAAGCCTTGGCTGTTAATCGGAAAAGAACTGCATCATGTTGCTTCACGCATTTAAATATTGTACAACCACACTGCTCTCCCTATCTGCTCATTCCCGTTACAGTACAAAAAAAAAAAGAGATATTTTTCATTGTAACCAGACATTGTACAACAGTGTAATAATGTTGGATTGGGGGACTCAAAAAGCCCCGTAGGGTTAGCTATCATCTTTAGATTTCTTTTTTTTTTCTTCTTTTTTTTAAAATGATAACACCTAAAGGAAAATAAAAGGGTTAAAGTATCCTTTCTGTAACACCACAGTTCAAACACTTAACGAGTAGTTTTGTTTTCTATACATGGCTGCAAACATGTAGTTCACCTCTATGGGCTTTACTCATAGAAATCTAATTCAGGAATTCTATGGTCCAAACCCAAAATTCCCATTTCATCAGAGGTTCAATGCTCAGGAAGGACAATCACAGCAGCAAACACAGCAGGCTTGGGAAATATTTTGGTACCAAGAACACAACTACATTAATTGTGCTCCTCTACAAATTGGATATTGTACTTATCAGTCATTATTTATTTCAGACTGTTTAGGTATTTCATCTTATTAGAATTGGACATAAATTTAAATTTAATTGCTATTTATTATCTTATAAGGCTTTAAGGCATTCAAGCAGCAACTTCCATCAAATACAATCTCTGCCTTTAGTCAGTTTCAACAATAATGTGACAACTTTGTCGCAAAAGAAGCACATAATACAGGATGAGTATTTAAAGGGGTTAAAATTGGGGATTTGACACCATATATTTAAGTCAATCTTTAACATGCTGGCCCGGTGGCGTTTCTACTCTTCTATACATGTGAGGTTTTGGGGCTTTCTGACCTGGTTATACTTGTCTTTTCAGTGCATCCCATTACGTCAAGACTGGATCATAGGCTGCAGAATAACATGCCTGTGGTTTCTGTGGCATTGGCCGTATGTTTAAAAGGGACGATTTGAAGCACTAGCTTTGAGTTATTACTTAATGCCAGCCTTTCAGTCATTCAAAGCCTAAAAATTTAAATTTGGCTGATGTAGAGCACTGTGGATGGAGTCGAGGCAATCACCAGGGCTGACTGTGAAAGGCAGAGACATCTGTCAATCAAGCAAACATGGCTCCAAACAGATTTTCATTTGTGGTGCTCACAGAATTAAAAAAAACAAACAAACAAAACAAAAACAAAACAAAACCAACCAGCAGCATTTCTTTCCATGAACAGCAGTGCCTTTTACTCCAGATAATAGAGCACAACCCACAGAACACTGTCAACAGCTTTCTTAGGGAGAACATAGTTCCGATAAAAACCGCTGCATTTTTTCAATGCTGTGAGCATAACAAATGAAATTCCATTCACTCCCATTAAATCAGCAGATACCTTGGAGAGAGATACCTCAAAACCTCAGCAAATAACCCAAAGCAATTTGCATGGCTAAACCCAACCAGAGGTCGATAAGAATATACATTAACATACATTGTAATCTGGCTGAAAATCCACATTGCAGCTGTTTGCACAACTGGTTTAGATGTTAAACCACATTTCTTTGTTGTGGTTCTTACAACGCAATCAAAATGATGTCTTATCTAATTTCATCAAATTCGACCTCAATTAAACAATGACTTTCCTAATTGCCAACAAGCTACACGTCAGAAGGAGAAAATTAGACGCTGAGGCTATAAATTCTTCTGTTAAAAACATTTTAAGAAAGAAGTTTGTTGATTCCTGTTTCCTTCAAACCATGGTGGCCATCAGGGGAACTGCATTTTAAGGCACTTGGGCACCGGCTTCAACGCTCAGCTCACTTGGTTGTCAACACTTAGTTTTGTGCACAGTGTAATGCAGTGTAATGCATAGCACTGGTTTAATGACATTTGCATGATGTGCCATTTAATTTAATCATTGGCGGATGCACCGACACTCCGTGGACAGAGCGGTATTCTGATGAGTTCAATTACAAATCACGCACTGAAAAGACAAGTGTAATATCTGTCTATTGATTATAATAACAGGCTATCACAACACTGTTGTAAAAACATGTCATTATGCTCCAGGCTACGCTCAGCTCGAGGGATACCTAATCAAACAAATGCAGCCATGACACATTAAACATTTCCCTTTTTGTTCTTTTGATCTGCAGAGTGCACAGGTTAATGGTGATATTGTTTAACCCGGACTAGAAATGACATCACATCGTACGGGGGTGGGGAGATATAAACAAATTCCCATTATTTCCATGATTTTGTCACATCAGTGAAATTACTGGACAGTAAAATAGCACAGTCAAAATGCAAAAGGCTGCCACAGGCTGAAGGCTTATACGTAGTATAATACTGAGGGACCTAAAATATAGCAATTTGCTACAAACATTGGGGGGGAAATTGTCAGTATTTCTACACATAAAGAAAACATTGTTTGTGATTTCACTAAAATAGTTAAGGTGCGACTCTTCATCAAGGAATACTTTTACACATTTAACACAAGGCTTGAATGAAGAAAGAATCAGATTTCGACAGGAACAGGTAGCTCTACGGTGGGCCTCGAGTGTAAATGTTTTCATATCTTCCTTGTACCTTTTAATTAAATTTACAGTAACCCTGTTTTGGACGGGGG
This sequence comes from Naso annulatus, assembly GCA_029783625.1. Lineage (NCBI taxonomy): Eukaryota > Metazoa > Chordata > Actinopteri > Acanthuriformes > Acanthuridae > Naso > Naso annulatus. The sequence goes on along the minus strand of JAPZDX010000011.1, from coordinate 15,305,827 downwards.
GGGGGGAGTTTAAAAGGTGCTTGAAATAAAATTCAAAATTTTGTTCAATATTTTTGGACAACATTCTTTATAAATAGCTTAGTTTTATTTAGGTGGGATCTTTCACTGTAAATTTGACCAGAATGTCAGCAATAAAAGAGTTCTGTTCACTATTGGTTACCAATATATTAAGATCTGTCCTAGGGGACTGCCCGTTTAAAGAGCTCAGCCGTTTTTATGCAGCACAACCTAATACTTAAATATGTAACACCTAAAATCTAGTAAAGCGCCAACTCATAAGAAGTCACTTTTTTTTTCTCAGTTTCAATCTTTTCGCTTCATTTCTGTCCTATTTTAAGAATCAACTCAGTGCCGATCCTACCCAATGTTATCAGCTTCTAGCACTATTTCAAGAGGCCACGATCAGTTTAACCAAACTGTTGATCCTTTTTGGTTTCAAGCATTTCTTTGTCTTCCACATACTGGCTTCGGCTTGTCAGTGATAGATCTGCGTCCTCTTTTCTGTTGCTGGAAAGGTCCAATCCTGCTTCCATCAGGACAGAGTAGCCGGTGGAGGATGAAGCCGAGGCCTCGATTGCGGAGGAGGTGCTGGTATCCATTCGGCTGTTGTTAACCATCCTAACAATGAAGGAGGAAACATGGTTTTTAATATGGAGATACACACTAAAATAAATGACACAAAAAGTCTAAAATTTAAAGATTTTTTGCTGGTCTTTTGACTATCCTCACTATCTTAGCTTATTGGGTTACCATGCAAACAATTGCTACTTAGCACTAAAACAAATCGATTTGCTTTTTGCAGGGATTTGTTCGTAAACTAAAGAATTATCATTTATCCACTGGGGAACATGAATGCCTGGCATGACGGTTTATCAGCTGTCAAGACCACAAATATCAACCTCAAGGTGGCGCGACACAAAAAGTTAGGTGACAGCAAAATTTATTAGGGTTCATATTCTGAGGAACATGAGCTACAATGTTAGCTTGATTTGTGGGCCACGTTTACTATCTCTTCTCTGCCTTTGTTTTACACCAACTCACCAGTAATCAGCCATTCACATCACCTGTGCGTACCTCAGGTTCTATTCCCAGTTCCTCATTAAGCTGGCCCATTCCCTTTCACTCTTTGCAGTCCAGTATTTTTTTGTTGCCTTTTGGACTGCTTTTAGCCTGCTTCCTAAAAACTTTGCTTTCTGTTCAGAGCATGTCTAGTCTTACCAGTCTGGTCCAACCCTGGTTCATCTGAGTCATTGCACCATGAATGTCTGCATCAAATTCCCCGACATCTGTGCAGCACCATCAATAGGACTGTGTGTGTGGCTAAAGGCTGTTCTTTTGCAGCACAGAGTTTCTCACCATGTGTAACCCTGACGTCTAAATGCCTTTACCAAACACATACTCCGCTAAAGGTCTTTATTGTTTGCACAGAGACTAGAAAGACAGGTAGAGAGGACCAGGGTGGCTTACAGCGTACAGAAAGTACACAGACAGAAGGAAAGAGTACAGAGGGAGAAATTGGAAAAAAAAAAAAAAAAAATACTAACATGCCGTGTCGTAGAACATGTCGCTCCCACTCGAGGCTGTTAGTGAAGCAGCGGCCACAGAACTCACAGGGGAGACGCTTCTCTGCACCGCTCGGCCCGGAGCTGCTGCTGGTGCTGCTGGTGGGAGATGCAAGGACCTCTGGGAAATAGAGTTGAAATGACTGGTCAGTCAGAACACAGTGGTTTCATAAGCATTCGGTTCCTATTTGTTAGAGTATCTGGAAGAGTAGAAAATATTTATTGCCATAGACAAGTATTTTTTTATCATTACATCCTTTAGTAATGTGGATGAATGTTGGCTCTCCTTTAGATCAGGGATAATTAATATTCAGGTTCTCCTTCAGTGAGCAACCAATCCCAGCCAAGTGACTCAGTGAATTATAAGCTATAAGAATAAAATGGCAAAAATCGATTCCGAATTACACTGAGCCTTTGGCTGTGTGTAAAGACAAACACTCCTCATGAAGAGTAGCCAAAAATACATTACACATCTCTCTTTTCACTTTACATCTTACTTTTGCACCCTTTTATTTGGCTACATAGGAGACACAGGGGATTTTCTAACACGGATCATAATTTAACACAAAATAATTGACGATTCATCTGTTGTGTAATCCCGAAAGCTTTTGGAGAATCAATTAGTTGTGTCGGCTCATACACTGAGGTTAAATAGTCGGTAGTAGTGTTGCAGTCTTGACTGGTCAGGTGTAGTCAAGTATGTAGAAGGTGTAATCAAAAGGTTCCTGCTGCACCCGAAAGTTGTTCTGCACAGTAATGTGCATGTAGCAGGAGCAAGAAGTAACTTTTGCGAGTAAGTATTTGAAGTTTAATCGCATAATCATCATCAGCATCTCATTTAGAAGCTTTTTTGTGGCCACTGCTGGACTGTTCCTGTTGCGCAGGCAGGATCAGTCTCAGGACAAACATCACTGGTTGTATCTGACAGTCTGAAACATAGTGTGGGATTGAAACTTTCTGACAGTTTCTTCTTGTGGTCACCTGATAAAAGGCATTAATGGTGTCAATCCATGTTTTGAAAACAACTAAAAAAGTGTCACTTCATATCATTATTGATACAGTCTATTAACAGAGCAAGGATGAGGATTAATCATAACATTTAACAAAGAAGAGAGAAAACTATCACTGTTACTTAAACTGTGTTCACCTTGTAAGACTGGCCTCTCTTCCTCCACCTCCTTTATTTCCTCTTCATCCTCCTCCTCCTCTTTGATGCTGTTCTCCATCTCCTCATCATCCACCTCTCTCTGTTCCTGCACCATGCTCTCCATCATGTCCATCCCATCGTCGTCATCGTCATCGTCCTGCGCTGCAGCAGCTAACTTTTCGCGTATGACAATCTCCATCATTGCTCTCTCCTCTTCCTCCTCCTCTGCGCTGCTCTCTTGTTCCTTTATCATCTCCAGCTGGTCCAGGTTGACGCGGCCCATCAGCTCAAAGTTCCGGATAACCTGATTGAAAACAAGAGATGCTAATCAGTTTGTTGCAGCCAACATTCAACCTTATATTATAATTATGCTTAATTTTTCAGTGTTTTCTAGACTAGATGACTAGGGAAAATTTAAACTTCCAGAAAAGTTATTTCTCATGTTTGGGTCTTAATCTTTTTTTTTCATAAAGTCAAATGCAAATAAAACGCTAACACATGAATTTTATAATGTTTTGTTACTTTTTTTTCATTAAAAAACATCTGAAACAGAAGTGTTATACAAAGAGGAAGGAATATTTTAATCACAGCACCAGATCATGTCATGGTTTATGTATCTTATCACAAATGATGTCACTTGTCCTCCTCCCAATCTCCATGAAGATTCAGAGCTGCAGCTCTGCAAAACCCTTCCCCGCAGTGACAACACCTGCTCTTTCACTCTGTCTTACCCAGAAATAAAATTAATCAGAAAAAGACATATTTCCAAGGTCCTTCATTTGCTTCCAGAACCGTTTTTGTCCTTCAGCAGCAAGAAAGAGAAACAAAACATCTGCACACTGCAACACTTTTACTCAATTTAACTATAGTGTTTGGTATTTTATCAA
>JAPZDX010000011.1:15247132-15260562 GCA_029783625.1 Naso annulatus | reverse complement strand
CAGAGATAAAAGAAAGACTTTTGTCAGAATATGTCACTTGGGTAGCATTCTGCATCATGACGGCTCTCACATGCAAACGTCGCTGATGGGGAGCCATTAAATTCAGATGGTTAAAATAGATCCAAGTACAATTTTTAGAGCAAACAATAGAGCAACTGTTGATCGTCTGCATTATTTTCATGAGCATCCATTTTTCCAACTATCTAGAGGAGTGTTAGTATCTTTGCATGGCAATAACTTGTTACTTATTTTCATGATTGTGTCTAAAGTGCTTTCACTTTTATTTCTTACTACACAATGTGCTGAATAAGTTGTCATTGCTGTCCTGTTGAAACAAACATGCTTATGATGGTTGTTAATACTCTGATTATTCCATTTTGATAAAGATGCATATTGTCTTGAACTCTTTGTCCATGTATCTGATAAAAGTCAGTAAAGAAGCCATGTGTCAAGGATCGAAAAGTGCACACTGACTTGCCCTTTTTGAGATATAGTGCTTTAATTATTGCACCTTCATTCAGCACAGATTAACTAAACTCAGTATTTCATTTTGTGTAAATGTGTTATAAAATAATAAATATGATTATTCTCCTCCCTTCACTGTGCACTAGTCATGCAGCAATAGTACTTTGAACATGACAAACCTTATAAAACCTCTGGGCTTCATGACTAATGTGTCATTAGACACTCCTTACCGGGCACACCCCACCATTTTTCTATGTGTTGAAAACAGGCCTCCTGAGATTAATTCAGGCTGCTTTCACTGGAGGGCGCTGTTGGGTTGCAGATGTTTAGTGGAGTCGCTGTAGTCGAGGTTTTGAGCTGAGCTGAACTGTGGAAATGTCCTTCAGCTGTTATTTTAAGTCTCTCATGTTTCTCCACATCTAAGATATTTTATTGCAAGACACCTCGCACAGTTTTGAATTCTTCTTGCCAGATCTAAAAGAGGTGCTCCGTGTATGACGCTGACTGTGACTCAAGAGTTTAGATTAAGATCCGCCTATGGGCTCAATTAATCACTCCACTGCAGAGAGACGAGGGTTCGTTGAAGTCAGAATTTTAAAAAACAACAAAAAGGAGGAAAAAAAGTAGATGAGAATGACATTACGTGGATGATACTGAGATTTTTTTATCACATTTGGGAAAGGAAAAAGTTAAGTTAGGAACAAAAATAAATTGTGAAACAAGATTTTAGTAACCATACAGCCTAGTAGCCCACTAGTGCACCACTGACTCTTAGTTGTTTTCTTTTGGATTTCTATTTACTGCATGTATACTTTTTTTTTAAATTAGTTAGGCTATGCGTTTTGCTGTTTGGAAATGTTTTAAGTTCTCAGTCTAGATGGAAATAAAAGGGTTTTGCATCCAAGAAAATAAAATTAAAATTGTTTTGCCTACCCAAACCTACATCATGTTAGAACAGTTTGATGATTTCCCTGATAAATTTCAGAAGGACAAAAACATAACTAAAGAGCGAATCTAGTTTGAAAAATATAATATTGAAAGACAATAAGAGCACCGGAGACTAAACAAAACCTCAGAGTAGCTTGTTTTATAGTCATTATTCAAACACTATCGAGTTCCAAGGACATGTTGGGTCCCTCACGGAATATCACTGGAACAGGCTGTAATATTTGTTTTTAATCACGAACCGCACAAAGGATAAAAATAACTATCTAAGGTTTTCTCTGTTATGGGACGCAGTGAAAGACAATCCAGTAGCTGCCGGTGCGCGCTGAAGCTGCGCTGCTCAGTGGGATCCAGGCGGGAAGAGGTTAAATTTCTTCTCTGGGAAACATTGTCGGGTCTATGGAGGGGGTAGAAAGGCGCATAGCAATTGACGGGGCATTCCGCTTTCCTGAATGAAATGCTGTGAATATGAGTCCGTATTTCCCCCCTCGCGCCTGAGGTTCGGGGTCTGCGACGCGCACGAGGATCGGTCGGAGTTGCAGCAGAGGAGCAGCGGCGGAAAAGTGATGGAAAAGTTGCACTGATCTCGCGTCCGGGTCTGTTGGATGAGGGAGGACAGCACGAGCTCGCAAACTTTCCGATCTCGAGTGACAGATTCAAAACTGGACTGAAATAATGTGACTGCAAGGATAGAGCCTCTCAGCGTGGATTACAGCGACCACTCGCGTTACTGGAATCACTTTTCACTCAACTTTCAGTCACAGTGGATTTATTATTTTGTCCTTTTTTTGCACAAAGGGACTAAATGATTTGAATGAGGTCGCCCGACTGCTCTGCGCGCACGGCAGCAACGGGATGAATTCAAAGAAAGGATAGAGCTCTTCCACTTCTCTGCCCAGATATCCTCGCACAGTTTTTACACATGCCATCATTCAGTTCAGCTGAACTACTGAAACAGAGCATGTGTTAACATTTTCCTCCTCTTTGGAACTCTTTTGTCTCTTTTTTTCCATCTTTTGAACCCTTTTCAAGAAGCCACTGAAGACAGCTCTTGATAAACTGCTTTTTGTTTGTTTTATTTTCCTTTTTGTGACTCACAAACCAAAATCTGGGTGTAACATTTTCAAAGTCTTGGATTCTAAGATTTTGTTTTGCAGCGTGTCATGAAGGAGCGGATGCCGAAATTGCTTTTTGAATAATTTGGATTACACAAGAACATTTCTCATTAGAGAGACGTCGAATTATGTCTCCAACTTCTATTGGATTTGTATTTCTGTTTGGAATTCTCCATGTGTGCTCAGGTGAGTCAGTCATCTGTTAGCTGTGGCCTTTTAACTGGGTTGAAAAAATTGACTATTGGGGGGAGAATAAAAAAAATCAAATGGGGGGAAATTTTCAAATTATTCTCTAATTATTTGTAAAGCTCCAGCCCTTGTACAGTCTCTACTAAAATATACATGCCTTCTTAGTGAAAATGTTGGCTGCGCAACAAATGTAAATAAACTTTTGCAATAGATGAAAACCCCCTTTTGCACATTGGACTTTTGTCAAACAGTAAGTGCGTTTTAGGCCTGATGTTTATAAGAGGCTCATCTCTGGTGCATTAGGAGCTTCACACTTAGAGGCGAAGAAGGAAACATTCTGATACACAACAGTGTGACCAAAAAACTGTCAGTGTTAAAGGGTTTTCGAACTTTTAAAAGCTGAGCACACACAAAGTCACACATAAAGTGCTGAAGCCATGTGGGATGAGTGCAGAGAGCTGCTATCATCCTTCATGCAGACAGCAGAGCCCCTGTGGACTCCATGTTTCCATGTATTCTGCTCATGGCTTATTGCTGAGGGCAACATTTTGTGTATGTTTTTAAATGAAAATGTGCAGCATCTCATATTGACTCCTCCGCGTCCTTCCTATCGACTGTTAGCCTTGTTGTAATTCAGCTTTATGTGATTTGCACAGCCTGTGTGGAGCTACAACAGCTCGGATTCAGCTGTCTTTGTCTTCTGGCGCTGCTTGTGTTCTTCCTTATTATCTTACACGTTTGTCCTTCTCAGCCATTACATGGGTGTCTCTATAGGACTACTGGCCCATTATAGCTATAGCTTTCCAGGTCAGTTGCTTCTGAGTTATAAGGAAGCAAATGCTTGCAACCCCATTAAAAGACATCAGGAGAGGTGCATCCTGAATGGGTGCAAGTGGGGCATTTTACACAAAGAAAAACATGTTCAAAAAAATAATGCTTTGAGACCAAACATTTGCAATGTAACCTACTTTACCAGAGTAAATGCTCTGAGGTCCAGGCCCTCTACGACTGTTTATTGTAGCTCTAAAACACCTACTTATGTAATTACACAAGTGTAACCAGTTTCAAGTTTAAACCTGAAAAGCCACGAGGGGGACCCTGTCCAAACTCTGAGTCTGTTTTAAAATGTCCCAAAAAGTGAAGGATATCAATCATGCTCAAATGTAAAGTCTTAATTTTGTGTCTGTTGGCCGTGTTGTTCAACCTTTTGGGTCTGTGTCTCTCTGCAGAATATTATAATTCACATTCAAATGTAATCGTGCTTCCTGATTGGTTTCCTGAATTGGGTCTTTGTTTCCTGTAGAGACGCAGGGACGCGGTGATGGGAAAAGCTTTTGACACCAAAGTCATTTAAGGAAAACACTGTAGCACCTAAACAGGAAGTAGGGTCAGAGGTGGTCGTTTGGAGCAATAGGTGGTGGCTCCATCTGCTTTACCCTTAGCCAGATCCTGAGTCTCTAACGGTTCTGTCCTGTGAGAAAGCCCGTCAGACACCAGGGTTTCCAATTACGCCGAACTGTGGGGATGTCTGGGGATGTTTTCTGGCGAGGGGCGTGAGAATAAGGCCTGCTAATAGAGACGGACTGAACTGAAGATACTTAAAGGATTGGTCTTGGATTAGACACTGGTGTCAGGAAAATTGGATTACACACCACTTGCCAGGAAAAGATTTCATATTTGCTGCTAATTAGAGAGTTAACAACTTCATTCTCATGTAGGGACGGTATCAGATCTCTTAAGTAAATTCTTAGTGGTGTTTAGTAACATCTCTCTGGATTATTTTCATATTGCTGGCCTGGTTGTAAGAGTATTTTTATACTGCTCATACGTGTGAAAAAAGGGGGAGAAGAGATGAAACGACCTTTGCCCTTTTCAAACTTGTGGTGACTTGCTTATTGCTGCTTTGCCCTGTCTGAAGGTTGTAAATTGATACCTCCATCTATCATGTGTCGCCCTGTTATCAGGCGATCTGTCCTCCTGCTATACACTAAATGGTTGTTATCTGTCCTCCAAGTGCTCGTCAGACCTTACATTCACCTCAGAGGAACCATTCAGATGAGGGCAGGAGGTGGCCATGCTCCTCACACTTAAAATGACACTCTGGATCACTTTGAGGAGATAGGGGTCTTCATGTCAAGCCAAATATCAAACTTCTTAAAAAAGAAAAATGCACATCCGTGTTTTTACAAACTCTTTGGTCGAATATGTCCAAGCATAGCGGTGTGTAGAAGTGTGAGTGTGTCAGTGCTGATAAAAATATGGGCTGTGAGAGCCATGCCCTGGTAATCAGCCCCAGCCTCGGCAGCACCTAGCTGTTGAGGTCCTGACAAATTGACTTGTAAGTGCTGATAAATTGCGGAGCCCTTCCACCCACTACATCATGACGATCCGACGGGACACAGCAGGCTCCGCAGCCAATTAATGACCAGAGACCACAGGTGAGACCCATCTCTGTCTCCTGTCTCTGTCTTTTTACAATTACCTTTCAAACGGCCTGAAAACGTGCTCATTAAAGCCAGCCTCTCCCCTTCATTTCTCATGGTTGTGGACAATCTTTTATCAGTTTTCTGAAATGGTTCTCTGACGTTCCAAAAAATCCAATGTTGTGTTTCAGAGTTTAACCCTCTTCTTGAGAAACATAATGGGAAAGAATCTCAGGTCAAGTACACACATTCACGGGTATTTTCTGTTTCAATTAAATCTTTGTCTCAGTGAAGACACAGAAATACAATTAAAGTGCTGCCATGTTCATGTCAAACCAACAGGTGGCGATTAGGGGTTGGAATCTCAAGGCACCCAATGATTTGATTCGAATATGATTCAGGTGCGTACGATTAGGTTATAAAAAGATTACCAATGCATCAAGATGCATCTTGATTTTCTCTCAGTGTGACACAGCTTACATGCGGCGTGGCTCTTTTCCTGTTCATTTTACATCAACTGTGTAGAAGCACAAGTGCTTCCAAATGTTAGCTTTTGATTCGCTCGGTGCGGATTCGATCTCGCGGTCAGCCATGTTTCTTTCTTGTTTGTTTTTTTTCTTTTTAAATTTTTAATGCACTACCCAAAAAATGTGCGGGCGAATGGCACGCTGCTATTCTGTTTTGCCTCCTTTTTCGTTCCGCCTATTTGATGTGATTTAAAATTTCAATTATCGATTATGGAACATTTTTGAATCAATTCAGAGTCATCCATGTTTGAATCGCGATGCATCTGAGAATCGATTTTTTTCCCCACCACTAGTTTGAATACTGTTGGAGATATCTGGAATGATTTAAGTATGCAACTAAAAAAATATATATATATAACACGGGTCTAGTCATTTTTAGACCTCTTAATGCAGAAATGTTACATATTTTACTTTTAAGACTGGTTTATTTATCAGTACCATCTGATTTCACATCAAAGTTAATGCATTACATGATATGACCGTGTGCCATCTTGGCAATAAAGGACAACGAGCGGCGTCCAGGAGACTGACGGAGTTTGATCTTTGGACCTCAAAGTATTCTGCTGACTGAGGCCTTCAAGCAAGTCCTCACATCAAAAAGAGAGACAGACACTGAAAGGGAGAAGCAGGGATGCCATTAGCATGGCTCCCTCTTGCAACGCAGTGCTAATCCCAGGGAAGGGAAGATAATTTTCTATTTTATGTGTGTGTCGTCCATACTGCAAGGTCAGACAGCGCCTGTGTCAGCCTGTCTCTCTCTGACAGATGGCTACCTGACATCACCCACCCAGTCAGACAGTCTTTAATGCTTAATATCACTGCACTCACTCGCCTAGTTTTACTCTTTCTTTGCAAACCAAGAAGTATCCTCTCTCAATCAAAGGACATCCAACTCGCTAATGACATGTCTCTCTCCAAAGCTGCATCAGAAAAATAAACAGAGAAATAAAGAATGAAGCTGGCCATCATAGAGCAAGTAACCTTGCTCCAAGGGGAGTCTTTGTGCTCAGCAACGGGCTCAGATTGTTCCTCCTGAAAAGGACGCCTGCAACGCAGAGCACTCGGTAGCAACATTTGACCTCTTTTGCACAGAGGATAATGACCAAAAGATTAGGGGGAGACAAGCATTAGTGGCCATCTTCCATGTGGCTACTGTCTTCATGTTGTCATGGCGAAAACTCACCCTAAGAGAGACCAAAACTAAGTGCTACTCCATCAAAAAAAAAAATGTTACTTTTACATCTTCTGCATTAACATTTTTAAGAACGAGAAATATTTATGTGACCTTCGAGCCTGAAATTTTAACAAAACAGCAAAACACTGCGCTGGTAAATCCCTCAGCTAAAGCCTGCTGGGTGTGAAGGTTAGATAATAAAAAACCCTTAGATACTTGCACTCTTCATTCCTGTTAACACAACCAAAAATGAAGCTTTTCATCTACGCTGATCCCTCTTTTTTTTTTTTTTTTGAGCCACCACGTGTCTGTTTGATGCAAGAAGGCACCAAATAAAAAATGCTGCTTATAACAGAAGTCAGAACCCAGGAAACCAAGCTGCTGAGTGAGGATGAAATGTAGGAGGCTTGCAGATTTGCATGAGTTTGATTTCTCTGGAAGTCTACTGCTCAACCTCTTCTTAGTACAGTCACCTCACTTGGCTGCTCTCTCGTCTCTCTCTCTCGGGGCTGACAGAATTATCTTCTGCATCAGAGCTGAGGCTGGGCCAACGCTCCACACAGAGGACTCCATTTCACACAGCCGGCCCCACTGTGGCCAAGGAGACACAGCCAATCATGCCGGAGTATCAGTGGCACGGCCATCCACCATTTTGTGCTCCTCAAGGTCTTTGACTGTCCTCAGCTCGGCTGCGTGGAGCTGCGTCTGCCCGCTTCTGCTATCTTGTTACACAGATGGAAGTGTTTAACTTTAAGAGCGCAGACCTGAGTGAGCAGCTTCCCCTCCTGTCTGTTCCTCTGCAGACTTTCATGGCAGTCAGCAAAAGCAGAAGTGAGTTGTGTGGTTTTTGTTTGCTGCAAAGATGGCCACCTAGAGTGCGGCTCCGCTGTTCCTCACAAGCTGGAGGCAACGTCCTGACGAGATGTGAGGACTCTGCCTCTAAATATGGAGCTGTCACTCAGCCTGTCACAGAGAACTTTTAATACAAGAAAATATGAGTGATCTTCTGTAGATAACATGATCAAATGCAGGACTGGTGACCCAAAAAAAATTCTTGTTTCAGTGCTTCTATGAGGAAGGTAAAATCAGTTTTTCTAGAAAGAAAAGCATAAAGGATGGAACTTGGGGCAACCCTTTGCAACATGATTAAATATTCCATCCAAAAATGATTAAGTGCACAATTTAATTAATTGCCCCAGGCGTGATTATTTTTACAATTTTATATGGGAAGGAATATGTAGATATATTTGGTTTTCTCACGAGGTTTCTTCCCTTGAGCTTGAGGGAGAAAAATTCTCGGGGAAAAAAAAAAAAAATTCTACCAAGCACTGTGCACAAGTAGGCTAGAGCGAAAATTGAAAAACAAATTTGTTTACTGCTCCAAACAAAACACAAGCTAAACCCCCCCCGTGCTCACAGTCTGCTGACCTTTAACTGGCATCATGAGCTAAATAAACACCAGAGAAGAGTCAGGGGTCAAGTGAAGGATGTCCAAGGACAGATCCCTGAAAGAAACCAGGAAGTGTTTTTCCACAAGGACAATTACTGCAGGAAACCTTACATTCCACGCAGCCTTGAAGTCCATCTCTCCTCGGAAACCATTTCCTGATGGAAATCAATTTGCTGGCATCTCAAATACATACAGACAACACACATGTGGACAACTGGCAGCGAGCTGCACACATGAAGGCCAGCTCTCGAGATGTCCTGTGACTGAGCACACTGCATATTTTTTATGATGTCACTTCCTAATTACTAAAAGCAAAACCACATTCCACTGAAGGCTCTTTCCTGAACACAATCAACAACCTAAAAGCCTGATTTCAGTCCTCCTTCCTGTCCTATTAAATGCTCTTCAAAAGACCATGTAGGTGTTACTAGATGTCACTGCCCTTTGTCAACATCAGCCACATTGGTTACATAAACCTCACTCATTTTTCTCAAAATCGCATTATCTATAAGATATGGTGATTGTTTACATTCTGTCCATATTCAATTAACATTACAGAGAGTACATGAAATGTATTATATTACGATTATATTTGAGCTAGGCAGCATTTGTGAGGAACTATTTTTCCAGGCGTAGTAACTTTGGTCTCAACAGCCCCTGGCTCCCCTCCCTCTCGCTCAGCGATTTCTGACAAGAAGGGTGAATTACCTTCACCTAGCAACTTTCATGTGTTTCTATACCCTGTTTCAACATGAATGGCAGTGAACTGGGATTAAAAATGCAGTCTGAGACCTACTAAAGTGTACACATGTTCAAATTTGGAGAAAAACAAACAAAAACAAAACATTTGTAGAAGACAGGGGAGATCTCTGCCGATGGTGACAAGTCAAAAATAGACTGTCATGGTCCTTTAAGCGGTATCTAATTCCACCAATTCACCAAAAAAAGAACAAAAACAAGCATTAAAAAAAAAAAAGGCTGCGAGACACACTGAAGGGATTTCTTGTAAGTGGTGCTCAGTGGACAACTGCCAGAAAACACTGCAATGCTGACTTCCTCCTGAGCCTGACATGGCAGTTACTACAGTTACAAGGAGTGGGTGAGGTTACAAGCTTGCCAGGATGGAGTATTTCAGAGTGACCAAAAGAGGACACAGGAAGCAATTAAATGAAAAGAGCTGAAAAGTCAAACTCAAGTCTGGTTCAAATCCCAGGATCGCTTGAGGACAGATGAGTTTTCTTTTTCTTTCGGAGAGCTTTTTAAAGCTGAGTTTATCTAAGAAGAGAAGAGGTGAGGTTCCTCTCCGGCTTCACCAAACCGACCTCTTAAGGCAACAAGTTTGAGAAGGGAAAGATGAGAGACCCATCAATATTAACTTACCAATGAGACCTCCTTTCCAAGCTCTTAAATATTTAATCGTCCTTGGACAGCTCTGTTGCTTCGTAGGCCGAGTCAGTGTGGATCCCTTCTACAAGACCACTCCTGTTTCTGCTCAATGAAGGCCTTGTCCAGTGGCACCACACTGCCCAAGGAACGGGCGTCTCCAAAGAATTCAGGATTTTTTCCACCACAGGCAGCTCGAGGGCTGACAGAGTCAGTTCACTGTCTCATTAGAGAAGGGCATAAATCCTGAATTTAGTCTGGAAACCAGAGCAGGAAAGGCACTGATGGCTTAATTTATCTCACTGGAGAAACTGTCTGATCAGCACAGCCACTTTCTACCTGAAGTCTTCATTTTCAATAAAACTGACCCCCCTGTATGCTTAACATGTGTGCTAAAAAGACTGGCAAAGACACAGCTGTGAGCTACACAAACATTTTTTTTTTCTTCCAAGAGGTGGAAAGGTGACATTTAACTGTTGATTCTCTGATGGAAAGCAGAGAGGAGGAACCAGTTTTGCAGCGATGTGACGTGGCAACTGACAACAGAAACTGGAATGACACCTCTAAGCGAGCCACTTCCTTGTTGCATTTAAAACCCCAGCATGAAGTTTTATAGCTCAGCCTTTCACACAGCATTGAACTACCAACAGTGACAATGTCTTCATATTTAAACCAAACATCTACGGAGGGAGGAATGTAAGAGAAGGCAGTGAGCTTTGTCCTGCTCTCTAATGACTGTAGTGTTTTTAGATCTGGAGGCCTGTGAGTTGAGTTTCAGCACACTTACAAGTGTAGCAGCAGGGCCAAGCTGCATCTCATGAGCCATGCATCATGTCAAGAAAGCACTCACTGGAGCATTTCAATTTGCTTTTGTGCGTCTCCCCAGCCTTCTTCACTGCCCCAGGTAGAGAAGAATGGAGGAGTGCATCGGCCAATGTGAGTGAGTGAATGAGAGAGAGGGAGGGAGGGCTCTTCAGTGTGTGTGTGTGTGTGTGTGTGTGTGTGTGTGTGTGAGAAAGACACAGAAAGAGTATCAGGGTGAGGGATGAGCTTCACCACCACTTCCTTCCAGCATTGAAACTATCACAGAAGTCTCTCTTGTTTAATCCTCTGTCCTCTCTGTCGAGCTTTTTAAGCGTAATCCCGGAATACCTTGCAAAAATCCAGTTATGTAATTTTTTTTCTAAAAGTGTCGACCGTGGTGCAGTTCTGCCCTGTCACCTCAAAGCTGAACGGCAGCAATGTTGTGTGTTTAATATTCCACGCAGACGTATGAATTCAAAGAGTTTGATTTAAACAGCCTTCGTAGAGTAAATATATTAAGTCAGTGACACATTTGGGCCATTAAATTAGAATGAAAGCTACAGGTCCAATGTTAACAACACACTGTGCTCTCCATTTAATAAATCAATGCTGTGTTAATATATTCCCAACTTAAATATTATCTATGTTTTTTAAAGTGGTAATCCTGTTACATTGTTTCTAACGCCACCTTAGGCGATAAGCTGTAACTGCAGGCACGCTTCTGGACCTCATCTCCCAGAGTTCATGTCGAAACCAGACAGTGTCAACTGTGTGACATCAGTGAAAAGCCTGTTTTCCTCCTTCAGAACGTTGAGTTTTCTTTTTCATTGGACCTGTACTTGTATTTGAACTGCTGTTGCCTGGATGCTGTATTTTCTTCGTGCGTTGATTCGCCATTGTAACAGGAAATGCAAAGTACCTACGCCACTGAGACACAGCTAAGAGCGAGTCTGTAGTGTTTACTCGACCTACGCTCTGGGCAGACCAACCCCTGCTGGCTGATGTTAAAGGCTTCAGTAACTGTGTGCTGCTACTGATTTAGTGAAGGAATGTCGCCATAGACACCAAGATCATAGAACTCAGCAATGCTGCAAATACAGTGGGCCATGTGCTCAGTCTACACTGTTTTACTTCATTCTGTGATAGGTATTGACTTAACGGACATCAACCAAATGAAAATCTTCAAAATGATCACTTCAAAAAATTATGACAACATCAGATTTATGAAGCTGTCACAGGAATGGCCGGATAAACCTGCTAATGGGCTACAGGGCAAAAATGAGCTGTGGCCCCCTATTTAGCCCCCTCACACACAGACAGGCCTGTTGTCCTGATGCATTTTGCCTTAAGTCACAGTTATATCGTGATAAATTGATTCAGCACAAATTTCCTTAAAGATATGTGCCATGTCAGCTTAATATTGACTGAAATGATTAAGATTTTAAATCCAGTTTAGTGTGGTTGCAACTAATAGTTTATTTTTAGTACTGATTCATCTGATGATTATTTTCTCAATTATCTTTTAGTGTCAAAAACTTTAGAAAAAGGGACCGTTGCCCAAAGGGACATATTCAGTTGCCTTGTTTTGTCTGATAAACAGTCAACAAAACCAAAGATAATCAACTGAATAACAAAAATATAAAAAAAAGAAAAGCAGCAAATCTGGAGGCAGAACAAAGTTTGGCGACCAATTAATTGATAATCAAAATAGCTGCAGATTTTATTATTATTATTATTATTTATTTTTTATTTTTTTAATTTTTTGTTGTTGATTGAACAACTGTATTATTAACTTACTGATTAGGATTTACAAGTTAGGCACTTGCTTTGACAAGACAGGCCTTTGAGATCAAGTAGAAGATGCAGGAGCCACCTTGGGGCCTTGAGCTTTTCAGGTTTTATTTTAGTCTAGTGGCACATATTACCAGATAAATTTCTAATTAATCAACTTGCAGCAAAGTAATAGCCACGCTAAGAACCTTTGGGGCCTTTTAAAAGTTTGGGGCTCTTGGGGTAGTTTCTCACAGTGCCCTGTTAGTAAATCCAGCCTTGCTTCACTTCCATAAAAACTGCCATTTCCTGCACCGCAGAGGCAAACAGCCCTGACCCACATGACCTTAGTGTTGAGATAAGCCTGGTTTCTAGCACAGAACGAATAAGCTTTACACCTGAGAAAAAAAGTCAAAAATGTGTTCAGGACTTGTTCAAGTCAGAATAGGAACTTCTAGACGCAGAGAGACTGCACACTTTGTCCTCTGCCTGAGACAATCCGTGAGCTTTCTCCACAAAAGCAACATCACAATCACATCCAGAGTCAAATCCCTGAGCTCATTTGGAGAACATCCACCAGACTACACATCCGACGCACCCACCGGCAGAACAAATGTGTCGACCGCAGCAGATTCCTGCCCGGCCTGTCCTCTGCCGGCTCCTTTCCTTGAGAACCTGTTTGCCCTGCCACGCCGGGGAGAAGGAGCATCGCCACCATTTTGATTGCTCTTCTCAGCCCCAGCATTGTCGCAGCACAGTGTGTCAAGCTCACAGTCTCCTTGTCAGCAAGATTTCACACAGTGGCCAGGGGAACTGCAGAGCGTAGCACGGCAACACACACACACTTACACACGCGGAACACACCACAGCTTTGCAAACACACCTCCTTCTCCCTTCTGACAGGCTGGTCAACAGACACCTTTAGGATATAATGTGTGAAAAGTCACCTCAGGCTGTACACTGGACACAGTGCATTACAACATACAGCCAGTTAACAGATGACCCACAGCCTGGTCCTGATAATAAGCTTTAAAGTCATTTAAAATGCCTGAAACGACAGATAAATGAATGCAAAAACAGGCACATGAGCCACCAAATAGATAATCTGCACAACTAATCCCTTTACTAATAGCTACTATATAAATTTTGATTTAAACTATAAATCAGAACACACTGCTTTTGATG
>JAPZDX010000011.1:15176225-15187418 GCA_029783625.1 Naso annulatus | reverse complement strand
GATGTTTTCTTAAATCTGTACAATATGATGTGCAGGCTAGGACAACTCCGCAGCACCGCAACATTTGAATTAAATTGTATTTTGACACACTTTCCACCTACATCAAATACTGCACTTCCCCGCCATTAAGAAATTACAGTAGGTCGCATTGCGATTTCGATTAACAGAGTGCTGCAGTCGACTTACTAAGACATTTTGAGGAGCTCATTAGTCTCTGGTTTCCAAACACCTCGAACAAGCTGCTCAAAATTACTGATCAGACCACCTCCAGCACCTAAAGCAGGAAGAAAAGAGACACTGGTTGATAAAGAATTATATGTAGCCATGTTTGATATTAACTTAACCACTGATTACTTCATCGTTACTTCATAGCTCTCACACATCTTATCACAAAAATCCTCCAGCATGCACCACCAGCTACTGACCTCTAGCCCACCCGATGGCAATCATAACCAGCAGACTGTCCTTGTATTTGCCGTGTGCCTGGGTGACCCCTCCGAGCACCTTCCACGTCCTGGTCACCTCCTTCATCCCTGACAGCACCAGCCTGAAAGGCAGCAAGGCGGCACAACAGTACACCAGGTCCTTGGGGCAGTAAAACACTAGGTACCTGTGGAGACACGTCAGGCTCAAATAAACATTTTGGCTTCCTGCTGCGTGTAAACTATGTGGTTTTTAAACATTTTAACAGCCTCTTTCAAGTACCTGACTTTGCCAGCAGAGGGCACTCTGTTTTATATTTGTGAGAGAACGGTACTTACATGGGCCACCAGAAGAGGGTGCCAAAGGCTTCATAATAAGAGATGAACTCACAAGAACCTCCCTGTTTCATTCAGTGCCTTCCACATTTCATGCTCCCTTTACAGGAAATTAATCACGGATATTCACAGAGGGCCTCAGTATTCTGTATACACTCTACAGTTGCAGAGAGAATCCCTTTTTTCTCAAAGTTGCAGAGGGCCTTGTACTAATCTTGTCACTCCTTCCACTCTTTTATTTTTTCACAATATTTACCATATGATTGACGCCAGCAGAACACCGGTGCTGTTGGACAAAGGTGCGACAGGTGGCTCAGCCAGCATGATCCCAGACAGCACAGCTCCCCCGAAGCAGAAGAGCATGGAGCTGAACCAGCAGGCTAAGGGGCTGACCCTGGAGACCTCAAGAGCGCCTGCATCAGAGCAGAAGCATGTTTATGAGCGGGATCACAGCGGAGGTCCCAAGCTGTAACATTATCATTCCCACAATGTCTGCAAAGGCCTGGGAACAGCCTGTAATCACTGTTGTTAAATGCTTCACCAAAGGCATAATTGCTGTCATTGCAGAAATCCTTAAACTACAGTGACGCCTCAGAGAAGGCTTTGTGGAGAGAGCAACATTTCTAGACTAAAAGTAGGGCTGTGCAATATATCGATATCGTATCGTATTGTGATATGAGACAAGATATGGTGACAGATTTTGGAGTAAGTGTTGTCTTCCCCTGGTTAAAAAGGCTTCATTACAGTGAAGTGATGTGATTTTCTGAACTTACCAGACTGTTCTAGTTGTTCTTTTATTGATCCTTTGTCCACTCATCCATATTACTGATGAGCATTTATCAAAAAATGTCATTGGGTTAATATGTGGTGAAATCACGAATAGTCATCCTTACAATTCTGTCTAAGTATGGAGGTATTTGGTCAAAAATATTGTGATATTTACTCATTTTATCACCTTTGCCGCTCCCACCCCTTAGACCTTAGCAAGTCTTCAGTCACAACCTACATGATCAGTAAATATCGATATCGACTGATATGAAACTTCACTATCGTGAAAGGTTTTTCAGCTGTATCGCCCAGGCCTAACTAAAAGGTAATGAAGTCTACGGAAAAGTAAAGCATGGAAGAAGACAGTGGAGCCTGATTCTTTGGCCTTTTCCCTGTCGGATGCATGCTGCTCCCATCCCTAACACTGTGTAATTATTAACTAGTTAGAGTTAACAGGGCAGACAACAAAGGGAGGGAGAGGTTAGTCAGGCACAGTTAGCAATAAGTAATTATTTGCCTCTGAGCCGACAGTTCAAAGTGCAGAGGAGAGGCACGACATTTACAGCTACAATTGATATGAGTTCACTGAAGACAGCTGCGCAGTGCTCCCTCTGTGTTTCCACCCTGTTATAAAATCTTTTCTCCACTAAAATCATTTTTGTTATGTTCTTTCTGTTCATCTTCACTTTCACAGAAATATTCTGAGCTTCAGTATCAACTCGGGACTTTTTTTTTAGTGAAAAAACACTTAGATTTAAAATATATGCTGATTACTTTTGCAGGGATAGTCCAAAATAAACTAAGACTGATGTCTCTGACTTTTCAAGAGTAAATGCTACCAATGTAAAGTACACTGTGACATACGTGCTAGCCTCAGCCTCAGAAAGGTAGCACCTGAGCCACCTGCCCAGAGTCACATCGGCCACACACAAGACCAAACTGGTAATCTGAGGATTACAGACAGATTATGGACTCCCGGAGAGAGAGATTCGTGCAACAGCAGCATTTATAACTCTGCCTGCCTCCTCTGCAGGCTCCCCATGGACTCAGTCTTTGTGCTGGATTTCTGAACCTTTCTCTCGCTTATAAAATCATTTGGAAACGATAAAAGCTATTTAATTTACCAACGATTTAGGAGGAATGACTGTTTTTAACTCCCCTTAAAATAGATACCTTATGGAAAATGATCCTTTCTTGTGTTAAAACAGACTGGAAAAAAAATGAATATGACACATGCTGTCATGACTTTGACACTACAGCATACAATATGATGAACCACAGAGTACTATATATTAGTAGTAGAAATACTCACATCCTTTGCTTTAGTAAAAGGACCAATACATTGTTATTATATCCCATTTTTAGTAAAAGACTTGCATTTAAATTCCATTTAAGTGCACTTACACAGTTTTAGAGTTTTAGCACTGATACAACAATTTGTAGTCAGCATTTTTTGCTGTTCCTACTTTATATATAGGCCTATAATTTTATCTCTTCTAGCTTTGAACAGTTAAAGCCAAGGTCGGAAACATTTGAAAATCAAGCTAGCTGTAGCGTGAGACACTTTGGGAAGCGGCTCCGCTGCACCCTCTCCTTGCTGTTTTTGCTCCAGCTCGCATTTTGTTTCATTTGTTGTCGCTCTCCCTTTTAAGGTCAGTTTACACCAAAGATTCACAGTGGGACGAAGCAGTTGCAGAGAAAGTTGCTGCGGAGTAAACTGGTACATCTCAGCTTGACTCAAGCTGGCTGACGGTGTCGCCTGCAGACATTATTGTCAGCAGATGCCAGTTTTAGAACGTTAGGCACAGCAGTTATTTCGACAGCCAATCAGCTTGCAGCGACATCACCTGTCGTAAAGAAGAGCAGCGTGTAGCAGCCAATAGGAACACATGCTCTCTGAAATTACCATAACTGGCCGAAAATACTGCACAATGGTTTTTAGAATAGAGAGCCAAGCCTGAATACTGGGCATACAGAGCCAAGGTGCAGAAGTGTGGTGTTCTTTCATACCATCTGAATTAGAATCTGCAGGAAGCTTATTATGGGATTTTAGTGCAATGACCCAGAAGATAAACTGCCTATCCCAACTTTAATGGAAATAAAACAATGTTAGAAGTTTAGAGGAGAGATTCCTCTTTGGTGGAAATGCTGACAGCTTAAAGACAACTGAGACATGCTAAAGGGTCCCAACCAGATCTGTTCACTTGTTTGTTTTGTTATGTTTTTGTTTGTTGTTAGACAAATTTCATCCAAAAAAAAAAAAAAATACGTGTATCATGTCTCTATGCTCTGATCTGGCTTAGATGCACATTGCTGAGACAGGTGCTAAGATTTTCAAAGTACCTGAACAGCCTGCATTAGCTGTGTGTCGCCTCCACTGCTGTTATTTATACTGGCTGTGTTGGATTACAGTCCAAGAGACAAAAGCTAACTTCCTGTTGTTTAAACAGCAGTAAGAACCTGTTGTTCTCATCTCACAGAGCGTCTTTGACTTTAGTCTCTCTTGCCAACTCTACATGACTCCTGGGCCACACAGTTTGAAAACCCTGTTAGCAGAGGTTTGTGGTTATGAATGACAGTGAGTGATATACATAAAAGGTGGGACGTGCAGCTGCAGCATCGAACTGTGAACTACCAGTGTTAACAGATTTTAACTGTTATTTCGTGAGTGATTTCCTTTTTGCAAGTGCAAACATTTTGCGCGTGCATGAAGTTCAGTGCACTGAACCTTTGTGGTTTAAAACTTGTTTCCACAGTGGAACAGAGGAGGAAGTCTGAAAACAAACTTGGCAAATAAAGACACACCTGACAGAAAGGAAGGAAATAAACAGTACTATTTAAAATTCCAACAGCCTACATATCGTTTTCTCCCATGAGAGCCTCAGACTACATGAGTCCTCCTGACATAAATGCTCAGTATTACTGTTTTTTTGCTTGTTATTTACATAGTAAACAATGTTTTTGTGCCAAAACTTTAAGTGAGCCTAAGCAGTAGAGCAACAACTCTGACTTGGAGTAGAAATGTGATAAGTTATGCACTATAATTCTACAAAGCATGATTTCAATCCACATATAGCCTCTGTGCAATAAAGCATTCAGTTCGTACTCTGAAATACGATACAGTGGTTGGACTGCTCTGACACGCAATGCCACAAAGACACAGACACCCAGTGAAGTCTCCGTCTCCTGGTTTGCATTAGGGAATATATTTACAAGTCAAATTGAAGGAATACAAGCAAATTGCACCGCAATTGCTAAACTGCATTCACTCTGTTTTCTCTCTTTCCTCCTTCTGCCGACCTCAAACAGGAAGGTAGAGAGGGAGCTCATGTTTGCACCTCTTTAAGGTCTCACAGAAGTGACAATGAACCAAAGACAGTTCCCTTTTTGGTGATTTCTAACTTCGGAGCCTGTTGACATAGTTGTTGTAACCTGAGATCAGTTTGAGGTCATTTTAAATAAGACCAAAGGCCACTTCTGACTGACCTTAGGAGTTTATCTACATGCTTCCAAGTCCAGATCTTTACAAATGCACACAAAGGAAGAGGATACCAACTTGTCTTGAGGTTGAACATCTCAGTTGTATTGACTGCAAAAGTGACTCTAATCATCTAAGCCTGTACTACAACTTCCATCCACTCTCCTGAAATTAATTCCATAGCTGCAACTCCATTTTTTTATCTACAATTCAATAATCCTTCCTTTTTCTTCACGTTCGGCGCTCCTTCTGACACTTCAGTTCTCTCCTAAGCTAATGTCCTCATTTCCTTTGTCCAATATTTTACTTTTTAGACCTTCCTGGAGCTTTTTTCCACCCTTCTCTTCTCCACTATGTTGGACAAAGTCGTTACAGGCGACTCTAGATAAGAGGAAGTGGCTTATCTCATGGAGCCACTGCTCCACCGCCATGTCCCTGTGCTCCTGAGTATTATACTGCACCGCGCACTCACAGCAATGTTTATATATCTGCTTAAAATAACTCCACATTAAACTGTTGGGACAGTGGAATGAACAAAAGAAAACTGCTTCCTTGCTATTGCATGTAATGAAATTAGCATGCCTTTCACTGTTTGAAGCTTTAAAATAAGGATTTTTGTCTTCTTGAAACTCTAAACACTCAGACGAGATTGCACTAAAGAGCAGGAAGGGAAAATTTCACACAGGAAAGAGAAAAGAAAAGGGGGGTTAAAGGGTTCGAGGCATTCCTTTCCTTTTTGGGGATCAACAAAACTGGAATCAGCTCCTTGACTGTTTAGAGTCTTGACTTTTATTTCGGCTTTACATGACACACAGGGACAAGTGTGTAATATCAGGATGGATGCAAGGATTTCCTGTTGTGTTTACTGACCTGTGGCATATGATCTGACCATGTTTTCATTCTGTGTCTCTGTCTTTTTAAGCTAATGATAGTTGTAAATAGATGGGAGCAGAGAACAAGGGGTTAAAAGGTTGCGGTGGCTCAGATGCCACGCGAGGCAAGTTCAAAAATAGACTGCAGAATTACCACGGCGGGACTACAATGGACTATGTGGGTGGGTGTGTGTGTGTGGAAAGTCATTCCTCTGTAGTTAGGTCCACTTGTCCCTGTGGACACTATCACTGTGACATAACATTGCTGGCTCGTTGCCCGTCTTTGGATTGAGCTGATAAAATCGACTGAGGCTCAGAGAGAGTTTATGCTTTCAAGTTTTTACACTCACTCTGCTTGGTTTGTGTGTGTTTGTTTTTGTCAGACAATCAAAGGGGGCAAACATGAACAACAGCCCAGTAGGAAAACAAATGTTTTCCTACTGTCAGTTTAGAAAGTGCCTACAAAATTTAGATATAAAAACTGTAGTTTAATGCAAGTACAACAGACAAAACTACAAGTGGAATGTTACTGAGTTCATTAATTTAACTTCTATACTTAAGTGCAATTGTTAAATATTTACTCATAACTTCAGTACTTCAAATTTATACACTTTTAAATTACAATCTCTCTTTTCTTCAGAAGACTGTCATTCTACAGCTAAAATTACTTTGCAGACAGTTTGTTGAGTTGAGTTTGCAGTTGGAAACATTTTCAGGTTAACATCAATAACTTTTCTGTGTTCTATTTAGAAAACATGTCATAATACCCATAGACAGTTATTAGTAAGTGATGTGGTCTGAGAGTACTGCAAGATCTCTGTGTTTTCCCATCATGCCTCTGTGTTCAGGATTGGTAAAAATCCTTTCGCTCCCGTTCTATTTGCCCAGTTAGTGCAATCTCTGTACTCTCTGTCCTGATTGGCTGATCTACGCTGCACTTCTTAGGGACAGGTGACGTCGGTAAGAGCTGATCAGCTATTTGTGCCCTACACTCTGACTCGCCTCTCCTGCAAACAACACCATTAGTCGGCTCAAGCTCAAGTTGAAACGAACAAGTTCTCTCCGCTACAACTTACCTGCAACCGTTTCATCTTGGTTCAAACTGGACTAAAGAGAGAATGACAACAAATGAACGCCAGCTAAAACAGGGAGGGGAGGCTGCAGCAGAGTTGCTTACCAACACGTCTCATGCTACAGCTAACATTAGCTTGTTAGCTTGTTGGCAAAAGTTACCAACTGCAGCTTTAAGCAAAGTATCTGAATACTTCGTCCGTCGCTGGACAAAATGGTTTACTCAAAACTATTTATCTGGAAGAATATTTTATAAAATGCTAACCTGACATGACAGTCATTATGATACACTTAGACGAAAATTCAACAGAACAAATCTTAAATTATCACCCACCCCTGAACATATGATATGTATTATATCAAAACAATGTGTGAGCTTCACATGTAAAATAAAAGCACAGGCTGCCACAGCTTATCCAGTTTTAATGAGTCTGATCATTCATGGATTCTTCATAGCAGTGTGTGCCATTATCTGCCACAGCCCTTCACCACATGGTGCCAAGTTAACAACAGTCCTGCAAAGATAATATGGCTGAAATTTTTTAGGAGGGTTAAAAGATATTTCTTGCATACGGGGGATGACAAAAAAATAGAAACACCAGCTGGTGAATAATTATTATGAATACAAAGCAATATAACAATAAATTCCCAAAGGCTGTTATTAAATATATTATTATTATTATTATTATTATTATTATTATTATTATTATTATTATTATTATTATTAAAAATAATAATATGAGTCGTGCAGCACTTGATCATATTCAGGCTAAAAGTATAAGATGGAGACTTTAATGTGAAAGTGATGGTATTTTGGTAAATGTTATTTAACGTCCTCATCACATTAAAAGTGCACCACAAAAGTAAAGAGAGGTCAGGATTATATGCAATAATACAAATAAAATAGATGTTTTTATTTTAATTCAGGTCAACAATATGCAGGCTGTAAAACTAAAAGTTAAAACTCAACATCCCTCATGACTGCGTGGCATTATGCTGCAGGGCTGCACGCTTATTATTGCCAAAGTTAAAGCGTCTCCAGGTCAAACTTTATTAAAACAAAGCAAACCAGTGACTTTATGTTTGATGGAAAACTTGGTGAAAACATGATCGTGATGCCACTCACCTGGCTGCTCCCTCAGAGCCATGACTGACACGATATAATGCGCCATGTCAAAGTATGGAAACATGGACAAGTTTGCCAGCCCGTGGGACAGCTCGTCCAACTGCAGCACCTCCAACAAATCCATGATCTGATTTCTGCAACCCTTCAACAAGAGGAAGCTAGACTAATCCCGGCGGCGGCGAGGAGAGTTCAGAAGTGGAGAAAAGGCACCGATCCAAGTCAGAGCATCAAGGCAACCCGCTCGGCTTCATCCACTGTCTGTCAGCCTGACAGCAGCCGCTGGCCCGTGCAGCTGTGTGAGTCCGCGGTCACGCTGCTGCCAACTCGCTCGCAGCTGCTTGGTTGACTTAAGGGATCTTCGCTGGTTGCCGGGCAACAGATCTGCGTTTCACGAGGATAATCATAGTCGGTGTTACCCCCATCCACGACTGTGTCATCGGCGCATAGGCGGAATTCCTGCTCCGTATTCCGCCATGCTAGTGATGTGGCGGGCGGAGCTAGAGCGGCTTCGTGATTGGAGGAGGGGGAGCCAATCACGTGCCTAAGTGTGGCCTCGTCAGGCGATGCTGCAGGATTTGTAAAAGCAAACAAATCCCCACAAAAACACTCAATGACATCACATGGTTGGGTAAAAGGAGAGATTTCTGCACGTTTATAGTAGAAAATGACGTATAAAGCAACTTTGACCTCTGACATCAAAAACGTTGATCTATGCAAGTATATGAGGTACATTAGATCATTTTTTACTTTGTTTGACAACACACAAAAGCTTAACAGTGGGCTTGTGTTGACACAACAGCATGCAGACACTAGAATGACCCTGCTGTCACGGTGTGAAACCATCCATGTTTTTCTAATAACACACAAAAGCACATTAAACACATGCAGAATGTGTCTTTTTGAACTCTTGTGAATTTCTAGTCAGGATAATAATCAGGGGTTTCATAATCATTTTTAGAAAACAGTTTAAAATATCACACACTGACGTTATGAAGTTATGCTGTGTTTACTGCACATAATTTGACATTTTAAAGAAATTCTGTGGGAGACATCCAACTAATTTCCACGTGCGAACTAGTTATTTCCAGACATGCTCGTGCCAAAGACTAAAGGTTGGATCGTATCTGATGGTGTGAAGTAAAATCTGAACTAACAGGTGTTACAACTACTGTATACTGGGATAAAGATCTGAAGACTATGATGAACTATGAACTATGTGTGAACGTCTATGTTATGTCTCTTGAACAGCTGCTTTCTGGCTGGCATGAGCCTGACACCTGGTGGTGGCTCATATCCCTCGTTCTTTTGTCTCTGACTCTTCAAATTACTCTCAACCTTTTCCCTCTAATAATAATTAAGACAGACCTAATTATCATGCAACATTTTTACGTCCATCCTCGTTTTATTTCTGCAACAAACCTTTTCATGGCCCCATGACCTGACATAGGAATTAAAAAAAAAAAAAACACCCTTTCTGGTTTACCCAACACAGTTGGTCACATAAATGTAAAGAATTGACCTCAAACCTTCAAATAAGCAGCTGCAGCCAAAAGCTTTTCTCCTTCATATGTCATTAAACTCTCCATGTGAGGCAGTTATTATGCTCTTTAGTGTCTCCTACAGGGAATCATCACACTAATGCTAATGCTTTCATCGTTTAAACGAGCTACTCTTACACTTTAACAAGAGTAATGTATTATTGAGTTATCTCTAAGTCAAAATAATATGGTAAGTGAAGCGTTTAAGGAGGCACGATATAGCCTGCAACATTTAAGCATCATTTACAGCACAGTTCCATGAACATTACATGAGTGTTTTCACTCTCATACACTGGACATCAAGCTTGTTCATACAGTATACATTCCTAATTTGGCCTCTTTAAAGGGCTTATACCTTGTTTGGTTCAAAAATGTTGCATAGCACTTTCAAGAGACTGTATTGTGAGGTAAAAGCCACTAGATGGCAGCAGTCTGTTATCCATTACATGCCTCATGTGCATCCCACTCATATAATCTCACTCTAAGTGCCCATGCATCATTCAGATAATCATTCATTTTATGTTTCCTGGTCTGTTATTAAGAAATATCAATCAGCAAGTGACTGGTGAATGGAGACTGTCAAAAAGAAAAATAGTCAGTTGATAAGGTTGATGAAGACTGAGTCATCGCACTTTGAGCTTCACCGAGGCGTGGAGCAGTGAAAAATGCTGGCACTCACCTCTTTGTGACCTTGTCCTGTGCTATACAAACCACTGTGTCACTTATTGGGCTATTGCCCAAAAAAGAATTACCTGTTGTATTGTAGAGGCAGCACATGCAATACCACTGTGTAGATATACACTCATTGGCCACTTTATTGGAGACACTTTGCTAGTTCCGGGTTGGACCCCTTTTTGCCTTCAGAACTGCCTTAATTCTTCGTGGCATAGATTCAACAAGGTGCTGGAAACATTCCTCAGAGACTCTGGTCCATACTGACATGATGGCATTACGCAGTTGCTGCAGATTTGTCGGCTGCACATCCATGATGCCAGTCTCCCGTCCCACCACATCCCAAAGGTGCTCTATTGAATTGAGATCTGGTGACTGTGGAGGCCAGTGGAGGACAGTGAACTCGTTGTCATGTTCAAGAAACCAGTTTGAGATGATTTGACCTTTGTGACACTGCATGTTATCTTGCTGAAAGTAGCCATCAGAAGATGCGTATACTGTGGTTATAAAGGGATGGACATGGTCAGCAACAATACTCAGGTAGGCTGTGGCGTTTAAATGATGCTCATTTGGTACTAAGAGGCCCAAAATGTGCCAAGAAAATATCCCCTACACCATTACACCGCCACCACCAGCCTGAACCGTTGATACAAGGCAGGATGGATCCATGCTTTCATGTTGTTTACGCCAAATTCTGACCCTGCCATCTGAATGTCGCAGCAGAAATCGAGACTCATCAGACCAGGCAACGTTTTTCCAGTCTTCAATTGTCCAGATTCTCCAGCACCCGGTATGGTCCGCTGCTGTAGCCCATCTGCTTTAAGTTTCGACGCGTTGTGTGTTCAGAGATGGTCTTCTGCATACCTTGGTTGTAACGAGTGGTTATTTGAGTTACTGTTGCCTTTCTATC
>JAPZDX010000011.1:15113731-15130843 GCA_029783625.1 Naso annulatus | reverse complement strand
TGCCTAAAAAAAAAAAAAAAAAAACAGGTTGTGCCCCAGCCCATTCACCCTCCCCCGGATGAATGGGCTGTGTGAGTGAAGCGGGCGCGTTGCTCGTAAAAGAATTTGTATTCAAAGTGGGTGCATGTCTGCACACTGACCTGGTTATCAGACCGTTACGTGGACACGAGGTGGTCCGGTTATTTTGATTACGAATGACTGAACTCGTCATTCAATTTGACATTGCATTCATTCTGCTGTTTGCGCCTTTGTTTTTATCATGGCATCGCAGTTACTTAGAATCGGTCAGTAGGCTAATATAGGGAGTAAACTACAATAATACCCACGATATGACCTAGACGTCATTAATGCGTGCATGCGCGCGCGCGTGTGCTCAGGGGGGTTCAGATGTGTCTGGTGCGTGCTTGCTTTTGCATGAGGAGTCAGACAAAGTGCACTTTTACCCAGCTGTTGAATGTGTATAAGCTCTCTAACCTTTAACTCAATGAGGCTTCTCCTCCTGGTTATCATATCCGTGAGCTACTTAAACTGCAGCCATCCTGTCTGACACTGCAGCCCCATTGCATTTCTCTAATGCATTACAGCCTGTTAGTTCAAAGCAAATGGCTAGTTTTGTGCTTTCAAGAGGAAACTAATGTCCAATGCTGGCTTTTAGACCACTGTTTAGAGTCCCTCATATTAGGCTTTTGAGTTGCTCAACATAACTGAATTTGTTTGTTTTTTGAGACATCTAGTGGCCAGGCGACTGTGTGTGATGTGCAGAGTATGTGCAGAGGTCATGGGGACATGTGGCTCTCGACTTTAAGGTTCATCATGTCTACTAGTTGGCCCAAAACTATAAATTCCGCATCAGAACAACATCAACCCTCAAGTCATTTCTCCTCGCATTTCCCCACCGACCAATTTCTGACATGCTCGTGAGAAATTTTTCTCAGTCTGTGTTTTCTGTGAAGGCGTGACTTGAATTTGACAAATTGTTGAACTTCTGTCAGTTATGCTCTGCGTGTGTTTTTACAGGTGAGAAATACTGGGCCTTGAGCTTGAGAAGGTGTGGGGAATGTAGACACTGAAGTCTGTCTGTGTTCAAACAATCAGGTCTGAACTTGTAAATAAAGAGCCACATAAAACCTTAATTGAGATGCAGGTTAGGATATATCTTTGTATTCTCTCAAAAATTACAAACAGAGCACAGATGAGGATCGAACATGTTCACTAATATTGTTTTCTGTGATTACCTGCTGGGAAAGTGGAACAAAAGAGACAAAAGTACCTGTCAATTTGTTCTTAACTTACCAAACACATTGTGACAGTGCTCTGTCCGTCTACGAGTGACATATTCTTGACTGGCAGTCACTCTGTTTCTAAAGCAGCTGGCCAAGTAACCTAATGATGTGTGTCTACGATCAGTCATCGCTTTATATGACTCATGCACATTGCCGTAAGATGTTAAGCAAGGCTCCGTTTCCTCTGTTGTCGCAGGAACAGTTCAACAAACAGTGAGCTAGTGTGTGCTTTCCTGCCCAATCTGAGTCAGACAGAACAAAGAAAAATGTAAACATGCATTACCTCTATTAACAGGAAAACTCTTCATTCCTATGGGATTAGTAGGCGCAAGGTTGTTGCACTGGAGCCATGTAGTCGTAACAATTCTGCAGCATTCCTTATCTTTTCGCTCTGGTATTTCTTCCATTAATAAACAAATGTAGGATTTAGAGTCAAAACAATAATTGTGGCTAAAAACATTCCTTATATTAGAAAATATAGACTGATTGCATATACATGCCCATTTTCATTGTCTTAGGAAAGTAATCATTCATCTGGCTTCCTCTGTTTTTTTCTGGATAATGAGTCTAGATGGTGGGTTAATGTTACTGTGTGCCATTGCATCACCTTGTTGAGAGGCAATTAAAGCTGTGTAAAGAACATAAACAGGGACACCCAGAAGCAAGGGAACAAATGATGTCTCTGAAATGGTGTTGATCCTCTCACTGTCAGTCCAGTTTAACAGGACACACAGAAGGAAAGGAAGGAGGTGTGTGTGGGGGGGTCAGTTTGTTTGTGAGGGAAGGAGGACACATGTGGAGTGGGAGGTTTGTGTGTGTGTGTGGAAGGGGGAAGGGAGGTTGTCGTGGGTGTGAGATTCACCCTGGTGAGACTTGCGCCTTTAGACATTCCTGACATTCCGACCTCTGGGATGCTTGAGGCTCCTCCGTCTTCTTCTAGCATGTCGGGGGCTGCAAGGACTCTGGAGGGCTTTTATGTTGCAAGACTCACACCGACAGGCCCTTTGGTTGAACAGAAACCACATACCCTCTAATTTAGGAGGCCATGGGAACAAGTAGCAGAGCAGACAGCAGGTTGTCTTAAGTTACATCCACGGATGACACTTAAATCCTAACAGGTCCTCTGCGTCTGGTGACACTTGTCACCCTGCTCTCTCTCAAAAACTTCAGGACCTTTGTTAAACAGACTTTTTCCTTTTAGGTCACATATTTAACCCTTGAGTAAGAGTGCCTATCAAGTACATATCTAACATAAATGCTCTCTTTTTCTCAACCTCACTTAGAAGTAATTGAAATAATTCTCATGAGAGGAAGCAATGTAACCAAACAGCTGGAGGCCTGCCATCACTAGATGGAAATGGAAATGCAGAGTTTTGTGTGATATTGGGGAAAAAAAGTGTATTAACTTTGGATCTGGAATGTCATGGCCGAAAATTAGATCTGTTCAGTGTTTTTGGCGTATGGAATTGGTGCCTTATTGAGGAAAAATTAGCAGCACCTAAAGTAGTTTGATGCCCTGAAAACCGTTTTTTTTTTCTTTTGTTTTCTATAATTTGTGGAATGAGAATTGATCGGGTAAATGTCTATTTTTGTGATACAAGCACTTTTACTCGATCACAAAATCTTGTGAGATTATGATTATAACACAACCTGAGAACAAAAATACATATGCATCATGAATCAATTCTTTTATTAATTACCTCTTTCTTTTCTCTCCTCCACATACTGGATTGCGATCAACATCTTGTGCGTTGCAACCTCATGTGGGCCAGCCATGACAGTTCATCCTGAAACTGTGAGATCACTTCACAGCCACTTCTGATCAAACCTAATTTAGCAAACCAAAGATGTCAGTGTGCAGCGACTTTGCAGAACACGTGTGGAAACCCGGCTCTTGTAAGAACTGCTTCCACCCGCTTAGTGCGCACCACAACACTGTCAACGGCTTGGATGGCAGCGTGTCAGCAGCTTGTTTGAAAAGCAGCCTGGGAGGTGATGAAGACGCTGGAGTAACAGCACCTTCACCCTACAGCAAGCCAACAATTGCTGTCAAACCCACGATGATGAGTCTTGACCCCAACGAGTCAATGACTGACGTCAACATGAACATAGAGCAGGTGATTTTTTTTTAACTGTTTCTTACCTTTTTCTTGCCTTAACGTATGATTACTGCCCAGAATGATGTATTCGTTCTTTAATGTGTGCTCTTGTTTTTGTGTTATAGGAGAATACAAAGAGTCCCGTTGAGCGTTTGGGCTTGAAGAAGCTCTTGGACCTGTCATCCCTTTACATTGGGAGTAATGGCTGCAACAAGAA
Organism: Naso annulatus; assembly: GCA_029783625.1. NCBI lineage: Eukaryota > Metazoa > Chordata > Actinopteri > Acanthuriformes > Acanthuridae > Naso > Naso annulatus. The sequence goes on along the minus strand of JAPZDX010000011.1, from coordinate 15,127,244 downwards.
CCTTAGGGAGGCCGCTCTCCAAAGTCCTGAAAAAAAGATGGACCACAACAACTGCTTCTCTGTTGCTTCCTTATCCCCCAATGTCCCACCCAAAGACTCCATGATATTCAGTAATATCTATGTCACCCAGGAGGAGGGTAGAGGTTCTCCATGTTTAAAGAAGAATGCCAATGGAGACACTTGTAGGCAGCAAAACACATCCACCACTAAAACCAAGAGCACTTGTAATGGAATTGGTGGCACTACTAAGTCAAATATTCAGGAGTCCCATCAGGCGTCTGTGGATATACCTTCTTCTGTGGATATTGTCCCATCTAGTCCTGCCACAGTTCATAGCAACAGCATCAGTATTGGGAGTACTGCTACTGTTACAACTAAGACATCCAGCACTTCCCCCACCCCAGCCTTAAGTGTGGACACCAATAGCCCCAATCCCCCATCGTTGCTCCACTCTCCTCCTGTCCTGTCCAAACAGACTAGCTTGTCAGACTCCTCTTGTTCTTATCGTAGTAGCACAGATTCACTTCCTGGGGCAGAGGGGTCGGGAGGAAGACAGATTAGGTCAGGGAGCCCCCACAGCCTACCTGCCATGGGCAGCTCACAGTCAGCTCCCACCTCTCCCAGTGGAGACTCAGAACCCATTTATGCAGAAAGTACCAAGAAAAAGCGCAGGCCGCAAGTAAACGGGATGCAATCCCATCCTGAGTCTCCAAACCAGACTAAGAAGTCATCCCAGTCCTCTGAGCCTGAGCTTTCAGGAGAAAGTCAACGGGCCACCATCACTGTAATGGCCACCCACACAGAGGAGAACAACAGGACTTTCTACCTGAGCAGTCCAGATTCTGCCATCAGCACCCAATGCCACTTCAGCCCCACAACACGCAAAGATCCTAGTAGCCCGGCCTTCCGCTGGCCCAGCCCCATCCACAGTGCCCCTTCTTTGACCACAGAAGCCAGCCTTCCCCCAACTCTTCACCCCAAGCCCCAGTCTAGCCCCCCGATTCCCCCGAAAAGGACCACCCGTTCCCCTAAACTTGGCACTTCTAGCCTCTCACCGTCCATGTCTTCTCCAGTCCCGCTTCCCGATCTCCCCAGACTGGGCACCTCCAGCCTCTCACCTTCCATCTCTTCTCCTGTCCCTCTACCTGAACTCCCTATGCTTTTCCTTGTCTCTGCAAGAGAGGGCCACTTTAAAGTCCATACAGAAAACCACACCGCAACAGCATCAGAGCGTTGGCACAAACCCCACCACCAAAGTTCTGGCTGGAACTGTCGCATTGAGGAAGAAGAAGAGGAGGAGGAGGAGAGAGAGCGGAAAGAGGGGGAGAAGAAGAAACTGGCTGCAAACCAAGGGACAACCTCTCGGGTGACAGGCGTGCTCAATGGTGCCGCTGTCGGGAAGGAGGCCAAGGATGGGAAGGCCAACAGCAGCTCAACTCCGATGACAGAGCCAGGCACGGCCCCCCCGACTGCCCCCAACAATGGTGCTTGTCAGGGGCAGAGTGGAGGCACCGGTGCAGAGGAGGAGGACAGGCATAACGGAAGCATGCCGGCCAGGCAACCGTTGCATGGTAGCTCATCGGAGCTGTTGGCAGCAGTAAAGGGAGCTGCCAACAATGACCCCAATCCACCACCTCCCCCTCCAAAAAAACTGCACAGGTAAGAAGAACAAAGAACTTTTTGTTTGGCGTTTACACATTTAAACAGTAACCCTCAAATAGCATAGAACACTAGTACTGTATCTTGGCAGGACTGTATTTGATAGATGTTGTTGTCTATGGATTTTTGCATCACATTGTGTATGAGTTTATAAGAAACTCACACACAATGTGATGCAAGAAAAGTGAGTAGATCTGAACAACTGGAAAGCTGTAACCACCAGATAACTAGAGCTTTCTCTAGATAACAGATTTAGAGGAATTAGAGATTATTAATCTCAACTCACCATTGTCATTCAGCTTCACAAGTGGGTTTTTTGAAGGTGCTATATTTATTTCTGATTCCCTCGACATAGTTTTATGCTGCAATATTGTATCAAGTTTGGTAGAACTGAAAGATTCAGTGGTGCCACTCCTTAAATCTTTCACATTTTTTTTGACAAATTACCTATTATGAAGTCCTCAAAGTGCTCTTTAGACTCAATAAGAGGAAGGTACGGCTAAGATACCACTAACTTGAGGATTGGTTGGTCCTAAATTTTGTTTAAGATAAGGAAGATGTAAAGAAAAATAGAATTGAGGTTTAATTACACAGTCATATATTGAACACTAGCTGTAAGGTGAATGTTTTGCATTTATCAAACTTGGACTCATTATAGCACATATTCTAGTGCCTGTCCTTCAGTCTTCTACCAGAGACTTGAGTAGAAAATATGAGACTAATTCACCCGTGAGACTGCGAGGTTTCATTATATTCCATAATTTAGCTTGTACATGCACTTAATCTTAATGCATAAATGCATTTGCTCTCTGATGGGAGAGTGTATATTTAGTGTTGGACTGTTTCCGTATACATATAATGTACATGCATCTTACTGCACTCATCTGTGTGAATCTTACTGTGCCTTCTCCTTTCATAGCATCATTATTCAGCCTTGAATCAGCCTCCATTCTAGCGCCTTGTAATCATTCAAACTGCTCCGTCATGTTGTTCAATGCATGCCTTGTTCCATTCATGCTAGTAATGTGACTTTCTCAATTCTAATTAATGCACAAAATGGGTTTGTTCAATAGCCCCCTGCTGTGTCACATTGCTGTAAAGTTGTTTAGGCTGCAGTTCAATAGACAGAACTGTATAAAGAAAAAAAGCTACATTGATGCTGTCATAATGGGATAAATCTGTCATTAGCAGATTTTCAGATGCATCTTTGAGCAAAAAATATATTTGCACTGCTTTGCAGTGCTTCAAGCCTGCATAGCCTTTTATTAGCAGTAATATTTGCACACAAGCTTGAACCTGAGTCTGCATGAGGCTAAGAATACACTGTGGTCCAAGTCAGCTACCCAAAGCCGATTGTAAGAAAAGAGGCCTTGTGTTGCAGTTATTAGAGCATCAAATGATCTCCTCAAAATAAACTTTGCATTGTGTGGGTTGGTGTGATGTGGTGTAACTTCCTCAAAAGAAACGCTAGACCATCTGGCGCTGCCAGAGTCAGCAAAAGCTGAGTGGGAATGTTTTACTGTCAAAAACACATAATGCTGATCACATTTCAAGGGCCCTTATGTTTGTGGTAATTCTAGGAACGACCCATCTCTACTGTTATGACATTGCCGACATTCTGCACTGATAAAAATACACCTTGTTGAGACACTTGTGGGAACACGCCTTGAACCAACCAGCGACAGTTGTGGCTTTCTGGTGCACCAAGTTTATCAACAGGTTTACAGTGTTTTTAATCAGCAAGCGTCCCTGGTCGCCAGACGTGCTGGAATCAAACCTAAATCTTGTGAATCTTGCAGACAAAGCAATCAAAACTTAATGACAAGATTCATTGCTGACAGAAAACATAATCTTATGTGTGGAATGAGCGCACCCCTTGAAGCAGCATTTTGATGTGCTGAATCATTTAAAAGCCGCAGATGGTTAGAAAAATCTGCTTGCTGGAGCCTTTCATCAGAGTAGAAAACAGAAAATTGCTCTAGTGTTCTGTGTCACAGGTCAAACCACATATCATGTGGTGGGTCAGCCTAAGAGGTGTGTGTGTGGGAGTGGGTGTGTGTGTGTGTGCCTATTTCATACTTAAGTTTGTGAGTAAGTGCTCTTTAACTGGGGAGGCTTGTCAACTGGTCACTGATTGTGCCAAAGGGAGGGGCTTTAGTGAACAGATTTTTGCCCCCAGCAACTCCCAAACCGTCCCCAGTCTGGCGGTCGGTTGCCACCAATAGAAGTAGAATTTATAGATCAGCCATGTGGATTTAAGTCCACTGAGTTGAGACTTGGGTTTGAATTGCCTTTGCTCTGTAAATTGTCGTTCCAAGACGTGCCGCCCCTCCCTCCACAGATCCATCCTGATCCCGTCTGTGCAGCAGAACAGATAGCATCTTGTTGCCGCCTGACAGACGTAAAGCTGCTCCAAAGTGAACTCCTATGTCAATGAGTGACTGCGATATGTGAGATGTGGGTGCTTAATTTTGTGCATCTAATAGGTGCTGTTGCTTTCTCCTCCTGAGAGAGACTTTAAATACATGTATGACTTGTGCGGAGGCAGGGTTGTGTTACTACACATGACGGGGCTTTAGAGAGCCACAGGGCAGATTCAGGGGCATTTTGTGCCCACCAGCCCGACAAGGACTTCTACCTCTCCAGCATGAGGTAGGAACCCGACGGCATCTTTTTCTCATACATGTCCTCAGCAAGATGCTACAGCTGACAGCACATCTATCTTTAGACTTGTGGAGGGAAGTGGTGAAGTTCACGTTAGTGCAGGAAATTGGTTGGTGTTTAAGGAAGATCGCTGCAAAGCAAAGAGCCATCTGAGGTAAGCACAGGCCACTGTTTACTGTCATACCTTCATCAGATTCTCATGGTCAAAATTCAGAAGGGGACTTTGAGTAGCACAGTGACAGATGGCTTGTGGCGAACTTTTTTCTACTTTTATTCTTCCCTCTTTCACACCACGTCTTTTGCTCTTCTTGTCTCCTCTAATCCTTTTCTGCTAAGATTCATTTTATTATTGCCCGTTCTGTTGAAAAGAATAAATTAGTTGCAAGATTAAGAGGATGAAAAGTGAAAATGAAGTGTGTTAATTTATGTGAGATGGTGTAAACAAAGTAAAAGTGGGTTGTAATATATATGGGACAGGTTGGGTGAGAGAATAAGATAAGAAGGCAAGACTGAAGCAGTTTGAACAGATAACATGAATCAGTGTCAAACATTAATGGACCTTTGTTTTAAAAACACGGTTTTTATGGCTTTATAGCCATGGCAACTATCCTACAATCTATGAACAATGCATGCCATTCTTCTCTGCACCATAATGTAGCATACAAAGGTTGTTCAAAAAACAAAAGCATACATGATTTTAATGTGATCTAATAGAAAAGCAGTGCATGTAAAGACATACCTTAAATGTTTGATGTCCTCTCTCTTAACATTGTAAGCTTTTTAAAGGTTGTGTATGTTGCTTTGCTGGGGTTGGGATTGCATTACATTGTACAGGTGATCATGATACAGTGATACACCTAAGTACAATCTGAGTCAGCCTGCTTTTCCGCTGAACTCCACCCCATTTCAACAAAACCCCGAATTATGTGTCAGCATTACTGCGTCAGATGTAGTCTGGTTACTGTATTAAATGTCATCACTCTTGATGTTGTTTTACCAGCCTGACTTCTAGCAGATGTGTTTGTGCATGTGAGCATGTAACAAAAGGACATACAGTATTTTGCCTCCGATATGTGATCATTTCATGTGTTTACACTATAGAAGGCCCTAAATAAGAGTCAGGAAGTGAAACTAGTTTTGTGAACCTGAGCCATGACAACACTGACATTAGCAAGGTCTCATTTTACGCTGTCATACTGCTATCTGTAGCTAGTTAGCTGTAACCCCAATCTGATCCCTTTTTAAAAACTCCCCTAGCTCCTCTCGCACAGCTTTATTAATACCACACACATGCCAGGGCAGCATGTGTGTCAACAGATCCGGTGCGTTAATTACTGGAGCGTGATTGTTTACATTCTAAATCTGGGCTGCAGTCGCTGTCGAACTGATTGCAAAACATGAACCACGTCCGACAGGTTTGTTATCTCTTGAACATTTTTTTTTTTTTTTGCAAAGGAGGTAATTGAATGTTATCTGAGGAAATAAGCAATTAAGGTGTTTATAAATAGATGTTTTGGCTAAAACTGGGCATTCGAGTGATATAAAAGAAAAAAGAAAAAAAAGAAGTGGAAATTGAGAACTGGAACTATTGAGAATCAGTTCCAAATTATCTAAATCAAATGCCTCCAAGCTTATCAGTTTCCTTTTATCAGTGTCAGCATGTTTTTCAGACAGTTGCGTGATGCAAAACACTGACGTCAAACTCGTGCTTCTTTGCTGCTAGAGTGGAAGAAACGCTCCAATGCGAGGCTTTTTTTCAGTGAGGAAGATAACAGCATTGCTAGTTGTGATGTCTGTCACATGATCACGTTAAGAACAACTGCAAAGACCTACAACAAGCTGAAAAATCTTTTTGCAGAACATAGGTTTAACTTACAAAATGCCATGCATTTGACACGCCTTGTCTGTTACCAAGGATGATTATCTTATTTTATAAGATGGAAGCAACACGTAGGTAGGGTCAGCAGACTGTTTTTCTTTAAGTAAGAAAACCTAAATAAAAAAGATCATGTACAAATGTTTGTCCATTTCAGATGGTGACAGACAAGCCATTGCTACTGCTAGCTGTCAGGCTAAAGCTGTCTTGAAAATAAAGCTCAGGAATCAATAAGTCTGACCATCAGACCAATAAGCAGAATCAGTTAAGGCACTTGAATCAATAGAATCTTATTAATCCCCACACAGAGATAAAATCCTGAAGAATGATGCCTTTTTGTGTCGTGACGGCATGAGACACAAGACTGTGTGGATTTTGAGATTTGATTTCATTTGTTTTATCTTTGATTTTATCCAGTCATGGATACCGGGGGTTTGTTTCACTGAAATGACTGGCCATTTCGTTGATTAGTTGATCTGCAAATATTTCATTTAATGAAGACATTCTTCAAAATGCTAAACAGCATGTTGCCAGCTTCTCAAACATTAGGATATGTTACTGATAAACTGAATATTTTGGGGTTTTGAACTGTTGCTGAGACAAAAACAGTACTTTGGTGACATCCACTTGACCTTCTAGAAATTCTGGGGGGAAAAAAATTGCTGACACCTTATTAGGATAGTGCACCCTACAGATAGTTAATGAACGTAATTAGTGAACCATTTCATCAATTTTTGTTTAACATTATGTTAATGTTTAATTTATATTCAACAATGTATATAGAAATATTCAAAAACAGTTAACAAACTGATATGTTGTTGAAATTTTTTAAATACTACCTAAAAGACTGTAAAAAAGTGTAACTGACAATGTGTTTTTCTCGTTAGAGCTCTTATAGACAAACAACACAATGAATTCACTGTGAAGCTAAAGAGCAGATGAGTTCATAATGAAAAAATTTGCTACTTGTAGCCCTTAAAGGCATGCGTATCCTTACACGTCTTAATCAGACTCGAGATCTTCTTTTGCATGTCCTTGCTCAGAAACCTTATTCGTCCATGCACATCCTCCCACAGCACGCAGGCAATGACATTCTTTCACTGAGGAAAATCTCATGTTTTGGATACAAATCTGAGAGATCTGGAGTGAGACATGCGCAATCGCACACATGCACATCGACTTATAATCCCTGCACCTATTACCATTTCTCCTCTGCCTCAGTTTTTCCACCGCCTTTCATCACTGGCCTTTTGTCTGTAAAACGATAGCGGATCCTTTAGCTATCTGCCCATAGAGAATACCTAACCCTTTGTCTCGCCCCTGTGCACCTCTCCTTTTCTCCTCCTCATCTGTTTGTTCTGCTGATTTATGGCGGAATTGAAGTCAGGGGCCGGCAGATAAATGGATAGAGGAGTCATTTTGTGATGGAGGAGAGGAAGAGATGAAGGGACAGGATTGGACCCTGCCTCCCCGAGCCATTAGCGGGTATAATGAGACACGTGAATGGCTGTCACTCAACCTAATTGGTCACCTTGATTAGGAAGTCTGCTCATGCACAGTTTTCATTGGTATCATCAGTGGCCATCACAGCACTTAGGCAAACTGATCAAGAGGAATGCAGAGCTTCAGCCCAGTAAATGAAACAACACAGTCTCTCAATCATACTCTTATTAAGAGCTGAATTCATTATCTATAAAACACACCTTTGATCAAGTCAACACACTCAGGGTTTGCTGCTGCAGCCTTTTAAGGATGTTTTTGTGGTATTTTATGCCATTTATTTATAGCCTATGTTGAGAGATGACAGTAAACAAGGGGAGAGAGCGAGATAGGAAATGACATTCAACAAAGGTCCCCAGCTGGGTGCAAACAGAGAACGCTACAGTTCATGGTTGGTTCTTTAACCCCGAGGCCACCAGGGTGCTTTGCTGCTGCACATTTACATGGTCTTGTATGACCAGTGGGTAGCAATGGCTAATGTTAGTTAATGTTAGCAAACTTCAGTTGCTGTGTATCTAACATTAATGGAGTCAGTGGCTGACCTTATGACCCCTCACCTCACTACCCAACTCTCTTTGGCTATTTCCTCTCGAATGTGGTTTTAGATTTTTTGTGCGTGTCGTTGAATTCCGCTCATTCTCAGATTGAAAAGGGAAGAAAATCAATATTGCAGAACCAGAGAGTTCTTTTTTTCCCTCTATGCTTTCTTTCTCGTCTAATCCAGACACCCACACTCCCTCCAATGCAACCCGACAGCTCACAGTTTGGTCAAAAATTCAGGTGTTTTATACTAGGAGCAGTTAATGCAGGATCAAGCAGAGATGTGGAGCAGGTTACAGATGTCTGGTAACTTTACTTTTCGCCACCTTCCCCCCAGGCCGGACCCTTTTATTTATTTTTTTTTTCAGGCTTGTAGCCTTCAGCTTCAGCCAACCTTGACAAGTGACAGCACTTGTGACAATTCATCAGAATAGCCGCAGCTCCCTCTGGTGACAACAAAAGCTTTATAAAACTCTTTACACACATGCAGTAACACTCCTCAAGACCTTTAAAAAGACTTGGATGTGTAAAATAAGTGTGGTGGGAAAATGACGTGAAATTCAGTAAGCCATTATCCTGTAAGTGCGACAGTGGCTGGTGTTAAACAAATGTTACACTTCACTTTAAGGGTAATATGACAGCTGAAATAGTGCATAAGGGAGTTTACTGTCTTTAAGAAGAGGATATCAGAAAGAAGACAAACTGCCATAATTGGTAGACTAGCAACATGCCATAAGAGTAGGGATAGTAGTAGTATTGGTTTGAAGTAAGGCTGTTTTTTTTTTTGCAGTCATAAAACAACACTGAATCAAGAAGTGTCCCTCTCTAACAAGGAAGTAAAACCACTCCTGGCGGTAAATGTTAAATTAAACAATGTACCCTTTCACATGGACTTGGTAGTAATACATAAGGCTGATGACAAGAAATGAAGGGGAAGTGAAGTGTTTCCACATTTGTGAACTCGTGCCAAACAAGAAAACATCCTGTTTCTACAGAAAACCTACAAACTGACTGCCAGACAATTCTGCTCTGTCCAAGCTGGTGTTTTGGAAAAGCCGAGAGACAAACAACAGTGCAGACACGGAAATATACACACAAAATTAAGCATGAATGCATGTTTCGTTGACATCTTGTTATATTTACTTACCACGTCTCTGCTGTTTTCTCCTTTACAGAGTGTCTAGTAAGATGAGTGGCAGCAACATGGAGCTGGACCGCTGCAGCCAACAAGGGTCAGTAGAGAGTCCTACTTCCTCTCTGCAGGGCCTGGGCAGTTTCAGCCTTCCCACTGCCTCCACTGACAGCCTCACTGCTGACACTGGTAAGAACCAATTATTTACTTCTCGTACTCCAGCCGGATTAAAGGGATTTATTTAAATATTTGAGGTGCGCAGGTTCAGTTTGTTCCAATAGAAACATGCACAGGGAGTCCAAGGATCATATCTGTCTGATCTGATAAAGCAAAAAATCTGTAATTTATTGAGCAGGTTAGATACTCTTCCACCACTTGTACAGACATGTGAAATGGGGATGCTTTAGTTGATGTGTTTTTCTGCATGTTATTTGTCTTGCTGTTTAGATGCTAAACTATAAAGATGCACTTTGTCCTGAGTGAAGCGCTACAAGAGCAGCAAAAAAGGGAAAGGGAGCGCTGCATGGTTTTCTAGCAGCTTATCTCCACTCTTCCTCTTTCGTCATGTGCACATATACAGTCTGTTTTGACTGGGTGTTCTTTTTCAGCACTGAGGTTAAGATTTGCACAATCATCAAACCTGAGACGTGGCTCAGACTGATTGGCATGCGTCCTCGGTGTAGAAATTATTGTCATCCTTTTACATATCAACTTCAGACCTCTGTGGCGCTCAGACGCTTGTAATTGCTGTAACTTCCTGGCCCAATGTTGTTTGAAGAGATAATTACGGACTTGATAACGAGGGAAAAAGGGCTTGGCTACATCCTACAGACTACGTTTTTGCTTTACAGTCTTCCCCTCCCTGTGAAAGCAGTTATTGCAGACTGCACCGCACAATTATCTCAGTATCTGTTTCCTTCAGTGTAATGTCAAGTTCCAACGTTAAGTCTTTAATTGACAAATGGATCATAATTGGATGGAAGATGCTTTGAGTGTCAGCTTGAATCCTGGATTGTGGAAATTTTCAGCTCTTTTGAGGAAAGGAGGTATGTGTTTGTTCTGAGGCTGAGAAGTAGGCAGTGGCAGAAGGGGTGAAGTAAATAAATCACATTCACAGCTGTCGCCCAGGAATATCCATGTAAGCCATGAGGACACTAGAAAACGAAGGATATATTTAATGAAGCAAGCGAAAATGTCTCTATTTCTGACTGCGTTTGTGTCTGCTTTCCATGTTTACATCTGTCAGTTTATTTTCTTAGGCATAGTTCAGTAAATTTACGTATTTGTCTTTAAAGATAAGATCAATACCACTCTTTCAAAATGCGTGTCCAATATGAAGCTTTAGCCGCGTGGCTTAGCTTAGCATGGACTGTAAAAAAAAAAAAGGAGGGACGAGTTAGCCTGGCTCTGTTGAATAATCTGTCGAGCAACAGCTCTTAAACTCTTGATCATGCTGTAAAAATAAAGAAAGGTGCTGGTAGGAAGGTTTGGTTTACTTAAGAGCTAGGCTAGCTGCTTCTGTTGCCTTTATGATGTGCTATGCTATGATTTATGGCTGCTGTTTGAAGCTTCATACCTACAGGTTCACTCCTGTTATCTATGATCTAAAGTAAGTCTCAGCAAGAGAGCAAATAAGCCCATTGAGTCCCTTTGACAGTGAGTATAACCTTTGCCAGGTTTGTTAGATTTGAGTTTTTGTCAGCTGGAGTATTTCTATTCCTTCTCTTCTAATTGTTTCATAACACTTGCACCAAAAAGTGTGCTTCTTGTTACACAAGTGGGACCTTGTTCACTTACTTTTATTTTCATTAACAGGCCAATCAAAAGAAAAGTAAGTAAGCCTTTGAGAGCCATGGTAGGCCCACAGGGCAGGAGCAGGTGGCTTGATGTACAAGTACACCCTCTGGACATGATGCTAGTATGTCGCAGGGTCTTATCCCCAACCCAGCCTTTAATGCTGAGTGCCCAGCAGGGAGGCATCGGGTGCTATTTTTTTAGTTGCTGGTATGACTCAGCGAGACATCAAACCCCAGCCTCCTAATCTCATGGTGGACATTCTAACAAAGACATCACTGAGTTGGTTACATGGGTAAATCTGATAATGTAATTGTTTTTTCTCCTTTCTTAGGTTCTCGGGATGCCACACGGATGTCTTGTTCCTCTCCGTTTACCAGAAGTCCAGCGGCATCAGCTCCAGGGTCTCCTCACCCGCCTTCTTTTAACAGCTTGACCAATCAGCCGCCTCCACTACCAGAAAAGAAAACAGTCAACCGCACCGTGTCAGCACCCGATAGCGCAAATGGAAAACCCTTCATCCGAGCCTATCCACGCCTCCCATTCACTGGCTCGGACAGCAACATGTGTCGGCCTGCCGACATCAGCTCGCGCTCCAGTTTACCGTCCAGCCCTATTGACCCTCGACCCATTTTTTCTTCCAATGAGTCTCTAGAGCGTTGCCATGCCCCGCTCGGCCGATCCTCGCGGTCCCGGACACTGGATGAACCACTGAAGACTCACGGGCGCCTGGGTGTCCACTGCCGGAGCAGCGTCACCTGCTCCTCTTCCCCTCAACTCAGCGCGCCCTTCTCAGCCTCAGAACCAGGGCTGACGCCAAATCTGGGCTCCAGCTTGCAGCTCCAGACACTTCTGAGTAACATAGACAGTAGGGAGGGAGTTTACTCCAAGCTGGGAGGCCTGTACGCCGAGTCTCTGCGACGTTTGGCTCTAAAATGTGAGGATCACTTCACTCGCTCCCAGAAGAATCCACTGAGGTTTGAGGAGAGCAACTGGTCTCTGTTCAGGCTCACCTCCAACAAGCCAAGCTGCAACGCAGGAGATGCTGTGTACTACTCTGCTGCCTGTGCCTCAGACCCCAGCAACTCCTATGCTGTGAAGGTAATACACACTAATACTTTCAAGTTGCACTGTATATGATTTAGATCTCCTGGCAGATTATGGAAGAAAATTGTGTATTCATAAGTGTGTTTAAGTTGGAGTACAATCACTTGAAAATAAAGATTGCTGGGTTTTTAAAAACCTCAGAATGAGCCATGCATATCCAGAGAGTCTGCCATGTTGCATGTTTCTACAGTAGCCCAGCATAAACTAACCATAAGCCATCATAGGTTCTCCTACATTCTCGAAAGGAGAAGGTGAGCTGAGGGATATTCAGCTAAAATCCTACACATTGTTCCTTTACATACTGGACTTATCTTAATATATTTAGAGAATTTGTTAAATTTGCATTTGGGGTGACCTTGTAAAATTCCACAAAACCCTTAAGTTATAATCTGTAATATGTTAGCCCTGATTCATTTGGTGATACCAAGTGATTCCTGATTGTAGCAGTCAGTGCAGTATAATACCACAGGTCCCAGATTTCTGAAGGCAGCAGACTTTTTTTTCCGTGAAGATATCTGTTAGAAGCTAGTCTTTCACACGTTGCCAAGGTGCAATTAGGTTGCAGATATTTGAGCCTTATCATTATTGGATGGCCTTGACTTTGTAAGGAAGAGTACAAAGGACAATAAGCGCTGTTTAGGATTGTAAACTGTGGGTTCTGTGTTTGTCTGTTGGTTCCTGTGAAGTTTTGTTTGGTTTTTTTGCTCACTTAGAGGTTGTCAAAAGGGCAACTCACAGCTTTCCCAAGATCATCTTCACAGTAGTGTAAGGAATCATTTGCACAGCAGGTGATGTAAATTGATCTTTAAAGCAGGCATTTGACCGTTAGAGGATCGAATGCGGAGATTAAATTAGGCCGACGATGGTCGTTTGCTTTTCGGCTACACACGGGATGGCCCCACTACAGCACAGACCTTCAGGTCAGGTAGTGTAAACAGCCAGAAAGAAGGGTGTGGATCGCTCTCACTGACCTTTGTCTCTAAGTCCTCAGTGCCGTACAAAGCAGAGGCTGTTTGTACAGTATGTGTTGTGTCACAGCGTGGGTGCCCACAGACTTGCTTAACATCTCTAGGCCTAATTAATCGTTACATTCCAGGCAGGATTTACAGTCAGACAAACCCCTGTTGTCAAGGCCACACACTCACACACACACACACACACACTCACACACAAACCAATACACACTATTACGTATGACTAAAACTTTATGGATTGATATTCAGGCATAGTACCAGAGAGCT
>JAPZDX010000011.1:15101457-15113631 GCA_029783625.1 Naso annulatus | reverse complement strand
ATCTCTAGGCCTAATTAATCGTTACATTCCAGGCAGGATTTACAGTCAGACAAACCCCTGTTGTCAAGGCCACACACACACACACACACAAACCAATACACACTATTACGTATGACTAAAACTTTATGGATTGATATTCAGGCATAGTACCAGAGAGCTGAACACTGTGAAAGTAGATTTTGGTCATGTTAATCACAAAGAAGAGATTATATTTCTAAATCTGAACCCAACACACAATACAAACACACTTTAGTTTCATGAGAGACATTTGAATGTTTGTTTCTAAATTCTGATGCATGATTTTATTCAGAGAAGTTTATCATTCTCTTGCAAGCCGTGTGAAAATTCGGGTTGCAGTGGTTCATTCCTTGCATCAGCTAGTTCACTTACAGCTTAAAGAAACTTTAAAAGCTTTCAGTTGAGGATTTGGTTTGAATCTGCATCAAAGACATTGATTTCTTTTGAATGAGAGCAGGAACTGAATTGGCATTGACCTTGGAAATCCACTAACAAGAATTCCTTTCTTATGTTTCTTGGCTTCCCTCCCTTTCCGTCTGTGTGGAATTCCCCCCTCCTTCCCCTCTTTCTTCTCCCTCCCTTAATCCTTTCCTCCCACTGTCCTTTGTGTTTATGCTCCTCCAGATCTGTAAGAGTTCGTCCATGGAGGCCAAACAGGGTCATCTCTATGGTCTGTCAGTGCAACAGACCATGCCTCACCACTTCAACCTGCAGCAGGACTGTGGCCACTTTCTCGCTTGTGTCCCCCAGAGCATGTTGCCTTTTGACGAAGTTTCTCTGCCAACCACACCTGCCTCATCGCTGCCTCAGCCTTCCCCGTCTGCACTTGGCCAACAGGCAGACCGAGAGCGAGTGGTGGTCATCACCTCTGAGATCCCTCAGCAGACAGCAGCTGACTTTGTTCGGGAGTGGGACGCCTTCCATAAAACTCAGCCAGAGGTCTATGAGCGCCGCATATGTTTCCTTCTCCTGCAGCTCTGCAATGGCCTGGAGCACTTGAAGGAGCACGGGGTCACACATCGGGACCTCTGCCTCGAAAACCTGTTGTTGGTGCCTCATCACCGCAGGCCATCCCAGTTCCCCCAACAAACCACCACTGACAACAGCACCAGTAACGGTTCTAGTGGTTTAGATACTCATCGACACCTTCCTCGACTCCTCATCAGCAACTTTGCAAAGGCCAAGCGTCGCTCCTCCGAAGATGCTGCCTCAACCTCTGCGGATCCCCGCATCAAACGTGACCAGGCCAGACTGGCCCCAGAGATCGTCTCAGCGGCCCAGTACCGTAAATTTGACGAGTTCCAGACAGGCATCTTGATCTATGAACTCCTCCACCAACCCAACCCATTTGAGGTGAGCCCAGCTCTAAAGGAGCAAGACTACCGCTGTGAGGACTTGCCTGCTATCCCCTCTGTCTCTCTTTACTCAGCGGGCCTTCAGAAGCTGGCCCAGCTGTTGCTCCAACCTGACCCCATAAAACGTATCCACATCCAGGAGGCCAAGCGGATACTGCAGAGCCTCCTCTGGGGCCCCAGGAAGGATCTGATGGAGCAGCAGTGGGAGAGACACGGACACGGGGTAGGCTTTGTCGGAGGAGCCCGACATGAGGGCCTCCTCAACTGGCTGGATGTGAAACGGGCCCTGCTGATGATGAAGTTCGCAGAGCGTTCACTGGAGCCCGAGAGGAACGCGGAGCTGGAGGACTGGCTGTGCTGTCAGTACTTTTCCTCGGCTCACCCTCTGTCTCTCTGCCACACTGCTGAACTGCTCTACTCGCTAAAGTGACCGCTGACTTAAGAGTTAAAAAAAGTACGCGAGTGGATACGAAGTAATCTGATATGTGCATATGAGAAAGACCAATGTGTAGAGCTAAGGATTGGTTCAGACAGTGTGATCCTTTGGAGATACTGTGAACCTCCCCCACCTGTTTGCGCTTCTGCTACATGCATGAGAGCCACGCAACAACCTATCCGTCCAATGTCAGTATCGTGCTACAGACTGTCAACCCATGAAAGAAATAACCTGGGAAACATCAGCTGTTTTTAGATGTTCCTCTAACTGTCACAGGCAAATGGACGAAATCACTAAAACTGTATTCACCGACTAGATTCAGTGTAGTATTGATGCTAAAAAATACATTGGTAAACAAAAAAAGGACTCTGGATGGTATTCGTAATCCTATAATACACTTACCAAAGTTTCATGTTTGACACTGTATTCTGTGTATTTATTAAATTTCAATTAAGACATTTTACCCACTTGAGCAGGCTATTAATTCCTAACCTTCCTCTGTGTCAGTCAGCTTTTCAAGGTAATGCTGTTGTGTCTACGTGAATGTGCAGCTAACTTTTCATTTGTCAGATATCTCAATAAAAGTATGAGGTCACAAGTAGACTTGAACTGTTGCTTCATTTTTCTACTGTGTTTGTTCATGGGCACATAGTGCTGTACTGTATACTGTGTTAGCAACACAAATGAAACTTTTCTTTTACCAAATCTTCTGAAAGTTTCAGAATGATGCCTGTTCCTCAGTGAATACTGGTTGCTGTTTGGAAGGATCAGGATAGGCTCCCTTAAGTCTATGTTGTGTCACAATCTTTGTTAGACAGCATTTCATAATGAAGGCTTCGTTTAGATTAATCATAAGCCGCACTGTCTAACATAATTTGGTTGACAAAGCAACTGGGAATGTTAGTGTTTGCTTCTGCTGAACCGATGCCCAGTTTTTCCTTTGCTTACTTTTAGTGCTTATTTAAATGTTTTGACATTTGTCACAGTGCCTTTTGTTCTTTGTATATGTTACAGTGACTCCGAAGCCAAATGTAAATATGACTGTTCATTCGTCCTGTGTGAAACTGGCCTTTCACAGAATGTTCTAGAAACAGTTTTTGTACAGTAATTTGTAGATGAGCCCAAGCAGGTCTTAAAAAGCCATGAAAATGAGCAGCAGTTTAAAATATTTATGATATAATTTGTTATCCTGTAGTAGTCACTGGAATTTCTCTGTTTATTGACATATGTTGATTATCAAGTTTTGTTTTGGATGCAGCAGTAGCTGGGCCTGTTAATTTTTTTTTTTTAATTTTTTTTTTCTGCCGTTGGTTTTTGCTTTGCCTTGTGTCTCATGCAGGCTGCAGAGAAAATGTGGGAAGTTATGAGTATTTTATTTTCAACGAGGAATTTCTTAATAAAGCCCACAGTAGCAAGAATTTTCCAGCCTGCGTGCAGGTTTACTGCCCATGACTGACTGATGTTTCTAATGTTGAAGAGAAAAACAAATGTGGTCAGAAGTCAGAACTAACACATTATGGGTTTGAATTATTTTGTGTGCCTCACCTATTTGCATCTATCAATAAACTGTGCATATATTTTCTCACTGTATTATCTGGTATTGGATCTTTTTTGAGGCGTCTCTTAATTTTATTGGCTTTTAGCAGCTTTAAGACATGAATTCCCTGCATATGGGTTGAACGTGGGTTTAAATATATTTGTGCAAATTGATATTTTATGTCTTAATTAGAGATTTGATAGCTTTTGACAGGAAATGAGGGACTTATTTGAGTCCGGTCCTCCTGTCATTTCATGAACAACTAGGCTTGGGTGATATCCAAAATTTAATATCACAATATTTTCCCACCCAAATAATGCGATAGACGATAGTGTTGTGCGGGGGTAGGGGGGTGTTGGGGACAATACTGTTTAGCAAAATATTGTTTGCTTGGTGAGCTAGTGTTATTTGAAACTAAGTCCACCATGTCTGTAAATTAAAGCACTGCATGCGTGCCTACATCATGCCAATTAACCTCTGATAACCTCTCCACCTCATCAGAAAGCAACACGTGTTGACTCTGCCTCCATGGCAACTCCAGGTGCTTTTTTTTTTTTTCAAAATAAAAGCCCAAAGATGCCGTAACAGCTATTTGATATTTGATTTTGTGAAAAACGTTGCAAATGACGAGTATTGTGATATTCAACAATATCTCATGTTGGCCCAAGCCAATGCATGACATAAGCATGATTACCTACAAAGTAACCTACGTTATGTTTGCTATTTCACTCTTATTGTTCCTCTCACAAGTCCTTTTGCTCTGCACTGCATTATGGAGGACAGTTAGTTTCTTTTTGATGTAGGATAAAAAACTTCAACCTTTCAACAGCAAGTGAAATTTATGAATGCAAGGAGACAATATTGCAACTAAAGACAGTATTTCTCCCACTTCTCTGCTGCTGGGTTGATTTTTTTCAACATAATAAAATGTGTGAAGGTACAAATACATAGCCTGCAGTAGTTTTTCGTGCAGGAATTAAAAGCAATTTATGCAAAACTAATAGACAAAGCCATAAGACTCCAGTCAGGAGGAGAAGCAGCTGCTGAGACAGAGAGAGGTTTTCATGGATCAACACAACAGGTTGTACGTGTGGTGGAATCTCAATTTGAGTAAGAAGCCTCGGGCCAAAACAGACACCAGACTTTCCTTCCACCCCAGTCCCTCCCTGAGCGCTGCCCCTCACCCCCAACTCCCCCCTCGATGTAGCTTTCTGCTTCACATCACTCCTTCAAAACCACTGGCTGCTCCCTTGTCATAGGTAGAACTATGTTGCTATGGTGTTTTGACCAATGGAATGGCATTTCCAGGAACGCAGTCTCTGTCTCCGTCACGAACACACACACACACACACACACTCCGAGTGGAGCAGCCTGTTGAGCAAGAATCCAAATAAACCCCTGGAAACAACATGGCTCCCTTCTTTGTTTGTCCAGTGAGCACCGGTCAGGGGGTTGCATACTTCATTTAAGCAAATACACATCACAGCAAATCGTCTCCAGAACAGGTTCTAAGATGACAAAAACAAACCAGGCTGTGAATATGTTGTAAATGCAACTCTTGTGAAATACATTATTTGAAGTAAAATGTAGAGGACAGTTAAAGGAAAAATCCATATTTAAAAAACACGTCAAAGATTCTGTAATATCTATGACCACAATTATCACACAAGTTTGGGCCCACCCAAAATGGGATTTTTGGGACTGATGCCAATATCCAATAAAATTCTGATATCCAATATATTGGCTGATATTATATATATACATATATACATGTATGGGCTGAATGTGGATATCAAATACCTGTGACAAAGACATACAATGGAGGCAGGATATCTTACATTTTAACAAACATCAGTGCACTGAATAGTAAACGTTTCACTTGTTACTTTTAAACTAATGGCCCGCCCTCTGCTGGATTAACTTAGTAATTACACCATTTTAAGTAGCTAGTTCAAGCATTTTTTCCGGCCTTAAAAACAGTTTAAATATCAGTGCATATCAGAGAACATATATGGCAGTACAAATATATCTGCAATAGGCCAATATCGACTGATAATATCGGCAAACCAATATATCAATTGGGTCCTCGCATATATCCAGCTGCACCGACCTATTTTTCTGCACACTTATTAAATAAAATACTTCTATGCCACTCATGCAAAGGCACAACATATGTCAAGGTTTCCTTAGAAACCACAAGCACGACAGGATGCAGGTATGTATATTTAAATGACTGAGGATGGTGCACACACTGGCACATGACATATTTCCTCCATACTTAGCCATTCACCCTATTAACAGTTTGAATATTTTATTCTCAGTGTTGGCTGGCTTTAAGAGCTATCTAGGGAAGTTCCTAAGCCAAATTTCCATTTACACTGTCACAGCAGAGCCAGAGGCTGATCTGACAGTAGCCCAGAGGGCTCCCGGGCCATCAGTTCATTATAGCTGCTCGTTAGAGTGCGCTCACTGAGCACCGGGTAGGGTTTCGCAGTGCAGGTGAATGGAGGCGCAGATCAGCTGGCATGTCCTCGTCTTTGTCTTTGCTGTTCTGGTTCCATGTTTGGAGCTCGCAGCCTGTGGTTTACTGCTCACCTTTGTTTGCAACTATTTGCACACTCAAGCGAAGCACTTAACACAGCTGTATGGACCACAACAGCAGGCTTAAGTCCTTGGCAGATTCTGTGTTTAAACAATGGGTTAGTCCGCAAAACAAAGCTAAAACCCTGAAGCCAGGAAGCAGCTCTATGGGCCTTTTTTCACAAAAAGACATTTTAACACGTGATAGTGGTAAAAGCACTGTTGTAAATAATAAAATAGATTTTGTCTAAATTGCATTTGATAGGCTTGTCTGCTTCAGATTTGGTAGTGTACGTGGTGGCTCACTATCACACACTAACGGCTTGCTTGAATGTTTGAATTAGAGAACACCATTATTGCTAACAATAGCACCTGTATCAAAATATCTGCTTTCCAAAACGACTGTTAGGGAGCACAGTAGCATTGGTCGTCTTATTAATTGAAAAAGATAAATGTGACATGTTACTCGGCATCCTCTGGGACCCCCTACGTCACAAAAGTGGACAGTGTGCATTCACATTCAGCTGCCTGCTGTGTTTTTGGTGCTCCTTCTAATGATGAACACACTGATTGACATACAGTTTGTGCCAGAGGCATCACAAGGTCTTATCTCACCACACCAGAGAATATTCCTCAGGGCTTGATAGAGGTTATGCAGGACAAAAGATTGCAAGGTTAGCACTGCTTGACTTCTGTCTGATCTTCCTTTGTGTTTTGTCCCTTGTGCAATTCCCCGCAGCATAGCCCAGCATCTTACATGAACCTCATCAACAGAGAGAGGCGACGGCTGCCCTGAGAGAATGTAAAGATCCCACAGGAGGAGCTGAGAAGTTAAAGGATTTATGGCCTCCTGTTTTTACCGTTGGCTTGAAAGGTAGCTAGAAAGTGGAGGTTGTCAAAACTTCTGCCCTTGCCCACACTGTAGCTTGGCAACACCTCACATCAACAATGACGGCTTCAGCTTTCCTCCAAGTCCTTCACACTCAACCAGCCTTCAAGCTCATCAATACAATATTCTGTCCTTCAGTGTGCTCTGCCCCACTTGCACTTCACTCAAATACTGCCTTTGTTATTCTGCAACAATATGGCCTATGAATCTTTAATATAACAGAAGGCAGACTTACCCCTAACAAAAGCAATACCCAAATCAATAACCCATGGTATGACGTGGAACACTGCAGAGCAATGAAAAACATTGCACTTCCCAGCTACATGAAGTTTCGTCAAGTGGAGTCATTTTCAAGTCAAATTTAAGACATAGTGCATTTTTAAAATTCATTAACCATGCAAAAGCATGTCAAGATATCACTGCAAAAAGCGCTTGAAATTCATAATTGATACTGTTGTTTGTTGTTGCTGAATTATGCATGTCTGCAGAGGTGAAAAACTTAAAGGGCGAGATTTGTTTTTTGGAGGAAAAAATGTAAAAAGACTGAGATTTAAGAATATAAACTTTTGAAGGTTTACTTAGAGTGGTAATTAAAAACAGCACAAACAAACCTGCGGCATCAAGTTTTCAAACAATACTTGCAATGTATTTCTTGTAGGATTCTGACATCTAGTGGCTTAACATTACTACTACACTGAGATCAAGCCGATCCAAACTCAGGAGTACAGCAGCAAATTAAGTTTCTAGAGTAAATTTAGACTTTTTCTACAATTTTTGGCATAGTCAAAGGAAGCTGCATTTAAAATATGTTTTGTACATTCAGAAAAATGGTCCTGGTAAACTTTGTGTGTCTGTCTTTATAAGTTTAAACGACCATGCACCAGTCTATTTCTGACACCTCACCACTAGCCGAAATCGCCCCAGTTTCCACAAAAATTGTTCAGATTCAACCATGTGTATACTTTAGTGGATCTAAGACTGGATTTTTAAAGCCCATTCACTGCCATTCATGTTATAACAGGGAACAGACACACTAGCGGACAAAGTTGAAAGTTGCTAGGTATAGGTAATTCAGCCTTCGGGAGCCGCTGAGACGAATGTTATTACGCGTGGAAAAATAGTTCCTTACAAGTGCTTCCTTCCTTATATGTTGGTGTATAGAAGGATTTTGACACAATCTTTTTAGCTAACGCTGTCACACATTTTCAGGTAGTTTCTGTCACGTTAACTGAATATGGACAAAATGTGAACACATTTTCACATAAATAATGCCATTTTGGGTAAATCTGTGGGTTTTTTGTTACCTATGTGGCCAATGTTGACAAACAACAATGACATAGTAGCACTGGTATGATCATTTAACTCCTCAGACAAGTTCAGCTTTAACCTACGCAACTGCCAGAATAACCTTTCAAAACATCACTGGCTTTGTTCAGAAATCCTGTGCCACGTGGCTATAAATGCACACTCAAAAATGTCATGAATTGCCAAACTTTATTTTAAGACCCAAAACAAAGCACAGCATTAAAACATTTCAACACTGTAATGACATTCACCCACTGTCTTAAGTGTGTGAGAAGAGATGCAATCAAGCACTTTCGGCTTAACATCATGCTCAGAATTATCGTTGCTCAAACTAGCCTGTTTGGTCATGAAAACTAATTCATCTTTTATGATTTTACATCGCTATCAAAAAGTTGAATTTATCATGCCAAAGCCTAAGCAGATGTGTGTGAAAAGAAATACACGTTTGAGTTTGTGGTGTTAAAAAAAAAAAAATGCATTCGATCATTCGTTGGATTATGTGGTGGAGAAAGTATTTTCTGATGATTTGTCAGTATGCAGCTTGTGATGAAGTGGAGCACCAGGTCCTCAGGCGGGACACAGGTGAGATCAGCCCAGGTAGAGGAAGGGATGAGGGGGAGAGGAGGAGAGTTTTTGGAGGTGGGGTTGTAGCAGCTGGGAGAGATGGGACCTGGGGAGGGGGGGCTGATTTCGAGGCTTTGTGTTCATTTCTTCTTGGGTTTTGCCTCCAGGGGTAGGCCAATATCCTTCCCACGCAGCTTCAGCCCTGTTCATTACAGGAAGAGGGACATTACAAAAGCCGCAATTAAGGCATAAAAATAATTGTTTAATTTTAGCTGGCAGTATTCTTACCAATCGCTCTCTCTATCTTGCCCATGACCTGGTTGTTGGGAATTGCTTTCCCACTCTCATAATCCGCAATGACTTGAGGCTTCTCGTTAATTTTCTGAGGAAAAGATTTGACATAAAAAATGAATCATTTTGATTAACTAAAACGTCCAAAGCCATCAAAACAACTCAAACATACAAAACAATTCTTGGAAGTGGGAATTCTTGTACCAGGCTTCAACATGACTGTGGTGCTCGTTACACGTAGCTGAACTTTTTTCAAATAATAGGACAAAAAACCACCTCAGGCAAGTGTACATACTTTTTGAAAAGATTCCTTTTTATTTAGCTGTTTCCATTAGGTTTGTGCATTAAAATACCTGAATGGAAACAGTTTTCTGTTTGCCTGTTACTTGGTTTGCTTTGTCTTTACATACTTTGTGCCAGCGAGCTTTAGATCCGCAAACAAACACAATAAAACATATATATTATCTTCAGAAATCCAGCAGCCGTTCTATGTTTGCATGTGAACAAATGAATAAATGTAAGTTTTAACACTCACAGTGGCCAAGTCTTTCTGGGTCAGGCCGTTCGCCTGTCTGCCTTGCTGAATGACCTTGCCCACCTCTAGGGGGACCCTGTCATGGTGCAGCTCCTCGGTCTCTCGGTCCAGCTTGGCTGTATTTTTTGTCACAACATGCTGTTTGTTTTGCCCTGCAGACCCTATGTAACAAACAAGCAAACAATCAGTGTAATGTGGTGAAATCCTTCTCTTCAGAATTACAAGCTGGGTGAAGACAAGAGTCTTTAAATGGATTAAAATAAGAGTTTTCTGTAGGGAAAGATGTTTTTTTTATTTTATTGGGTAAATTGGTTAGTTGGTTGGTTGGTTAGTTAATTTTTGGTTTTGCCAAATTTATAAAGAGGCATAAACTTACATTTCTTGGTTGTCTCCACTTCCTCCCCGCGTCTCTGTGCACTGGTGATCGCCTACAGAAAGGTCAAGAATGTGCAAATCTTAAATTTCAAAAATATATTCC
Organism: Naso annulatus; assembly: GCA_029783625.1. Lineage (NCBI taxonomy): Eukaryota > Metazoa > Chordata > Actinopteri > Acanthuriformes > Acanthuridae > Naso > Naso annulatus. Next base: position 15,103,643 of record JAPZDX010000011.1, on the reverse strand, counting down.
AGATTTATTGACAGTAGATTTCATTATGACCAGGCTCATGACAAAAGCTACCCTTTTGAACGTTGGCTTTATTACATCATGTGGTTAATAAGTAATGAAACTTCTTATCCAAGTATGATTAATAAGTTAAGAGAGAGTAAACATGACCAACCCTGTCTGAACTTAGTATTTAGGCTAAAACTGCTCTCCAAAAAACGGACTGCAAATACTGCAGTTAACCGTTATTTTTTATATTTATTTGCTGATTTGTCTGCAACATTCAAAGACACATAAATATCCTGTGGAAAGCAGGAACGTACTCAGTTGAATTACCGTTGGAAATAACGTCCTACCCCACATTAAAAACATATGTTTAAGGGGACTGTTAGCGTCAGTTAGGTCGCTAACGTTCACTATGACCGACTTATTCTCATCAGGTTGGCATGGCTAGCTAATGCTAGCTTGCTAGCGAGTTGCTATTTTGGTTACTGTCGAGTGTTTGAAAGGTGGCAGCGCTGCCGAACTTTGATATTAATAACTGAGAGACGCTGGATTTGAAGAAGAGACTAAAAGTTTACGAAATACAGACGTTTTGAATCAACGTGCGTTCGATCGTATGTCTTGACGCATGACAATGTTAGCTAACTGGATATCAAACGGAACTTGGTTTAAGCTAACAGCATTTCCCTTTGGAGTTTACAGGGTGAAAACGAAAGACATAGCACGGACACTAATGGCTCATATAAGTACGCTTGAAAACCTGGCTATTGACTTTGGTTACACCCAGGTCGTTAGTCACGGTTTGGTAAACAACGGGTTTGCTGGAAGACTCAGTCTTTCCCACCGCTGCTACAGAACTAAACCACGACACATGGTCGGTGTTTGCGCCTAACCAACCGCTGAAACGATCGTTTTTTACGTGTACATTACATATATTTTAGCCGTTATATCTGGTGTTCACGGTTTTCTGAGACCTGGCTTTAAATGAAGCGTCAGCTCCAGACAATAGGAAACACAGACGACGTATGTGTTTATGGCTAACCTGCTTGGACTTGGCCTGGGCAGCAGTCGGCCCCTTCTTCCTCAAGACAGTCACGGTGTCCCAGTCACTCTCTGCCATTTTTCGGGGCTTCAGTCGATACCCGTAATTATTAATATAGATACAAAAATAAGTTTAACTTAGTATGTTCAAAATTATCTATTTAAAGAGGGTAGTGCTACTTCGGAGTATTTGGACACTCCTTCCACAAGTATCACCCACGCGTACTGCCAAAACTTTATTTAAACCAAAGTGATGAACAGTGACATAATGGAGTCGCAGCAGCGACGCCTGCTGGCGGAGCGAGTTGACCTACATCCACATCGACAGGGTTTCAACCGTGTGTTTCAGTACAGAAAAGCCTGATTGCACTTTTTAAACACACATTTCATCAGACGGGGAAAACATAATGCAACTTTTACAGCTATTGGAACATGTCAAGTCGAGATGGCATTTTTGAAAACAAAAGGCTTAAATAATGAAAGAACTGAGGCCTCTACTGTAATTTATTATAAATTAGTTTGGACAATACTCTGAATAATGCAACACTGCCTACAACAATAGTATACGTGTGTACAGATTTTTATTTAAAATAAAGAACATAGTTTTCAAAAAGTTTCACACATTTTAAACAAAGGTACCATGACAATAAGACATACTGACATGCAGTGTTGGGGAGTAACTAGTTACATGTAACAAAATTACCTTATTTAATTACAAAATAAATGAAACTGTAATCAGTTACAGAGAAACAATGTGTAATTAAATTAGTTACTTTTGAAAATGTTAAAGTTTAAAAAGGGGATTACGTCTGAATATTTTCTGTAAAAATCTTCGGCTTTATGTTGAATAATATTCATTTTGTTGCTTTGCATGTTTTTGATGTGCACAATGCCTTCTTTTGCCCTTTTCCAGTCAAGGCCGTTTATAAAGTTTGATGCTATTCTGATGCTTTTAATTGGTTCTCTTGTTTTAATTTGCCCCACATCTGCCATTAACACTGCCTGGTTTAAACATTTGAAAATGGTTAACAGTTGACAACATTAGTTAGAGGTTTAGAAATAAAAAAAATAATCAAATGTAATAAGTTGCATTACTTTGATAAAGTAATTGAAGAAGTTACATTATTTACTGCATTTTACATAGGGTAACTAGTAAATGTAACCTA
>JAPZDX010000011.1:15087266-15099727 GCA_029783625.1 Naso annulatus | reverse complement strand
AGAGAAATAAAGTATGCCCAGCCAAGTGAGGCTGAATAAGGCAGTGTTGTTCATGCTCAATTATGACAAATCAATTAAAAAAAAAAAGAGTCGGCGATTATTTTCTTTGGGACTACTGACCAACAACGCGGTGATGACGTGAAAAGCGTCCAGTTAACATCGACTGGATTTTAACAAAATCTGCCTTACAAACACGAATCAACGTTAAGGAATGCTCATGTAAAAGGTGGCTGACATTTTTTCTTTCTGCAGTGACGGACACGGATTTTACTTTTTAACCCCTTTCATCGACTCAAACTTAGTTAACATGCCCTAAAGTTATTTAATCTGAGCTAAACTTTAACGGTGAACGTTGCTTTGCTGGTAAGCATCTTTTTGTGCGACGGATTTAACATTAGCTGAGTTAACGTTACCAAAACGAGGGCCCAAATGTTTTTAGCTAACAGCCACCGTACTCGTATTATCATACCACCAGTTTCTTTGCCTCATACAAGTGGAAGAAATACACGGTACCCACAGATGCTAAATGCTAACGAAAGATTGTCAGTCTGTGAAGTTATCCGCGCGTGCAACACACGTTAGAGAGCGTTGTCCTGCGGCGTTACCATGGATCCCCGTAAGACGGTAAAAGAAGAAGTAAAGTTACCTTATTTAACGTAGAAACACTCAACGCTCGGACGTGAACCGCCAGTGAATCCCGTGGTGTGGGCCAGTTCGACTTCCTCACTCCTCAGCAGTCGTTGAGGGAAAACTGTTTGTGTCCTGACAAGCATCTTTGTTCTGCAAAAATCTCTGGAATTTGACACTTAGCTCCAGCTTGTTTGTTTTTTTGCACGTGCACTAATGCTGTGGTATTACGGTAATTTTAAAAAGAATAAATAAGTGCCCAAACTGTGGATAATTATCACGCAATTTTATGGGTTATTAATAAACTTTATTATATAACTTAAAATCGCATTGGACTGAAGTCAGTTTAATAGTGCTGGTTTATTAATTAAAATTTATAAATTTAAAATTTATTAATTAAAATTAAAAACTCAACATTTTTGAAGTGATGTCCACTTGTGACCTCATTATTACCATGGATCTGTCAGTGTGAGTATCAGTTACAGTCAAACAGATTTTACTCGCCTCAGACGGTTTCATCAAGGGGACTTTTGGAGCCCTGAGAGTTTAAAGTTACATTAAGAAAGTAAAAATATAAATCTCTTTTGTTTTTCTGATATGCCTTTAATCTTCTTGGGACAACTTTTAGATTTATCTTGGAACTCTCTGGGGTCTCCACCTTTGTTTGCTGGACAAGTACAACAAGCACAGACAGATTTAAACAGTGCTTTAAAATACAGAAACACAAGCTTTTTGGATTTTGTGTTCTTTTTTTCTTTGAGTTCTTTTTTTTTTGAATAAATGTCTTTCATTTAAGCCTTGTTTTGGTGTATAGGACCACAAGGACGAGCAAATCTCTTTTTTGTTCAAATTTGTGACATATCTCCAAGCTGGCACCACTCAGGTGTCAGGAGGAAATGCTGGTCTTCGTCTTCAAGTTTATTGTGTGCAACAAGAATGGCAATAAAAGCGGTTCTTGCCTGAAATCATGTCCCCATTTCTCCTTTTACAAGATGATGCACAGTTTTAATATGACAAAAGTGAGAATACAGAATCAACAGTACATTTAAGAAATCACAACTGCTTTATTTCTTTTCTTTCAATAAGCTCTTTTTTTTTTTTTTTTAAACAAGGGACAGTAATGACCAAATATCTGAAAGGATAAAGATCAGGTAGGATAAATAGAATGCTGGATCAGCTGTAGAAAGCACTGGTCCTCTGACAAAATGAAATATGCATCTTAAAAGTACAAAAAAAAAAAGTCCGGGCAACATTTTGGTGCAGGTACAAGGATGAGAAGCATCAAGATCTTTTGCGGAAAGGGATGAGAGGCAAAAACACTCCAAGCCCAATAAACTTAACAAGTGAAAGCAGTCCATTCTGAGAACACAGTGACCTTTGCGACGTTAAATCCTTTATAGTGCCACAATATCTAAAAATGAAAGGTGGGTTTAAGCCTCCCCTCGCTGACAAGGCTTGACTGTACAGTTAAGTATGCATATACATATATACCAGTGAAACACTGTCATAAATCGTAACATTTTGTAGTGTCATGGAGCGTTATGGTAAGCAGTAACATTTAACCAGTTATGACATTGGCATTGTGAGTGTCCATTACAAGATAAAAAACAAAAAAGAAAAAATAAATGAGGATTCCAACAGCTTCACATTTTCAAATAGAACAAACACTTTAAAAGTCCTTCGTAGTCCACTGGAACTGCAGTGCTCACAAAAAAAGCTTAAGCAAAGAGCGCATTTTTAATTCAACAAGCGATGCTAAACGCCCCTCGTTTGTGATCATTAGCTTCTAACAGAAAAAAAAGTTGTTGTTTGGACCCTGATTGTGATTATAGTTAGGCTGCAGTTATTGCTAGTGCCACCTCAGAGACCAGATGCTGAATGATCGAATGGAGACAAGTCCTTTTCTTCAGAATTCCCCACAGTGCTGTTAAGTGGGATTTTAACGGAGTTGGAGAGAGAGAGTCTTTCAGGAGCCTTTAAAAGAAAAAAAGCATAATGCCCCTGGCAGAGGGGCGTCAAAATCATCACTTACATCACATGTTCATTGACAGTTTGATTAATTACAACCCAAACAAGGCGATAAGAAAGCAATCATTTCAATCAGCTATTTTTTTTTTTTTTGTGGGGGGTCCTTTACAGCAATTGTAAATGCAGCCCCTCCCCCAACACGTAACTTCACAATGAGGCCAAAAAAAAAAAAACTGTTGCCAGCTTGGTTGATCAAAATCCACACGGTCGACAGCAGCACTGTGAATGCTGAGTTCAAGTACAGTCTTTGTGAAACGTTGCTCGGTTCGAGGCGGGTTGAGCAGATCACATGCACACGCTGTTTACAAATGCCAGTGAAGTTCTCATGGAAGCAACATGATTTTGGTAAAATGTCCACCTTTATGTTTTTAATTTACATACAGAGGAGAGCGAGCGACAGAACGTAAAAGCAAAGAACAGAGTTTCAAGAAAAGAAATCATTTTATACCATTTTAAGCAGTTGCGCCACAGTTCATGGGCTTGGTGAAGAATCCCAGAAGATGCGTTTCTAGGGGTGATGCACTCGACTTTTGCCATGTTAACATGCAATAATGTCCACAAATTGATTGAATTTTTTTCTGGTTTATTAAAAGAAGTCCTTTACTTAGAGAAGGAATGGGTGATGACTTGAGTATTTTATTACCAGCAAAAATGCCAAAGAAATATGATCCAAAAAAGTGCCCCGCTGCATTTCAAATATTTTTTTAAAAAATTAAGCAGACTCTGCTTCTCATAGTGAGTTGTATCAAGTGTCCGCCTGGTCTTAAGGGCTACTGTCCATAAACAGGGAGTAAATACAGTTTGGCAAAATGTTATGAAAAATGAACCCACTGTCTGAGTTGGCCACTTTCCTTTTCCCCACCTTGGAGAGAAACACACACACAAAAAACAAATATCTTTTCTCTTTACCAATCTCCCCTTAAAAGTGACTAATAATAAATTAAAGAGGACCTTGAAGAGATCTGCTTAAAAGACTGTTTGTGTCTATGTATATATTTATATATATTTATATATCTCTATATGTGGTGTGAAATAATAATGTCCAGTTCTGACAGTTCAAGAGGAGTAAATTCATTACGGTGTCTGCATGTTTGCCCCTTGCCTCGGTGCCTTGAGATAACGTGGGTAAGGTGAGAAGGCTCAAACGTTGGTCAAGGGGCTTTTGTTGGCAGGCTGGGTGGTGATGAGGATTTTAAGGTCCATTTTCATGCCTTGCCCTCCTCTACTTTGACAGCCTGGGGTTTGATGGCTCCAGTACGTGCTGGTTTGGCTTGCCCTGTTGAGGGTAGGGGCTCCTGGAGTTTGCTGGTCATGCCCCCAGATGGTGTCTTGCCCTCGCCCACTGCCTTGCGCACATCTCGCATGGTTTTATTCTGCACGAAGAAGAGGCAGAGTCACTAAGATCTATCGCAGTGCCTGGCAAACCATTTCATAAATCAACACTTGTTTGGATTGTCCAGCGCTGATGCTCAACAATCTGGTAACAAAAGTGGCTGCTACAGTCTTGACGATGTTTTTGAGTCTGCACATTATGACAATTGTAACAATTACTTAGCAAAATGAAGCAAACGTGCATTTTCTTCAAGAAAAAGATATGGCCGTTACTTTGTTTACTTCATTGGTGAAAAATTCTTTATCATAAAATGCAAATGTGCCACACAAACCGCAAACTTTACATTTTTTACTCACACTTCATCACATGACAGTGAACTGACAATCAGTTTTTAACAAACCAAAAAAATGTGAAGCTTAATTCACATTTTATTAGATTTCAGATTACTTATGAAATTACTGTTAGCTTTTGGAAAAGAATGCAGAATACAGATACTATAGATGGGAAACATTTTCATAGTACAATACAGTTCAGTCAATATTATTATTGTTATTATTGCTAAAAACAGAACAAAATTATACTATGCCAGGTAAATCTTACAGTACTAAATTTTTTTCCAGATATAACTATGACTGTATTTGAGTTAAAGACACACACTAAATATACATAAAACAAGTAATGCAAGTAGAGAAAAAGAAAATGGATTAAATTAAATTACCTATATTTACAGTGGGTGGCTCACCTTCATGCCATCCTCTGGCCCTTTGACAGGGGGCTCAGGGGCAGAGGGAGGGGTGGAGTGGGGAGGGTCGCGGCCAGGATTGGGGTAAGGGGGGGAGCGGATGATGACAGGCTTGTTGACCTGCATAACTGGTCTCTGAATGGGGTTGGGGAAAGGGCCAGTGGTGGGGGGCCGCATGTGCATCACCATGCTACCCTGAGCAGGTGGGACCTGTTGGTCACGGGGGAGGCACGGGGACGAGGGGGAGGGGGAATGAGGGGATTGGAAATAAACGAAAAAATTAGCATGCCAGTTTCACATTTACATTAAGGGCATCTTCAGACTTGGTCAAAATACTTAAAAACGTATTTGATTCTTCAATCATATGGCATCAGAGTTTTGTACACTGTGTTCCAATTACAAACGATAAATGACACACAGATGCGGATGCGGTAAAACCAATCATGTTAACAAATCTTAACTTTTAAAAGTGAACCGTGAGATGAACAGAGCAGCTTTCACACTCAAGCAAACCTACCAAACTTTACAGTCATTAAATTTTAGAAACCTCTTCTGTTGGCCCAAGAATAAAAATGCCCTGATTAATCTTAAAATAAAACACATTCTCAACATATATGTTAAAAACATTAAATACCTGTTGGGCAAAATGTGTGGGCAGAGGGCCAACGGGCCCCCCGGGACCAGACGGCTTTCCACTAGGACTGGCAGACCCAGGCCTGACGAGGAGAGGAGAAGAAAAACATCATGTAAGTTTTACAATCCATTTTTTTGAAATGTGCATTTGTGAGACATGCTGTCTCACTTGTTCTCAGAGCAAAGCTGCATAAGCCGTGTTCTAGCAAAGTAACTTCTATTACTGCACTCACCTGTAGGAGCCTCCAGATATGCCTGGGGAATGACTGGGCTTGTCAGAGAACTGAAAGCCTTTCATTTCCATCTGTGAGCCCTGAGAATACACCAATGAGAAAGATGCATCGTCAACACACACGAACAACTGCTGACTGATTATTTATGGGTAAGAGATGTGCAACATTATATAACTTGTCTTTAGTATTTGCTGTGCAATTAATGGATTTAAACTTCCTTTACTGCACTACTGTCTGAACAGAAAGGCTTTAGGTTGAGCAGTATAAGATCAGTGAATCGCACCTCTCGGCTTCCAGTCATGACAGCAGGCTGGGAGCCGGGTGGCAGCATTCGACGTGGGGCTCCCACTGACAGGTTCTGTCCCTGCTGCAGCTGGATTGACTGTGGGAGAATGAGATGTTGCTGAGCTGATCCATAGCGCAGCTGAGAGCCTGGTAGGGGCATGGTCACCTGAAAACGAGGATTTTATTGTGAATGCTGTTTCATTTCGGCAACATGAAATCTGACAAGCATCAAGAGGAGTACAGTATCTTGAAAGCTGTCAAATCCACTCACCTGGATGAGCTGAGAATCCATCAGCTGGGAAGACCCCATACCAGGCCCTTGGTTCATCTGGCTGTCGTATACTAGCTGCTGGCTGCCATTCATTGGCTGATAGTGTGAGCCTGACTGTGGCTTGACCATGTCGGAGGGCTGCATCCCAGGAAAGGCCGAGTAGGGCCCCTTGAGAGGGGCGCCGCCCGAAAGCACCATGGGGTTGGGCTGTGACAGGTTGGGGTGCATGTAAACCTGGGACCTGAAAGGAGGGAGACAAAGCAGGGCTGCAGAATGAGTGAAAGGTAAACATTAAAGTACACACTGGAGCAAACGATGGATCAGTGGAAATTTCATTTAACATTCAATGTGGCAGTACCTGAAGGGGGGAATAGAGTTGAACATCTCTTGGGACTGAGAGACAGGTAGACCTCCCCGAAGCCCCAGCTGAGCCTGAGCCTGGAGAGATGTGTGCAAAGAGATGGGAATCTGCTGGGCTGCAGCCGCCTGAATGGATGAACAAATGCAACCTAATGACAATTCTGCTGACGCACGAAGAAGCTTGGCTGTCTGTGTGTGTGGATTTATTGCTCTACCTGTTGGTAGGTCTGTTGCTGGGTCATGGTGGGAGGTACGAGGCGTGGTTGGCTGGGAAAGACATGACCATCCAGATACAACGGGGGGATATGGTTACCTTCAAAAGGAAAAGGAAACAATAAGTTAAGTCCTGGTCAAAGATGAAGCTCTCATCAAACAGATAAAGTGAAATGCAGTTTTACCTTGCATGGACATGGAAGGTGCTACTGATGCCACGGGCATCGGAGGCATGGAGACCCCTCCAAAAGAACTGTAGCTGACACCACTTGACGAGCCAACGCTGCAGGGAGGCTGAGCGCCTGAAGCACCTCCACCGGGAGAGCCCTGCTCAGGGAGGGACTGGGAGTTCTCCCACGCCTTGCGAGCTGATTCCATCTGAAAAAAGTAGCATTTAATATTTGAGTAACAGAATACTTTTCCAAACTAAAGAAAGGATTGCATAAAATGACACATATTATTCCTCCGTAGTTACACAAATACAAAGAGATAGCTCTGTGTACATGGGATTGTATTTCAAATACCTTTAGAGTGAGGTCAGCACTCGGAAAGGAAATGGGGTTGAGGTTAATTCCCGGCTGCAGGTGGTTGGAGCGCAACATGGGGATACTCTGATTGAGAGTGGTCTGTTTGAAAATGAAGGAAAAAAAATCAGGATCCATACTAAGCAAATCAATCTCTTGTTTTAAGGCAAATTATTATTTACAAGAAACCACAAAAGCACAGATAAAACAACTTACATTTGTGTTAAGTGCATCCTGAAGCTTATTGACAGGATTGGACACAGGCACTGGGGTTGAGCCTGGTGGAAGGCTAAAATCAGAGTCTTTGGCACTGACGCCAAACTCAATAGGTGGCACAGGCAGCACAGTGTCCACATGGAGGTCCACACCATTGACTGGTGTGATGGGGCCACCTTCCAGCCTATCAACACCTTCTGAGCCCTTGCGGTGCTTTAGGGAGCGCTCGTTTCCAATAGGCCCAGGTTTGTGCTGTTCTTTAGTTTGCTCTGGACCAGCGTCCGAGTCCTGGCCAAGAGGAGGAGAGGGCAATCATTTATTTGAGTAACTTAATGTAAATCAACACCAGTTGTGGCTAATTTGAGTCAAAAATGAGAAGAACAATATTTCAGAATGTATATTCAGAACTAAGTTGAAACTGCAGACAAACAATGCAGACAGAACATTTAGAGTGTAGATCGATGTTTTAAAAAGAAACTGCATCGTACTACCTCAGAGTTGGGCTCGCTGCCAGTGTAAGACACCTGTTTAGTCCAAGAGTCTCCCCCTGAAGACTGTACTGAAAGAGCTAAAACACAAATGGATGCCACTAGTGAATATATTTCTTTTCACACAGTTTTCACTCACTAGAAGGTCCCAAATCACCTGTAAAATTGCTAAACATACTTTCATACATACAATGTTCATCTATACAAAAAACTGAACAGAAATACACATTAAATTATTCCTTCTTAACATCTTTCTAAATGTTTTAGAATAAGAGTTTATACTAAGCCTGCCACAAGCTGTTTCATCCCTAAAGTTAACAAAATATCAAGTTTTTCTTATGGTAAACAGTTAAATATAGTTCAGTATTCTAAATCTCCTCCTTATGTGTGTTAAAAACATCTCCTGGAAAACTCATCCAACGAAAGAACAGATTTGTGGTGAACTGCCGCCAATAACAACAACGGTAGCACGTCAATCTTTGCTCGTCACTGCTACCGTGCAAAGGATCAAATGATATCGGATATCCTGCTATGGCGGCTCCCTCAGTTGACCAGAGGAACCAGGCTTCATACATTTCCTAACACAGTCTCCCAGGACACAGGACTTGTGCTCCAAGTACTGGCAGCAGCAATGGCCGGCAGGACCCGGTGAAAAGACGTGGCATCTAAGATCTCGACATCAGTCGAAGAATGATGATTATAAATCTATTTTCTACATGCCATAATTATTCAAGTATGCTCCAAAATATCCAAATAACTATATTCTGGTCTCTAATTTTGCTGCTTTATAGTAACTACACAAGCATCAAGAACAAAGCAATGACACAAAGTTGAGTCCATGTAATACCTGAGCTGTTGGTCTCCCAGATTTCAGTTCCCAGGTTGTTTGAAGAAAGCGCCTCCTCGGGTTGTTCAATGCTCATGCTTCCCTGCTTTTTGGCAAAGCGTGGTGGTATCTTAGATGCGATGGACCTGTTCTTCACAGGAACCTAAAACAGTCAACAATGAGAAACAGCTTAACAAACACTTTTTTTTAATGCTGCATGGTATAACATTTTATCTTTTTGTCAGAAATCTACTTGCATTGATACAAATTGTTTAGAATTAAAATCCTGCAAGACTTTTTACCCCAACATGGCAGTTTTACCTGCCCCAGACAACTGGGCAATCCTTATCCTTTAGCCTAGCCTAGCCTTGACGTTATTACTGAGTATCTGGATCAAGGGTGTGTTAACTTACCGGAGCTCCCTGTTCTTTTCTTCTTCTGTCGTCCTCCTGTGGGCGCCTTTGCTTTTTGGACAAGGCATCCTGGTATCCATCTGGATTTGAAACTGGTCCTCCTGCGTCCCCCTCAACTACAAAACACAGGATTGTGGTCAAGGTAAAATTATCTGCAGAAAGGTAGGACCTGCAGAACTGAAAGTTGCCTGTGTTTCCGTTTCTATGCTACAATATGTATCATCAACATCAGGTTTTTAAATTGAATAAAGATCAGCAATATGCATCTACGCTAAAAATTTATTCTATCATGGACAACAAAAAAGGCAAATACAAAAAAGAAATTGACTAACTTGGGTAGCTGCTGAGCTCATACTGGGAAAGAGTTTCAGGTATGTCTGTCTTGACAGGTCCTTGTTTCAGCTCCTTATCTAGTTTTTTCCCAGAGGCCTCACTGAGGTCCCTCTCCTCTGGCTGCTCTATGCCGTAGACTGGGCCCGACTCATCTGGGCCCCTGCTGAAAACAGAAAAATGGACAGACACCGAGGTTTACTAGGTATTTTGAGAACTGCAAAAACATCGACATAAAACACAACCAAATCTTGAGCAAATTATATTCATCTTAAACATGTTTTCAGTTTTCCAATTAAGTTCACCAAAGGTTACAAATGGCGGGTAGAATGAGAAGAGAAGGCTTTCAGTTGAGGCTCACGAGGAATGTGATGAAAAATATAGTCTTGTTCACTTATAAAGTCTCAAGTGAACAAGTCTATATTTACTTCCTTAAACAATGAAGAACAGATGAGCCTTTCCAGAACAAACTACCTATGGAAATCAGAGTTCACCAGAACTCAATTAAATTAGAACGACTAGCAATAAATAATCAGTGCCATTAAAACAAAAGCAAGGTATCTTACTGAACAATTTCAGTATTTAGAAATACAAGTGAGCACTCATTTTTATACAATGTTCAGCAAAATTGTTTGTTTCTTCAGATAAAAATGAATGATGGTTACTGTCCCTGTGAATGTGTCAGCTAGAGTGTATTTGAGTCATAACAATATTTGAGACACATTGTGTTGTTAGTTTCTAAGCAGCTATAACGAGACCCCGAATGAGACCCTAGAGCAATAAAACATATTGAGAAAGCTTCATCCCAATAACAATACCCAGGATGGCATAGCATACTAGTTGTGTCATTCACCTTTTGCAAGATGTCCCTCCATTCTGCCAACTGTCACTTCTGTTAGAGGAGGAGGTGGGAGGATTATCAGGTGTACGTGCCATCTTGTTCACTTCCAACAGTGATGGCTCTCCTTTACGGTTTTGCCGTTCAACCAGTGGTCTCTGGCTAGAGAAGCTTCTCTTGCAAAGTTCCCTCTTCTCACCAGAGCTCGGTTCACTATGGCCAGAGTCTGAGGGAATATCACCATGTCCCTGATTAGCCACGCCCCCACCAACACCTCGCTTCTCTCTCCAGTCACCAAAGTCGCTGTTGTCTGAGCCTGTCTCCCACTCCTCTGCCTGACCATGTTGGCGTCCACCAGTGTAGTGGCCACTGGGCCAGTTGTCTTCCCCAGTGCCTTTGGAGCGACCAGGCCAAGGGTTTGCAAAGTCTCCATTTATGTACTCCTCACTTGTCCACTGGTTTGAGCCAGGTTCACGTTCTTGACGTAGACGACGGAAGCGTGGAGGTTTGTCTTGACGGGGCGGACGCCGTCTCCTTAACATCTGCCTGTCAGGGTTGTCACTGTCAAAATAATATTCTCCTTCACGGTCCTCAGTACCATTTTCCATGAAGTTGCCAGTGAATTTTGGGGGGTATTTGAAAGTCTCACGTTCAACAGGGGGTCTGCGTGAGTAAGTAGTCTCAGCTCCAGAACCATAACCATTTTCTTGCATTGAGCCACCACTGCTACTAAACTGGGGCCCACGGCCCCTCCATGTAGAAATGTCTCTGGATCCTCCAAAGCCTCGACTGTAGCTTCCAGTTGTGTTTAGTCTGGGAGGAAGCATGCGCCCTCCAAAGCTCCTGCTGGCTTTTGCCTTTTCTCTGGAATCTGGGGCCGGCTGGTCATCTGTGTACACCTTGTTGGATCTCCAAGAGTCTCTATCAGCCTTCCGGACTTCTCCAGACTCTGTGTAACCCTCTCCATTTTCAGATCCCTTCTGGCGGCGCCTCTTGGGCAGTTCCTCATACTCAGAGGATTCACTCAAGGTCTCACTGACATTTCGCCTCCGGGGTTTTCCCCTCTGGAACTCATCCACCTTGACAAGGTCCCTCGGTGGCGCTCGGCCTCTGCCTGCACGCTGAGCGCCACTGCTGTTGTTATTGTTGTTATAAGCCCCTCGGAGACTGTCTCCCCCTCGGCCACCACGGGCTCCACCTCTAGAGCTAAATTCTCTAAAGCCTCGACTGCGGCCTCTACCTGTTCCCCTGACTGCACCAAAGGCCTGTTCTTCATCAATGAAGATCCAGTTGTTGCGTCGTGGTGCATGGGGCTCCCGGGTTTCCTGGCTATCTCTTGGTGACTGGCTCTTGCCACTGTCCCAGGTGCTCTCCTTAGGAGAGTCATCACTGTGGGTGCTTAGAGGCCTCTCTGTTTTGGTGGGAGCTGGTGATTGACGCTGCCTCTCTTCTGGTTGTTTCTCAACAACAGGCGAGGCTGAACGCCTGTTGCTAACAGGCTGGTTGTCTTTCTTCAAGTCGTAAACATTAGTAAGGACTTCTTTCTCCAGGCGGTACGGTACAGTCTTCTCCTCAGGCTCAGGTTTAGGCTTCTCATTCTCTTTGTCTTCCACTTTAAGAGCCTTGAGAACCGGTTTCTTGATGGGCCCAGTTCTGCGAGTCAAGGGACGTCCACTGGTCTCCGATGGCTGGCTAACGCCACTACTGGAATTAGGTTCAGACCACTGGTTTTGAGCATTGTTGAGTCCATCTTTTTTCTGGCCTCCCTCTCTTTTCCAGTTGTCTTTGGGGCCATCTAAGGTCTCATCATGAGATTCAGGGCTGTCTTTCAGATGTTTGTCTCTTGAGTCTTGTTTTGGGTAATCACTATCTGCATGATTTTGGGAGTGGTTTTGAGCAGTGGTCAGCAAGCCTTGGTCATGGTGTTGATGTTCTCTGTCTGAACCACGGCTCTGGTAAGCATGATGGGGGATATCATCTTGAGGGTGGGTCAAGCACTCACTGGCCCTCTCTTCATAGGAGTCCTGTTGGGAGCAGGCCATATCACTTCTGTGGAAAAAAGAAGATACAAAAAGATGATGAGTGCCAAAAACAGACAGCA
>JAPZDX010000011.1:15044308-15055599 GCA_029783625.1 Naso annulatus | reverse complement strand
ATGGATATAGATTTGAAGTTTTCAGTTTTGTATGTAGAGCACATGGCATATTATCAGTGGTGGTTTAGAGGCATAAATGTACAGGAAATTGCAACCACGAGGCTACACTACCACAGCCGTGGTTTCAGACTTTTTTTCAACCCCCTCATCAGCACCAACTGTTTAAATGTGTTAGCTACACAGAAGTAGACAATGCTGCAAATATGTTTTCATACAAATAGACCCTTAAATTTGGCTTAGTCAAGTTTGCATCTGTACCACTAATGGTAGAAATTCGACATTTTTATCAATAATCCATTACTTTTAGGCTAAGCTGTTACTACAATTACTGAAACCGTTTAGTCATTAGCGGTTTCACAATTTATCCACTAGCTAACCATTGAACTCTTATCTATCACTCTTAGCTTTTTCAACTCTCCGTTACTTTTGGGCTAAGCTAACTGTTTGCCAGTTACTTTTACCTGTCTACTATTACATTTATCCACTACTGTTCTATTGCTAAGCTAAAGCCCCATGTCCACTAAGCGGTACAGTTCAGTTTGGTGCGGTATGCAATTACTTGCGTTTAAATTGTCAAAGGGTACCAAATAACCATACCATACCTGTTTTGGTCACCCTTTCGTTGGGGTACCAAGCTGTCCAAAAGTGTCCCATGAGGGTGGAGCTACACACTGCAGTCCGTTGACTGCAAGTAGGCTCTCAAGTGTTGTCGTAGAACTGTTAATGTATCACTCAAGTAAGTTTTATATAGTTTTTAGGTGAGAATGTAACTATGTAGATTGAAATGTAGATAGATATCTAATCAACACTTGTTTGTATATCTGTCATGAAGATTTCGGACTTGCGAGGAGCTGAAGCCGTCACCCAAAATAAAAATCGATCTGTGCAGAGATTAAACGCTGGCTGTAATGTTTCAGTAGCATTTTTAAAACATGATACAAAACCCCAAGGATGCTTTGCTGCCGTTTCACATTTATTCCTCGCCATACGTTAAACGTTAGTGGTGAAAAAAAAAAAGATCATCTCATTCACTGTGCCGCTCAAATGCATTTTTTAAGGTGGAATGTTTTCCTGCATGTTGTTCAATGCATTACGTAGACCCTGAATTAACCAGTCCACCTTGAATGCCAGTGTGACAACTTGAAGTGGATTTAACAGGATTTATTAGTCACATATACATATCATAAATGTACGTTAGTGAAATGTCTGAACATCAAACATAATTCATTTGCTTTTGCCAGTCTTGCATGATGATGCTTTAGTAATAACTGGATCTTCTAACACTTTCTATAATGTGCAACAATTTCTACTGGTTTATGCAGGTGAAATTTTTCACCTGGAGAAAGAAGTGGCTGAGCGCCCCTACTGTAGCACTACACGTATGCATCTGGCATATATCTTCCCCACTTAGTGAGGGTACGGTCGACAGAGAAACACAAGCCAGATCTAGGGTTACTGTTCGAAGAGTGCCATACTGTGCTAAAACAAACTCACCGCTCAGTGGAAATAAGGCATAAGTATGTGCCGTAACCTACTGCCTCTCCCTGTGTGTTGTAGTATACTTGAAAATGTGACCTAATCTTCCCTCATTAATGTAATTTTACCTAGCTGGAGGGATGTATGTATGTGGTTGACTCACCGCTAGAGCTAGGTCACAGTGTTGCTTCATGGGATGATCTCTCAGACTGGGAAGACTCTCCACTTCCCTCAGGAGCAACTTTTATCGGTTCAGTCGAATAGCGTACGCCTCAATGTTTTGTTTTAAAAGGTGAATATTAAGAGTTAGCTGTGGTAACAACTCAGTTTATCAGTTTTGCAGCTGTTTTTTTGCCTTCAGTAATGTGCTGTTTGGTGTCCTGTATCTGTATTAAGGCATTTTCTCTCAACTCCAATATTGTAATGATTAGGCAGAATAGACTCAAGTGCAGAGATCAACTGGAGGCAGCAGGATGCTCAAAAGATACTCACACTTTAATCAAAGAACAGGCAAGGATCATACACGGAGAGGTAGTCGAGGAGGCAAAAGTACAGGCAGGGGCAAAAGCAGAGGCAGAGTCAAAAAATAGTCCAGAATCAAAAACCATAAACAAAACTTACAAACAGGGCAAGGCAAGAGCAGAGTCAAAATCCAGGCAAAAGTTCAATAAACACAGGGAAATCAAACACTAGAAAAGATGGCGAGAGAGCTAGGTAACTAGTGGACTTAGACAATCTGGCAAAGTGAGTTGAAAACACTGAGGGTTAAGTACTGACTGACTGATAACCAAACTGGCAACAGGTGTGGCGGACAGACAGGCGGGAAACTTAACAGGAAGTAGGTATGGAACAAGGATAAGGTTAGAGTAACAAAATAAAAGAGGAAGTGAAGGGAGTCCAGAGGATGTCCATTACAGTTCATGAGCATGACAAATATGGCCAGTGCCAAAAACGATTAAACCGGTTATCCAGTACTTATAGTTACCTGTTTAAGCCTAACTGCTCACTTGCTGACTAGTTCAGAGGTCTAGGACTTGCAGTCACAGCTTGTGGTTTTCAGGTTTTACAGCTCACTCAACATGTGGATCTCTGAAGAGATATAGATAGAGATATATACAGCTTCTTCACTTTTATCTTTAAAAGTACCCTCTGGGCTACGAGTATCCCCGGTCCACTGTGCTGTAGTGTGCACGGCATTTACAATAACTGACATGCTCAGGAGTCACAGCTGAGTAGCTTTTGTGAGTGAATCGTTTTCAACATCCCTGTGGTTCTGTCAAAAACACTCAAACCACTTATTGCAGTGCATTATATGACAAAGCAGGCAGTGAAGACACAAACAGGAAGTGAGCCACATCTCTGCAGTGCTTTCTCTACTCACGATCAAAGCTCCTCAGCGGGTAGATGACTTTACATTGTACATATGTGCGGTCTACGCTTTCTTTCGCTTACCCCCATGTCTGTACTGCAGTATGTTCTTGCTCCTGGTGTATACGAAGAAAAATACTTTTTTTGCCAGGACAGATTCACAGCAATTCATGTGCAGGGCTAAGTCTTAGTTTGCATGTCAAACGTGCATGTTAAAAATGCTACGGACGTTGCATGTTATGGTAAGGTTCAATTGTACGTGTCCTTGTAGGCCATACTGTGTTTTGGGTGTAAAAGCAATAGCAAGCCATGTGCTCATAAAAAATAAAAGAGGTTTTCCTCTGAGAATCAGTTGCAGATATTATCTGTTGAAATATTCAGAGTGCTGGAATGTCTGATGTCCTAAAAAAATTGAAAATTGCTGCAAATTGTTTTGGAGGCACCCGTTGAGAGGATTATGTGAGAACTGAAACGTACATATGCACACCAAAGAGCACGCACACACACACACACACACACACACACACACACACCCACACAGACACAAGGGCCAGGCCATTATCAAACCCAACATGCCAATCTCACCCCCTTGGGTGAATACATAAATCACAATGTGAGGCCAGGCCAGGTAGCATGTCATGTGGCCCATGATCACACTGTTATCTTCCTCTTCTGTGCTGCTGATACTCGGTTTCGGGGAATGAAAGGTAATCTTTTTCCTGCTGCTGGCAGAAAATCAATATGCGGACAGACTGGAGGGAGCAGGTCACTTTAGTCCTTCTGTCTTGCCCGCTCTGGGTGTCGCGGTACTTTATTGTTGTATTGTTGTGTTTTTTTCGCTCAGCAGTTTGAGAATTGATGGAAAGATCCAACTGTGAGACTGAGTCAACTCCTTGTTTCTGTCATGTGTTGCTGCATTTACAGTAATATCTGCAGAGACACTTGTCACACTATTAAAATGCCAGTTTTCAGCTCTTTATACAGAAAGGAAGCTATTGCAAGTATCGCAGGTTCGTGCAGCCTTATGGGAGTGTCAGCCCATTTTCGAACGCAAATTAATGTCTTCCTTCTCTAAAATGGCAGAGTTGTTCAGCTTTGCTCCATCTGATCAATCGATCAGCTAAATGGCCCCAACAGCAAGTTGTCTTAATTGTGTTACCACAAAAGTCGACTCTGCTTCAACTTTCCATCGCAGCACTCACTGCCTACTACTTGCATTGAGATGAAAGAGCAATGCAATCTTTTGGTTTGATGCGCCAGACATGACCTTAAAGGATGCTCTGGTCTATGATCATGTGGGGCTTTTTTTTTTTTTTATATATATATAGTTTTTGACCATGATTTATATCAATCATAGGAGGATGACATCAAGAAAAGTATGATGGGTCAAACAACAACCGATTTGGAAGAGAAAACAAAGGAAGATGGTAAAATTCAGGCCTACACTGCCGGCTGTAAACACCGACTTCAGTGTACAGATAACTTCCTGGTTAAACTGTACTTGTGCAATCACACACACATTCACATATGCTCAGTTTTAGTTTTACCTCCAAAGGAAGTAGTTTACATAAAAACTGACTTACTTGCATGCGCTTCCTGTTACCATAACCAATAGAAATGAAGGCCAAAACTGCTGAAGTTCTAATAAACAACAGTTATCATTAAATCAAAACAGAAACTAAATGCTCATCTGTCACTCCTCTCAACTTGCAGGTCAAGTTGGGAGCTCCCTGACCTTCGTGATGCCAAGATCCAGGCCATCAGCGACTCTGATGGAGTGAACTACCCATGGTACGGCAACACAACGGAGACCTGCACCGTCGTAGGCCCCACCAAGAAGGACAGCAAGTTCACTGTTAGTATGAATGACAATTTCTACCCCAGCGTGACATGGGGTGTGCCCGTCAGTGACAGCAACGTGCCTCAGCTTAGCAGCATCCAGCGCGACCAGAGCTTTACCACTTGGCTTGTGGCTATTAACCAGGCCACCTCAGAGACAATTGTCCTGCAGACGATACGCTGGAGGATGCGGCTCCACATCCGAGTGGACCCAGAGAAGCCTCTGGGTCACAGGGCGGTTCTTAATGAGCCCTTAGCCCAGGAACAGCCCCAGATCCTGGGCAAGAATGAGCCCATCCCCAATAACGCCATGGTCAAGCCCAACGCCAATGACGCCCAGGTGCTGATGTGGCGGCCAAAGAATGGTGACCCTGTGGTGGTCATCCCACCAAAATACTGACCTGTTTCACTGACCAGACTGGCCTTGGATACCTTAACAGTATCATCTCTTATTTGTTCTCTTTGTTTTGTTCCTGCTCGTCACCAGCTGTCACCGCTTTAACCCTCTCCCTCTATTTTGCCTCTATATTCTTCTGTCCTGTGTTTAAAAAAGACTGGCAGGTTGAAAAAAAACGGGCAGACAGATGAAACCAGCTCTGTGAAAAAAGACCAGCTGTTGCTTTGAGGTGGCTGCTTGAACACGTTATTAAAACTGGAGCGAACAAACTGCAACCGTTCTACCTTCAAACTGGGTCGGGTCGCACTGTGCTAAATCAAATCATTGCAAAAACGAAAAACTAAAGAGTTTCTTTGTTTTTTATTTTAATTTTATATTCTGGCTGTTTGAGCCAGTTGATATGAAGTTTATGAGTGTGGGTAGACTTAAATATTTAAATGTCCATGCGTGCGCACATGCTGCACACATGGATATGCACAAACCATGTGAGCGAATACCAGTTTTGTTTTTATTTATGGGCTGGGAGAGAGTGCATTCAATTTTGTTTGTTTGTTGTTGTCGTTGTTGTTGTTGTTGTTGTCATGTGCTTCACATGACAAATTGCATTGGGAGACGTACCAGATTTAGTACTTTTTTAAAGACCATGCAAGACATTCAATCCATGCTGCCTTAAGTTTACATCGCTTCTCACTGCAAACTCTTTAGCCTTAAAACAAGTGCAATGCAGTATTTTGCTTATTTGTCCCGACTCTTCCAGACTGTTGGTGCTGGCATGTGTGGGTTTAGGACAGGAATGATACCACAGAAGAAGACCTGGGTCAGAAGCTTCAGCTGCATGCTCAGTTGCATCAACCTGACAAATGTATTGTCTAACAAGTGCAACCGGCATCATGCAAGGACACAGTTACACAATCAAACTAACTAGCTGTGTTTTAAGTGCATTATGCAACAGAGGAGATGTTCTGCGCTGATGGAAAAATAGAGAACATCAACAAATACAACTCTCGTGAAAAGCACTCAACACAATGACATGCAATAACAACCTAAAAGTAGTAGTAGAACTCAAAAGCAAATGTTCAGTTTCAGTTCATCGACAGATGTAGCGTTCAGCATCAGAAGTTTTCCTTTCACATCATCTCAGGGCCCCATTTTCACTTCCTTCTTTACTCTTTTTTCATCCATCCTGTCTGGCCTCCTCTTTCTTGCCACAGTGAATAACTAAGTGTTGAAACTGCTCACACTGAGCATTACATAGATAAATTAAAAATTAATAAACAGCCATGGACAGTGTAAACAGCTTGTAATAACTGGTGAATAAAACCAGCAGAATATCTGCTTTGCCACCCGTCTGACAATCTTATTTACAGTGCATTCATAATTGTTGCCTTCCTTTTAATCACCATCATTAAAATCCAAACTTGCCTCGTGTTTTAAGTGTTTTTGTATCTCATCCTCAATCGTCTGTGATCTTCATCTCAACCAGTGTTCTTCCTCCCTTCCTCCCCCTGCTGCCTTCCCCTCCTCTGTCTCTCATTTTTTATCCGTTGTCGAGGCTGAAAAGCAGAGCAGGAGGCATGCAAGTTTGATCCTGACTGCTCGGTTGGCATATAGATGACCCACTTTTCTGCTTTGCCAGTTGTAGCTCTTGTGCAGAAATGTGGGGCTTGTCTCCCTTTAGTTCACCGTCAGCAAATGTATAACAAACACACACACATAAACAAGTTGCGCTGGTCAGCTAAATACCAACGTTAGATGAGATGATGCACTTCTTTGAGAAGGGCTTCAGCTGCAAACTGAAACTTATTTAACTGCAGAGAGAAGGGCTGTTGATGGCCGGTTATTCACTGTCAGATGTTTCAAACGTGTGCATACATACAAACAAATAATCCACTTTGCCCACTGAGTCCCTGTGCTCCGGTTTCAACCAAAGAAATAATTTGCATGCAAGGGTGGTCTCATTGCAAGCTCACGCAATTCACAAAGATCAGTAAACTGCTGCTGTTCCAGTTCACCAAGCATCTCCTTACCATTGACTGTATAATGCATTCATCTATCTGACTTGGTTGATGCCACAGTTTTTTATGTTTAGTGGGATAATCTGTCCACTCTACCACTACAGAACAATATTATTTTGTGATTTAACCCTGTAGAATTTTAACTTGACTGATATTTCTACAAAGAAAAACAAATTAACTCACTTTTTTGATGAGAAGCTTAATACCACTCTCTCGTATGTATGCTGAGTGTGAAGCTAAAGCAAGAAGTTAGCTTAGCAACATTGCAAGAAGGACTGAAACAGCTGGCCTCGCTCTGTCCAAAGCTAACAAACTTTGTCTTCCGGCACCTCTAAAACTCACTAATCAACGCAAAATATCAAATTTATTGTGTAACAATGTAAAATATTGTGTAAAATTTAAGTGTAACAATGACTTCTTGTGGCTTTACAGGACTTTTTTTTCAGTCTACATGCTACATTTAGCCTAGCTTGTTGTTTTCTGGTTATGGCTTCATATTTAGCAAACAGAAATGGAAGTGATATCAATTTTCTCATCTAACTTTAGTCAAGAAAGCAAGTATATCCAAAAACATCAAACTGTTTCTTCAACCTTCAGTTAAAAGATTTATTTCGAAAATCTAGTTGTATAAGAGCACAACTGTGCTTTGTGGAGATTAAAGCTCTGCAGAGCACCATGTTAAATAATATCTAGCTGAAACAGAGCTCAAACATCAAGTCATGATGTCCGTCTGATGCCACCAGCTAAACTGCTTTGCTCACATTATAACCACATCAGATACTCCTGCTCAGCTTGGTTCACGTGTAACAGTGATAGCCGCTGCTCCAGGCTGGGTCGCAGGGCCTCGGTGGTGAAGGGAGAAGGATAAGTTAAAAAGGCTATTGGGGGACTGCTGTCATAATTAGATCTGCAGTGACACACTTACATGCCCTAGATGGACTGAACTGTGCCGAGTCGTGCTATGCATGCAAGGGCTAGCTGGAGTCATGGGTGAGGTTTGAGTGAGGTCAAATAGCAACAGTCAGGGTCCAAGTGTCTGCATGAGAGGGAGCTGTGTGAGTCCTAAAATGTACGTGCAGACAGTCCAGTGGCAGTGGGGTGGGGTATCAAAGTGACAACAAACTAAATACTTTTAGACATTAAAGCCAGCTGAAAATAACATTGACATTTGCAAAGCACAACTTGGATGTCAGCCGCAAGTTATTTTCAATTTGTGGTTTGTTTTGAAAGCAGCAGAGAAGGCTGTGGCTCATATTCAGTGGCCTTTAACCTAACATAATATAGGTGACCATCTTTTCATATGGACCGCCTCATTATGTTTTGGACACTGTGAACGGTCCTATTTTTAGCTCAACTACATGTAATGCAATTAAACCTTGACTTGCGGAGTAGCCAACACTCACGTGCATGCGTCTGAAATCCCATTTTAGGGATTTAGACAGGATGAGGACTTTCCCTGATGTGCTCCTGTTGTTGTTGTTGTTGATGATGAGTCACGATTCCCTCTCTGTCTGTTTCAAATACACACACACACACACACACACACACACACAGGGAAGGTAATGTCCTTGTCACAAAACAGGGACAGAGTTTGTCCTCACAAACAGCCGCAGGGAAAAGGAGCAGGCCCGGCGTGGTATCTGATTGTCACAGCAGTGTCACATTGGCAGCGTGAACTCATTTATCAGCCTTGCACGTTGAACGTCCGCACACATGCTCATGCTAACAAAGCCATATGCACAAACACACCTGCTTACGAGTAAACAGGAAGTGATAAGTGTGTCTTTTTGTGTTGTTGAACTAGACTAAGTAGGATTTGAAAATTATAAGGAAATGGAAGTATTGAGGTCATTGACTGGATGCCTGACAACTATCAACAGCATTTCATGTTACATTGTAGCAAAAGGGCACTAAATGTCTTCTGTGGGTTAAATTTGTTAAAAATGTGTTAATGATGTGTGTTTTATGTTCAGACAAAAGAAGAACTTCGTAGGTGCTTTATGTGCTTCCTAAACAAAGCCACAGAAAAACAAAATCATACGTTGTTCATTTCTGTATGGAGGGTAAAAAGTGCCAAAATTGGACAAAGCCAAAACTATGCAGTAGGACTCAAAAACCTCTTGGCACTTAATAATAGGCCTGTTTTGAATTGTTTTTTTGAGTACGAAATGCATTTCGTATATTTGTATTTCCAGAGAAACATCACAAATGCAAAATGACGCCATGTGGAAGATTAGGCCTATTTGTTGTCGTGTTTTCTGCTTGTTGGGTTGTGCCAAGTGAAAGAAAGCCTCCTCTCCTAAACCCACACCTTTACAGTTCTTCTGAGGGCTGCTACCGTTGCTTAGGATATTTATCTTGTTATGTAACTCCCATAGCCATAAGGAAATCATGATCCCTTTATTTATACCAATAAAACATCCCAAGTTCACATCAGGATCCCCCACCTTCATTTCTTGGCTTTACTTTTGGTTTCATCCCATGAAAAAGAAAAGTTCACTAGTTCATCCTGTTGCTCTCCTTACATCAAAACATAACGCAACATAGTCCCATGGTTTAAATACCACAATAAATGTAGCACATAAAATAATATTAGTATGTTTTTCATTTTGTTTGGTTTTGTTTTCTGGAAATACAGCACCAAAATAGCTAAAGCAGCTTGTGTTATTTGTTCATCTGAGACTTTGACACTGATACTTGAAAATGGGTCAGTCCTGGCAAATATTTAAAACTGTGAAAATGCACAACATTGGGGGAAGCAGCCCCTGAAAAAATGATATTATATAAAAAGGTTTTTTCATGAATAAATACAATGTACAAAGATTATCTGTTGCCTTTCCTTTTATTTTTAACTTAAATATCCCACAGTTATATTCGAATACAACATGTGCATTATTAAAAATATATAAAATGTATATTTTTAAAGTAAGGTTTCTCAAAAAACAAACAAACATGCCCCCCAAAATTAAGTAACACTCATGCTTGACATTGCATGCGTTTGCCCATATATGACTAAGGCTAATTTCAGTGCAGACTTTTCTTTGCTGTCTGGCAGATTCACTGCACCTTGCCTTCCTTACTGACTAATTACACTGCATGAATATACTGGTTTTACCCATATATGTGTCACTTCAGAAGTGGTTTCCTCTCCAAACATGTTGGGCCATGTTTTCATTCACTCTGCCCAAATCCAAGAACCAGGTACCCTCTGACTGTCGACAAAGATATGCAGTCTGAAGTGCTGAATTGAAAAATCTTGAAAGGCTGCACGAATATGAACAAACCCTGAGGCTACTGAGCACATGGTGTACTGCATGCCTCAGTTACAGATTTCTATAGCATCAGAAAGGATGTTCCTGCCTTATATATGTCTCTTTATGTTGATGACATTGAATAAAAGCAATAATAGATACAGTAAAGAAAGGACATAAAGCAATGACTACCTCAGTGGCTTCAGGAACTCCAAACAACACCATAACTGGGTCAGATTAATCATAATTTATCCGTTTGATTGAAATAATTGACATGCAAGAGGATGCACAGAAGATCTTTTTTTCTCCCATCCCTTTTGCACTACCATTATAACTCTTTAAAGAGATCTCAAAGGATTGAAAGTGCTTCAATGGGTTCCTTAATTTTTTACTAACTCATTTTGTATATAATATTACTACTTTAAGCACGTAGGTAAGGATTTAAAAATTAATCTCTACTCTACAGCATAAGCAGGGAGCTGATATTTTTAATTTTAGTACGGGCTTAGAGAATGACTGCAGATATGAAGGACACCGACTTGCAAATTTTACGACAAGTTTGGGATTTAGCCACACTCAAAAACTGCAAAAAACTGGCCATAAGGGCCCTCTTGGTTGCCCCTATGGTGGATAAAACAAGATGAAGTGCCCTCTCGGGTGCCCTTTCAGAGAAAAAAACGTGGTAAAGTGCCGTCTTGGCATGACCTCTTGCATGCTGATGTCCCTGTGCATACAACAGGTGCCCTTTTTACTATTTTCACCCCCACCCCTCAAATATCTTGAGACTGCCAGTGCTTGAAAGTAAAGTGCTAACTAAAATCTTTTTAGGTTCTGCAGCTTGTCACCAGGAGGTAACCGTTTTTTTTTGTTTGTTTGTTTGTTTTTGTTTTATTGTTGTTTAATCCTGATAAAACCTTTCATAAAAGTTCTACTTGCAACCTTTTC